>CM053027.1:349398392-349798392 GCA_028564925.1 Lithobates sylvaticus | reverse complement strand
AGCCATTGGCTCCCACTGCTGTCAATCAAATCCAATGACGTGGGACCCAGGGGGAGTGGATAGGTCCTGCTGTCTGTGTCACTGGACGCAGCAGCAGGACTCAGGAGTGCGTCCGCACGAGTGCTCTCATGGGCTTTTGAGAAGTGGAGGAGCCAGGAGCACCGTCGGGGGAACCCAGATAAGGAGGATCGGGGCCACGCTGTGCAAAACCCTTGCATAGAGCAGGTAAGTAGAACATGTTTTTTTTTTTTTAAAACTAACCTTTACAATCACTTTAAGACCCCTTTCACACTGAGGCAGTTTTCAGGCGTTTTAGTGCTAGAAATAGCACCTGAAAACTGCCTCCCATTCAATGCAATGGGTGCTTTCACACACGGGCTGTGTGATTGCGGAACGTTAGAAAGAGTCCCGCAAGCAGCATCTTTGAGGCAGTTTGAGAGCAGTGTATACAGTGCTCCTAAAACGCCCCTGCCCATTGCAATGAATGGGCAGCGCTTCCGAAGTGCCTGAAAAGCACTTCTGAAGTGCCACAACATGGGAGTTTTTAACCCTGAACGCACGGGCAGCCCCAGTGTGAAAGGGGTCTAAAAGATCCTGCGGAACTTACTCTATAAACACATTTCACTTTATGCAAATGAACAGAATAGTATTTGGCAACATTTTTATTTGTACTACTCAGCATACCTGAGACATGAGTGTATCACAAGCAGAGGCTAAACCTGAGCCAACAGATATCCCTGTAACATTGATAACCTGTTGAGAAAAAAATTGTTAATCTCGGTACTCAATTCATTGACGTAACACCACAAGACTGGTTACTCAGAAATAATCACAAACAGCTTTTCGCCAAGTAGGCAACAGTGCAGAGTTATAATGCTATCTCTGGAGCATTGTAAATAAAAAAAGTTTATTGGGGATACCTTTCAGCAAATATCCTAATCACAATTTGGGCTTTATTTCCTAAAGGGTGGAGGTGTCCTGGAGGGTCCAATAATGATTATTACCCTGCTTCACCTTGCCCCTTGCTATAATTTATTGTTTACTGATTGGTCTGCTGGAAGTTCCAGTTCCACGGCCACACCCACATGCTCTCCATTGTGTATATATAGCTGTCCTCCTCTAGAGGGCAGCAGGCCAATAAAAGGAGCGGTCAACTCTGAGTGCGTAGCCTTTCATCACTGCAGCCCTGATTGACAAGATTCCAGCCCTGCCTAGGTCCAATCAGATGCCGGTGACATCACTTCCTGTTCCACGGTCCATGCTGGTCTGTGTCCAGCTACTTGGTTCCTTGCTCCTGGAGAAACACTGTGATCCATTCCAGCCAGCTGCTCAATCCTTTCCAGCTATCTGGAACAGCGGTGGGACCCACAGAGCCATGTGGAATGCCAGGACTGCACTTTACTTTGACAAGTATGCATCTTCTATCATCTTGTGTTTTTAATCTTATCCTAATAAAGTCATCATTTAAATACTACACTCAGGTCGGCGCCTCCCCTCCCTGTTTTTTCCTTACATGTCTTGCAGAGTTCTGGACACACACTCTGAAGGATGGCTGCCTTCCGTTTTAACCCTTAATACCCCTTTCTATGGATACATCACCATCCAGCTTTTACAGCCACAGACTATACCCCTAAGGATTACTCCATCTAGAGCGCCAGATAAACACTGACTATACTGCTATTATTGTTGCTGGGGGGGGGGGGGGGTCAATTGTTGCTGGAAGAGATCTACTGTTGAGGAGGGGGGCTATTGCTGCTGGGGATCAATAGTTGCTGGAGGTCATCTATTTTTGCGTGGTAGTCTATGGTTGCTGAGATCTATTGGTGCTGGTGGGGGATCTATTGTTGCTAGTTGGGCTTACGTTGCTGGGGGGGAGGGGGGTCAATTGTTGCTGGAAGTGATCTACTGTTGAGGAAGTGGTCTATTGCTGCTAGCTACGGGAATTTTACTGCTTTTCTTGATGTCATTAACAAATTCAATACAAATAACTTATCACCACAAAATTATACTTCTCTAAAAAGGGGTGGTACTGGTAGGTGGGTATGGAGTGAAACCAAGGGATGGTCCTCAAGAGATGGGTAGGGGGCTGAGGCTAGAAGTGACTGAAGGGGGGAGTTTCTGCTCCTATTATTTGAGAAAAAAAGCACTGGCCACAATACATTCAGGCTCAAAATACCATACACCAGGTGTGACACAAGTCACTTATCGCAATCCCACCACACAGTTCCCATATACGGTCATAGAAGACAACCACTGGTAACTGTAATGCAATACGTGATGGATAGTGCTGGATGCAGCTCAGATTCTACATGAAAAGCATCATACAATACCGTTTTTCAATCAATGCCATTTTGCTGCACAATCAAGTGAAGGATTCCAAGTCAACCAAGCAGATTGGACTGTGGGATAAAGGCCTTTGAATTATAGAAGAGACAGGGAAAAGGGCCCTTTGATTTACCTGTATATTCCATATCCTGGACTACAGTACTCGTGCCCATTTCTGTGCAAATAAGCATGACTATGTAACGTACTGGCAACTATGTCAGGTCCTTTCCTCAGCACCTGCATATTTTTATTCTTCCGTCTCCTTTTCAGCACATGCTCATGTATTCCGAATAGCACCCTGACACAGTCATCGGGCAACATAATGTTTTGGCAGCTGGGCGAGGGACTTCTGCTAGGTATATCGCACTGCTATACTACCCAAGAAATATAGGGTTCCATCCTATGATTTACTTGCAAGCATTTACAAAAAATAAATACTAATTCAAATATTAGTTTAAACTGAAACTTGCCTTATGTTTATAGTTAATACTTACGGCTACAGCAAGTGTTACGGAGTCAAGTTCAATCTTCCCCAAATGACCACAGAAGATTGAGCTCACAATGCTAATGGAATATACCAAAGTCTGAGAAAGGAACTAAAAAAACAAACATTCATTATAATTATGCAGCTTTTTGTTTTAAGAATAACGCAAAAAAATAATTTTCTGCTAACCTTGGAGCAACAATAACTATACATTTTTGGAACAATTTAAAAGAATATTAAATTTTGTATGCGCTTTCTGCTAGGGGGCTAGCCAAAGTTAACTGTGTAGTCAACATTCGCAAACAGGAAACATTGCATAATATAGCATCCCAGGTTTCAGGCTACTTGGATGGGAAAGTGTCGGGGGATGTTCTGAAAAGTGTTTAATAACCCCTTTATTAAAACCCAAATACTGTCAGTGTACGTTTAAAATATCAGTATCATTTAGTAGCAGTGTTAGGGTCAGGCTGGGTTCACTTATAAGCCGTATGCGGCTCACAGTAGGGGTCCAGGGCGTGCTGGTTCACAGTTTCAGGTCAGATTTCAGCCTGAATTTTAGGCTGAATTTGCACCTGAAATGGACCAAAAAGTTTTTCTGCAAAACGCACTGGACCTGCTGCGGAGATATGTGAACTGGCTCCATAGAGAGCCGGTCAGAATCTCATGCTATTGCGAAATTGGAATTCACAATGGTGTGAACCCAGCCTAAAGCCCCATACACACGGTCGGATTTTTGCATGGATTCTGTCCGATCGGACAATGTTGTTGAATAATCAGACCGTGTGTATGCACCATCGGACAGTGTACGTCGGATTGTCCGACGGACAAAGTCCCATCTCCTGCTGGATAGATTTTCAGACAACACGGTCCGATCACACCAAATCCGATCGTGTGTACGGTTGTCCGACGGACAAAGTGCTACGCATGCTCAGAAGAAATTCTGTGACGGAAGCGCTCGGTCAGGTAAAACTACCTTTCCTAATCGACACAGCACATTCGTCACGCTGCAATGTTAAAATGTCTTTAATGCAGCGCATTCTCTTTTTCTTTACAATGCAACAAGAATGACATGTTTTAGCTGCTCCTATTCACCCGCACTTCTCACAAACTTAGTTCTTTATTACTTTTCAGGATTTATACACTACATGTTTATTTTTTACTCAGATCGTAAAAGAATCTTTGTTATATTTTTAGCATGATTAGTCTTTTTTTTTGGGAATACATATTTGAAGGAGATTTTTTTGGTTTTTTTTGGAGGGGGGGGTTGTGTGTCTCAACTTAGCAAAACCACATTATTAACATTTGTATTTCTTGCTTAAATTTACTAGGAGTTTGTTGGTTGTTGGTGCCCCTTGTTAATTCTACTTTAGGATTAGTGAAATGTACCTGCCTACTCAAAGAAAAACTGTCATTGTAGAAAAGTAAAACACAATAGGCAATGATTATTTCAAATCCAAAAAACATTTATTTAGGTCTCAGCAACAAACCAAAGAGGAACGCAGCCATGGTGAAACTTGGGGAATTTGCAAAGCCTTGGACCCCCACGGCAACCATCATTTTTCAAGCGTAGAAAATTGGGGGCCTGAGGAGTACGTATATTAAGGGGAGTGCAATCTGGTCCTGAAGTCCAAAGCATCCGGAACTGCAGCAGATGCCATCTCGGTCCCCAGGCTCTGGTACTACGAGAGGCTCCATCTTCTCTCAGACCAGACTGAATCCAGGTCGTCACTCTCAGGTCTTCCTTCCACGCTTCCTTGCACGCTGTGGCTGTCGTGCTGGTGGGGTGGCAGAAGGAGGAGGAGGAGGAGGAGGAGGAGGAGGAGGAGGAGGAGGAGGAGGAGCATGGTAACTATGGCAAACATGTGTGAGGGGAGTCATCTCCCCAGCCATCCCCTTATTTAGGACATGGAGGATGAGTCCCTCACACATGTTGCGTTGCCTCACCTCCATACCCTTCATTTTAGTGACAACCACGGAGCCAAAGGTCTCCTCGTCGGTGGGTGTGGCATGTAGGGAGGCTGAAGCCTCTCTGATCATCCGGAGCGCTGACTCTGCTGCATAACCCCCCCTTCTCGCCCTTCTGTACTGAAGGCGGAGGGGAGGGATTTGGGAGTCAGTCAGGCTCCGAGGCCTAGCCCCCTCTTGGCTGCCACTACCCACCTCTTGGCTGCCACTAACCCCTGCCTCCTCCTGACTGCCACCTTCCACAGCCACCTCCTGGCTGAGGTCTTCCTGTGTATGAAAAAGGGACATAGTTTCAGTTATTTGTTCATCAAACACACACAATTCTCATCTAGTGACTGGTGCAAAATGTTTACAAATAGAAAACCATACAATTCTCAGCCCTGCAGTTTCGATTCTGGCCCCAAATGTCTCCAACACTACTGTCTGTTGATATGTCAAACACGTTAGGAAGTAACCAATTGGGGATCCTGAATTAAGTGAACATCATTCCTTATTCACATAAATGGTAACAAAACTACTATACCTGGAACAAGCTGGGCTCCTCCACCTCTTCCAGACTGGAAGTCCCAGGTTGCTCCTCGGAAGCCTCATCAGGGGTGGCCTGCGCGCAAGGAAGCGTGGAAGGAGGAGTCGAGAGTGACTCCGTGACATCAGCCTGGTCTTTGAGAAAATGGAGACTCTCATAGTACCAGAGCTTGGGGGCATAGACCTCATCTGCTGCAGTTGCAGTTTCTTCCGACTTCCGGACCTTCTTGCGCTCCCTGATATACGCACTCCTCAGGCTGCCAATTTTCTTTCTTATATAATCAACAGTTGCCGCGGGGAACCTTGGCTTGACAAATTCCACAAGTTCCAGCAGGGCTGCGTACCTCTTTGGTTTGATGCTGTAATGGGGGTGTTTAGCCTGCCATAAAATGGGAAATTCCCTGTATTTCTCAATGAAGAGGGGGAGAAAACTCACGTCGTTGAATCCCTTCATAATCTCTGCAAGACACAACACCACACAAAACACTATAAATTATGTCAGGCTAAACTCTCCTAATCTTCTCCATAAAGAAGCCTCAAGTTCGAATCAGTCTAGGCTAGTTATGTACCAACGTCAAATTGTACCTTCGTTTCTAGCGATCGTCTCGTGCGTGAGCTTTCTCTCCCCTCGTCTCCCAGATCGTGGCTACGACACAGGCGTGTGACGTTTTATATCCAGTGCGCATGCGTCAAACTCCGCCCGCCCCTGACGATCTTTCTCGTCTATTCCCCACCCCTTCTCTTTACGGCGCAGTGGGGAGAGCACATGGCGGGGACACAGCAGGTGCGCCACAAATATCCCACCAACGAGGAGGAGGACGAGGAAAGTCCAGAGGCAGAAACGTCCCGATCCCGGAGCCTGAAATTCAAGGCCTCCAATATGTCATTTGGAGAAATGTTGGAGATGGTGGACATATTAAAGAGGAGCGACTATGATGGGAAGTATGGGCCTTACCTCAACCCCAATGTCCGCAAGGCCAAGATCATGTCTAAAGTTGTGAGAAGGCTGTACAATAATTTTGGGGTACAACGATCCAAGGAGCAACTGAGGAAACGCTGGTCAGACCTGAAACTGAGGGAGGCCGATCAGTACAGAAAGATCAAGCGAATTCTTCAAAAAAGTAAGTAGTTGTGTTTTGTGTTTGATTTCTTGCTTGCATACTGCTCCATGTGGTTTGATTTTTACAAAGTTGTACATTCCAAAATGGCCACTTTCATGTTCGTCTGTGCATTCGATCATACTCAGCCTCGATCTTTCTGCCACTGTCATGGTCGTGTGTGTGTGTCCATTCGATCGTACGCAACCTCGATCGTTCGGCCACTTATAATACGAGGGAAGTTTTGATTGAAAGGAAGTTTCTTCTCACTAGAGATGTCATCAAGAACGTAACGCAAATTTATTCAATGTAAAGGAGAGGTCACTCAGTAGCTGTTTACCCATCTGGACTCTAGAGCACTAGTGCTGGGACACCCAAACCCCCTTTTTATTATGCTTTTCCACACATGTGCTCCAGTGGATACTAGAGGGGGGTCTCCATCAGACAAACTTTGACCAAAAAGCTAGTAAGTTTAGCACCTTTACAAAGTGACTACATTCATGTTGTTGGCATTTGTAACTGGCCAAACAAAAATAGTGTTCCTCACTTTCAAGCAATGTTTGTCATTTCCTATTTCTGCCCTCAATAGATAGTGTTGCTAAATCTTCCTTTTGTACATTCTCATAGGGGAGCGAAAACTTGGGCCGTCTGAGGAAACCCCAAAACCAACACCTCCCAAAAAAGGGGAAAGAGCAGAAGCAGAGGAGGAGGAGGAGGAAGGAGAGATCATCGAACTTGGATAACTTGTCACCACAACAACAGGTGAGTGTGGGAGAACACAGCTACTGGTAAGCTAATCAATGTATGGCTGCCTCATTTCCAACACCCGATTTTTGTTTGTTTGTGGTTTTTAGGTGACGTGGATGTTGTGGAAGAAAAATCGCACTTTACCACAGAGAGTGCCCACGTACTCATCGGGGAGATAATGGTCTGCAATAGAGATCTAGATTACCTAAAGCAAAACATCAATGATGTTCAACAAAAATTGAAGAACATCATTGATGTTTTAGGTAAAATATGAAAACGCACCAAGTAATTAACACACATTTGTGCCTGCTTCTGAACACATTTGCAACTTAAGAACTGTGTGAAATTTGGAACATGCACACATTGTGTCCACATGTGCTAGCTCCCATCATGGTGGATGAATGACAACGTTTTTTTGGGGGTGCAACCACTTTACGAACTACGAAAGTGGTTGTGGTGAAGGGTTTGCACCCCCAAAAAAACGTCCATTCATCCCCATGATGGAAAATGGCACTTTTGAAGCTTCTAGGCATGTGTTTTACCATCTAATGACCATTTTCAGACCCAAATTGTGTGCATGTTCTAAATTTCCACTTTCCAGGGGTGACCCCCCATGTGATGAAGGCAAGATCAAACACACTTTGAACATATAGTCATGTCTGATCTTGTCTTCACTTTACAAAGTTGAACTTTCCTAGTTCCTAGGTTCTGTTTTGCTCCATGCCTGGTTTTACCAATTGCGGAATGTTTGTAAACAATGTTGTAAATAACCAAGATGTTGTCAGTTTGGGCAAGAAGATTGTAAACGCACTTGTGAATGTTTTCCAAGTAAACTTTTTTACTTTTCTAAATGTGTGGCTTCCTTATTTAAAAAACACAATGCATTATGTATGTCAAATGTAAAGGATATGGGGGGCAATGGGTGTTATTTACTAAAGGCAAGTCCAGTTTGCACTGCAAGTTTCTTTTCCAGGGCACTTTTGCACTGCACTTGTAGAGCATAGTGGATTTGACTTATGTAAATGACACCCACAGTGCTTTGTACGAAAACACGGAGCACAGCATTTTTGAGAATACACACATGTCTGACCTGGTGATGAAAAGGAGTATTTTGGGTGTCAGTTATGCAGTACAAACTTTCTCTAGACCAAAGATTAGGTAGCAAACACACAACATGAGAATAATCTTTTTGGGAAGAAGAGACTGTTACCTCCTTTTGCCCAGAAAGTGCATTCCCACTGTCGAAGGCAAAGGGAAAAAATTTCAAGGTAAAATAAGCTAAAAAGAATACGGAAATGACAAGAAATCATAGGTTTGTTGAAAAATAAGATTTATTACAAAATGCCTCTCACACATCGTCAGGCAGAGCAATGGCCCCCCTACCCACAAAGTAGTCCATATATTGCTCGCGGACCGCGCGGGCATTTAGAGGGGGCAAGCCTGGACGTGCCACTTGAAGGGCTGTGAGGTCAGCATTTGGAGGGCCCTCCACATCTGGGCCAACGGGCACCACATAGTTCCTGTTATGTCTTTTGAGGAAGTTGTGCAATATGCAACAGGCAAGAACTATGTGGTTCAGTTTGTATTCCGCCAAGTTAATTGCCGTCAAGAACAGGCGGAAGCGGCTGGCCAGGATGCCAAAAGTGTTCTCCACAACTCTTCGGGCTCTGGACAGCCTGTAGTTGAAGACCCTCTGGTCTGGGGTGAGGGTCCTCATCGGGAACGGCCTCATCAGATGGGGAGTCAACGCAAACGCTTCATCTGCGACAAAGACGAAGGGGAGTCCTTCTGCATTCTCCTCTGGAGGTGGCAAGCACAGACTGCCACTTTGGAGACGCCAGTAGAACTCCGTGTGCGCAATGGCACCACCATCCGAGATCCGGCCGTTCATCCCCACGTCCACATACATAAATTCATATGTCGCCGACACCACCGCCAACATCACTACACTATTAAACCCTTTATAATTATAATAGTAGGACCCCGAGTTGGGCGGTGGGACGATGCGGACGTGTTTCCCATCAATTGCCCCTCCGCAGTTAGGAAAGTCCCAACGGCTGGTAAAGTGGGAGGCCACAGTCTGCCATTCCTGTGGCGTGGAAGGGAACTGTGGAGTGAAACAAGAAAAAATAATTAGTCACTTTGCACATAAACATTGCAAGCAGATTAGACAATCAACATCTTGGAACAAGAGCATTGTATAAAATTGGAGGCTGGAAAGTATTTGCACAGAAAAGTAGAGGCTCCCCTTCACAGATTACTCACCCCCCATCAATCCCCCCACTTCTGATGGGCCATTGGCAATAACTAGGGTTTTGGGGGGGGGGGGGTGTTGGACAGGTAACCCTGTGCACTTCATTGATTGGCAAATGGCTCAATAATGTGTGCTAGTTTGGCCAGACCCTCTGTACTTAACACTATTGGCAGCCCCCAGGAAAGCTAAACTAACATTTCAAACAACCCTCCCCCCCCCCCCCCCCCCCCAAAAAAGGAAAGCACATTGTGACATTTTGAAATTACCAAGCAAGCTAATAGGAGGGAAAGAACACAAAAAAATAGGAAATGGAAAGTATGGAGCCAGCCCCTTGCACTACATGCTTTGCTGAATTCATCCCTAAAGATGCCCACTATAAAGAGGTAGGTATATAGTGTGTATTGACCTTGGGAAAGCCAGCAGATAGAGGATTGGTACCATCTGACAGAGCAGTTGGGGGAGGGGGTTCCTAATGTTTTTCCCCCCCCCCCCCCCCACAAAAAAAATAAATAAAAGGGGCTCTACATGAAGTAAACCACACAGCAAACATTAGTGCATATTTTAGGGAGTGTTTGGGGGCAAACAATACTATGCAGCAGACAAAAGACATTGCTTAAGTGACTAGGCCATAGGTGTCTATTGGGGCAGAAGAGCATGCTGGGGAGGTAAGTGAAGGGAAAAATGCATGAAGGAGAAAAGGGGCACAGCATATTAGAGCATATTGCAATCATGGTAATTAGGGAAGGAGGTCAAAAATAGAAGACATTAGCAAACAGAGCATACATAGAAGGGAATAGTAAAGTATAAATGTTACCTTAATATAGTCCTCCTGCAGGACCTCGATGATGGCAGAACAGGTCTCTGGAATAATGATTCCCAGGGCCTGGGGAGAGATACCTGAAGAGAACTTCAAATCCTGAAGACTTCTCCCTGTCGCCAAGTACCTCAACGTGGCAACCAGCCTCTGCTCCGGAGTAATGGCTTGTCTCATGCAGGTATCCTGCCGGCTGATAAAGGGGGTCAGCAAAGCCAAAAGACAGTGAAAATCGGGGTCCGTCATCCGAAGAAAGTTCCTGAAATCATCAGGATTATTCTCCTGGATCTCACGAAGCAAAGGCATGTGCGAGAATTGGTCACGCTGAAGCAACCAATTCTTGGTCCACATACTCCTCGTCACTCTGTTCATGGACGGGTCTTGGCTCAAAGCTAAAAGCCCGACACCAATTCCGCGTACAGCACGAACTCGGCGACGAGTACGCACGGGAAACATTGCTCACAAGGTCACAAAAGGTCGGCTGGTCAGAACGGACAAACAGAAAGCACCGATAAACAGCAAGGCCTGAAAGAACGAAATGAATACCAGAAACGAGCAGACAATAAGCAGTGCAAATCAAAGCGTCCTATATCAAGATATAGGCCGCAATGACCAACAAATGCGAACTGACTACACGCACTAATAAACAGATACGCACGACAAGCACAAACTGAAGAGCAGTAACGATCTGAGTCAGAAAACTGAGAAGCGCGAATCTTAAGTCACCAAACTTCGACTAACTCGCGATATACACGGGATCAGCAGAAGGAGCCCAACGGGTGCCTGACGTGGTGCTGAACTTCCCTTTTCTAATCTCGTGGAAGACGACTTACGTCACGACGTTCTTGCAGACCGGATATTCCGACAACGTAGTCCGACCGTGTGTACGCAACACCAACATCGGACAAAGTACGACGGACAGGATCCGACCGACCTGGTCCGCGGAAAATCCGACCGTGTGTATGGGGCTTTAGTGTGTTTAGGTAGGACGAAAAAAAAAATGCATACTATTGTTTCTTGGCCCTACTATGGGTACAAAACAAATAACACACAAATGTGGTATCGCCACGATTGTCAGCGGCAGGAGCATTTAGTTTGCAGGTTTTGTCTTAGTGGTGGTTCATGGTGATGGCATAAAAATATACAGCTAAATAAAAAATAAAAAATCCTTTACAATTTTTGGGGCAGATGTTAACGACCAAATATGTTTCAACACCCCAGCACAGATGTCATGTTTGCCAAGCTGTGGCAATTTAATATTTTTCACATTTGCCAAAATCTAGCTTTAGGCTAGATTTAAAAAAATATATATTTTTTTAACTCTGCTTTATTGCCCTTTTTACAGGAACAATCCATGAATGTCACAAAAAAAACACTGTTTCAGCAACCTAGGGGAGCGAGATATTACTCTCCTGGTCACATGACAGTTCTCATGACAATTCTCAGGCCTAGCTAGGTCAGGCACCATCACAGGGAAGCAGATCACATGATGGCCTGTTCACTAGCCATGCGAGACTCAGATAAACAATACAGACATGGAAATACCAATGCTTGCATTCATCTATTTTACTTCCACTTCTCTCCAAAAGCAATCACTGCAGTCTTATTCTTCAAATCTTTCAAAGTCTTCTTTACAATCAGCCTGTTAAACTGGCCATAGATGGGTAGAATTTCAAACTAAATTCTCAGGAAAAGCCTTAGGAAAATTTGTACGAAAAAAATTCTCAGAACATTTGAATGTCGTTCGAAAGATTTTGTTTGCTTTTACCATTTGATTTTGACCGAAAAGCACATACACTGCTAGAAATTAATTAGTATCTCTTGCTAAATAAAAGAAAAAAGCCTGACATTTTTTATTTTTTTTAGTAAAAACGTTTCTTTGTTCCCGTTATAAAATTTTGCAAAGAAATAATTGTCCTTCATAAATTTATTCTGCTACATTTCTTTGGTGAAAATAATCCAAATCAGTGTAAATTATTTAGTCTGTAGAAAAGTCTGTGCGATATATCTATCTATCTACTTCGGGTGGGTTACTGCCTTTTCTTTATCCTGATTGTTAAAGCGGAAGTAAACCCTCCTATCATTTTCAGCCAAGGAAGCTGCCATCTTTGCCTCTGTTTAATCTTCAACTGCCACAGTGCTGCACATGTGATCCGTTATGACACCAGCCATTGGATGGTTTGACTGTTTGGTTGAGAGCACAGCCAATGTGCAGTTAGCATTCACGGCATGCCTTTTTTTTTTAGACTGTTAAATCGATGGGTTTACTTCCGCTTTAAGCTGGAGCAATGTCGAGGTGGACTCCCTGTCTTCCACCAATATCCATTACAGCATAACGAAGGAACACATTCTCCAATGCAAATAAAACGTTACTGAATCTTCAGGTCATCAAAGTTGTCAGATCATATACATCGATAGCAGCTACTGTATACAGTTGCAAGCATCCCTGTTTTTCCTCGGGCTGTATGGCTTTGTGTGAGCATTCTAAAACACCTCCCTCTTTTATACAGAGTTTTAAACACAGGTGGATGTTATCCCACAGGTGTATCCCGTGCTTCCAAAATCGAAAGCACATGGAGAGCATTAACCCCATGTTCAGTTTAAGCTCGTTTCCTACCTATTACCACCAAAATGGTTCTAACACCGAAATAATTATTAAACTGCAACATTGTGTCAGAAAGAAATATACAGGCAGAAAGCCGCCCAGAGGCTCACAACGGCGGGGGATTGGCGTATAACACGCACCCCTGATTTTTCCCCTGCTTTTAAGGGGAAGAAAGTGCGTGTTATACGCCGATAAATACGGTATGTGATAAACCATTTACCACAGGGAATTTAATTTTTTTTTGCCTCAAAAAGAACAAAACCATTTGCTGCAACTGCCTGAAAAGTGTTAGCATTCACTACATTAGCCATTAGACTTTCTCGGCGGCCGAAAGCTGCCGAGAAAGGCCGAAGGCGGCCGAGAACGGTGTTGTGCTGAGAATGGCTCCCCGTCAAAGCATTCACTACATTAGCCTTTCTCGGCGTCCGAAAGCTGCCGAGAACGTCCGAAATCTGCCGAGAACGGTGTTGTGCTGAGAATGGCTCCCCGTCAAAGCATTCACTACATTAGCCATTAGCCTTTCTCGGCGGCTGAAAGCTTCCGAGAACGGTGTTGTGCTGAGAATGGCTCCCCGTCAAAATCTGTTCCCCCTGGCTCTCGGCTCAGATCGGAACTCCGCCTGTCCTCTGCACTACTGCTCCTCCTCCTCCTCTACCCCGAATGCAAATTACACCTATGGCCTAGTCACTCCGACCAATGGTGCCAATTTTCAAACTGCAGTGACACTGACATGTCACTGCAGTTTAACTGCAGCCTGGGCAAGGCTGCAAATGACACTGAGGAGGCTGCAGATGGACGCTGCAAGGCTGAAAATGACACTGACAAGGATGCAAGTTTTTTTCCTTTAAAATTTCCTCCTAAACTTGGGGTGCATGTTATACGCCGGCACGTGTTATACGCCGATAAATACGGTACCTCTAACTGCTTCATCTGCAGGAAAGCTTGTTTTGTTGAAAAACAACATAGACTTACTGGCCAGACCACCAGGTGAAAAGAAAAGAAAGAAACCCTTAAAAAAAAAAAAAAAGAAAAAAATGTAAAAACGAACGCAGCCATCACATCTGATAAACTGAAACTGATTTCTCTGTGACAGGGGCAGCGTCTCCCTTCCTTCTCTCTTTATCTTGCTGCCACAATTTGGAAGCTATGGTTTTCTCTGGAAGTTCAAACTCTATCTCTCCTTCTCTGGCCAAAGCCTTAAGTTCAGAGAGAGATCTAGTTTTGCATATGTGCCTTTTGATTTATGCCAATCATCTGTTTCTAGGATATGAGCCAAATCCTTTGTAGGTTGATATGGGGCTGTTAAACATCTGCTCTCTACTATATTACCCAGCTCATCTTTTGTGTGTTCCATGCATTCTACCGTATATACTGGAGTATAAGCCGACACGAATATAAGCCGAGGCACCTAATTTTACCACAAAAAACTGGGAAAATGTATTGACTCGAGTATAAGCCTAGGGTGAGAAATGCGCAGCTACTGTAAGAGGAAAAAAAGAGGGTCAATAATGCCCATTTGCAGCCTTATCGTGCCCATTTGCATGCCTCACTGTGCCCATTTGCAGCCATAGGTCCCCCCAAAACTTCAAACTTGCTAGTTAAGGGTTCCTAAATGCCCCCTAGCTGCAACCAAAATTTGGGGTCTCTGGACCCAAAATGACATTGCTGCAGATGGACACAGTTGACCGACTTTGGGGCCCCGTATCTCGGGGTGACTTGGTGCTAGGAACACCAAAGTTGGTATGCAACCCCAGTGGAACTAGCACTACAACACATCCAATGGGGTTCCTAGCACCAAGTGGCCCCGAGATACGGGCCCCAAAGTCAGGTCGGAAAATGTAATTCTCTGCTGCAGAAAAGTGCTTGACTCGAGTATAAGCCAAGGGGGGCATTTTCAGCATAAAAAAAAATAAATAAAAATTTGCTGAAAAACTCGGCTTATACTCGAGTATATACGGTAAGGCCTCATGCACACGAGACGCTGTTAAACGCGCGTTCAGAGGCAGTTGGACACTTTTTTCAACTGCACCTGAACGCATGCAATGTTATCCTATGTGTCCATGTACACAGCCTAGTTTTTTCCCGTTTTTATGCAGTTGCGTTTAACCTCGTTTTTCCAGAAGCAAAAAAATGCGTTCAGACACTTTGCTTTTCCGCGTTTCAGACGCAAAACGCAGCTAAACGCGACTAAACGCGGCTAAACGCAGGCACCTGCATTTAGCCGCGTTTGCGTTTAAAAGCCTTTTTAAAGGAACCCAATTTTTTGGACCAGAAAACTCAGAAATATGATGGTAAACCATAAAAAAATACTAGAAAAATTGGTTTAAAATGTCGTAATTAGTTTAGAGTTCATAGAGCATATATACTCACTAATGCATACATGTTTGTGAAATATCCAACGGACATTCGCTGTGCCATCAACGGATGGGTCCAATATCGACAAGCTCTGATTCTGGACCTCTCATGCAAATTTGCGACGACATTGCTGCCGCATCAAGTGCAACATCAGGAGCATTTCCTGACATATATTCAATATGGGATCCATTTAAAAAAAAAAAAAAAACACAGAAAGAGAGGCAAATGCAAGTGTACAACTGCTCTCTCTGCTGCTGCTGCTGCTGCTGCTGCTCACTCTGATCAAAATGGCAGAAATAGTTAATAATACATGCTTTCTGAGCCCGGGGAGGGTCTATATGATGTTATCTTTACAAATGCTTATAGACGCAAACGCGTCTAAACGCGGCATGAAAACACAGCAAAACGCGCGTTTTTAAACGCAGGTTTCTGCTTTTTAAAACACGCGTTCAGCAGAGTTTGCATCTGCGTCTCGTGTGCATGGGGCCTAATTCTTGTGCTTTTGTGGATGGACCCCTTACGCCAAACTGGCAGCCACATAAAGGGGGTCCTCCTCTACAGAGTCTTCTGGCAAAACATAGTAAATTTGGGAAGTACTTTTAATAAACATCTCCATCAAGCCAGTTTGATTTGCTACTTTAGCTTCGGTCTCCCATGTGCAAGCTATTCTCCAGGTTCCTTCACTGCACAGTAGTGGGCCATAATCCTGCAGAAAAGTTTGCCATACTTGTAAACAGGCAAATAATTTGGCAGAAAACAAACACCGTTAAAGTCTATGGGACACTAACATGAATAATCAAAAGTGCTCATTTTAAAAGGCTTATATACAAGTTATTGTCATAAAAAGTGTCTGGGGACCCGGGTCCTGCCCCAGGGGACATTTATCAATGCAAAAAGATTTTTTTTTAAAAACACCCATTTCTTTCGGGAGCAGTGATTTTTTATTTTTTTTTTTCAAGTCTTAAAGTGAAACAATAAAAATGAAATATTCCTTTAACCACTTGCCGACCGCCCCCTGTATATATACGTCGGCAGAATGGCACGTACAGGCAGAACCACGTACCTGTACGTGCCATTCTTCCGGCGGGTGGGGTGTCCGATCGGAACCCCCTCCGCCGGCGGGGACGGTCGGCATCGCTTCAGGAGCGATCCGGGACGAGGGGACGGCCAGTGGTTTCTGGCCACCCCCTCGCGATCGCTCCTGGCGAATGAGAAGCTTCCCCTTCCTGTCTATTGTATAGACAGGAAGGCGGAAGTGATGTCACGCTCGGTGCGCCGGTCTATGTGACCGGAACGCCGAGCAGAGAACATGTAAAGGTTAGTGCACAAACAGTACACTGACACCAGTACACATAGGCACACAATCCACCCCCCTGTCACCCCCAGATCACCCCCCAGATCACCCCCCTCCCCCCCCAGTCACAGTGTCACTAATTGCAGTGATCATTTATTTACTGATCACTGCATTTAGTGTCAGTGTGACTGTAATACCTGTCAGGGCAGTTAGTTTTAGGTCCTAGGTAGCCCCCTACCCCCCCCTAATAAAGGTTTAACCCCTTGATTGCCCCTAGTTAACCCCTTCACCCCCTTTTGCCAGTGTCACTAAGCGATCGTTTTTCTGATCGCTGCATTGTGTCGCTAGGTAACCATTTTTTTTTTATTTTAACCGCCATGTTTTATATAGGTTCATAAATAGTTTTATAGGTCAGGTACCCCCATATTACAACCTAAATAAAGGTTTTAACCCCCTGATTGCCCCTAGAGTTAACCCTTTCACCAGTAATCACCGTATAACTGTCACTGGTGACGCTGGTTAGCCAGTTAGTTATTTCGTTATTTAGGTTCCCCGTCAGGTTTTTATATAGCGTCAGGTACCCCCATATATTACCTAATAAAGGTTTAACCCCCTGATTGCCCCTATTTAACCCTTTCACCCCCTTTTGCCAGTGTCACTAAGCGATCGTTTTTCTGATCGCTGCATTAGTGTCGCTAGGTAACCAGTTTTTTTTTAGGTTAACCGCCATGTTTATATAGGTTCATAAATAGGTTTATAGGTCAGGTACCCCCATATTACAACCTAAATAAATGTTTTAACCCCCTGATTGCCCCTAGAGTTAACCCTTTCACCAGTGATCACCGTATAAAATGTCACTGGTGACGCTGGTTAGCCAGTTAGTTATTTCGTTATTTAGGTTCCCCGTCAGGTTTTTATATAGCGTCAGGTACCCCCATATATTACCTAATAAAGGTTTAACCCCCTGATTGCCCCTAGTTAACCCTTTCACCCCCTTTTGCCAGTGTCACTAAGCGATTGTTTTTCTGATCGCTGCATTAGTGTCACTGGTGCCGCTAGGTAGCCAGTTTTTTTTTTGTATTACTGTTACGGGTGACGCTGGTTAGTTAGCTTGTTTTTTATACTGTCAGGGCACCCGCCATTTATTACCCAATAACGGTTTAACCCCCTGATCGCCCGGCGGGTGATATCAATTAGGTTTTAGGGTCAAATAAGGTCTGCGTCGCCCCAGGTTAGTGCCAGTACCGCAAACACCCACGCGCAAAGCATACACCTCCCTTAGTGGTATAGTATCTGAACAGATCAATATCTGATCTGATCAGATCTATACTAGCGTCCCAGCAGTTTAGGGTTCCAAAAAAACGCATTGTTAGCGGGATCAGCCCAGATACCTGCTAGCACCTGCGTTTTCCCCCTCCGCCCCGCCCAGCCCAGCCCAGCCCACCCAAGTGCAGTATCGATCGATCACTGTCACTTACAAAACACTAAGCACACATAACTGCAGTGTTCGCAGAGTCAGGCCTGATCCCTGCGATCGCTAACATTTTTTTTGTGGTAGCGTTTTGATTCAGTCGCTAACAGTCAGGAGCTTTTTTACCTGTGAATCTCAAAAAAATAAAAAAAACAAAAATAGTTGTCGTTTTATTGTTCTCTCTCTCACTCTATTCTCTCTCTATTGTTGCTCTTTTTTTACTCCATTCTATTCTGCAATGTTTTATTATGTTTTATCATGCTTGCTTTTCAGGTATGTAATTTTGTTTACTGTGTTTTAGTGTTAAGCATTTTTTTTGTTTTCAGGTGCGCCATTCAGTTGCAGCGCGGATTTATTTATCTTGACAGCAACAGCGTTTGCTCCCACGATACATAAAGCCGCGACTCCAACGCTGTAGGAGGTGATTTCACCACCACAGTTAAAAAAAAGAGCATATGTGCCGAAGCATGGGGGCAGCAGGGGGGCGGAGGAGCGATTGGCTCCTAATGCCACGTACATACGGTCGAAATTCCGACCGTGTGTACACGGCATAACTTTTGCGGGAGGATGCCCCCATGCATCGGCATATATAAATGGTGCATGTATGCCCATCATTAGAAGTGGGTGGATGAAGGGAGGTATTCTAATGGTGGGCATACCCACCAATCAATCTCTTTTTTTCGTTCAGCCAAGAGGCTGCATGAAAAAAAAAAAGATTACAATATATGTCCAGTATGTTGCTGGACTTTGAATGGTTATACCAGAATGATGCCTGCAGGTTTAGGTATCATCTTGGTATCATTCTTTTCAGCCAGTGATCGGCGTTCATGTAAAAGCAATTCTAGCGGGTAATTAGCCTCTAGACTGCTTTTACAAGCAGTGGGAGGGAATGTCCCCCCTCCCGGATATAAACCGCGCCATTGGGAAATTGGGAAAGCATTTTATCGCACCAATCTTGGTGTGGTCAGATGCTTTGAGGGCAGAGGAAAGATCTAGGGTCTAATAGACCCCAATTTTTTCAAAAAAAGGAGTACCTGTCACTGCCTATTGCTATCATAGGGGATATTTACATTCCCTGAGATAACAATAAAAATCATAACAAAGAAAAAAAATGGAAGGAACAGTTTAAAAATAGAATAAAAAAGCTAAATAAATAAAAAAAAAACTAAAAAAAATAAAAAAAAAAAAAAAAAAAAGCACCCCTGCCCCCCCTTCTCTTGCGCAAAGGCGTACACAAGCGTTGGTCTGGCGTCATATGTAAACAGCAATTGCACCATGCATGTGAGGTATCACCGCGAAGGTCAGATCGAGGGCAGTAATTTTAGCAGTAGACCTCCTCCGTGAATCTAATGTGGTATCATGTAAAGGCTTTTAAAGGCTTTTAAAAATGTATGTAGTTTGTCGCCACTGCGTGTTTGTGCGCAATTTTAAAGCATGTCGTGTTTGGTATCCATGTACTCGGCCTAAGATCATATTTTTTATTTCATCAAAAATTTGAGCAATATAGTGTGTTTTAGTGCATTAAAATAAAAAAAAGTGTATTTTTTCCACAAAAAATGCGTTTGAAAAATCGCTGCGCAAATACTGTGTGGAAAAAAAAAAATGCAACACCCACCATTTTAATCTGTAGGGCCTTTGCTTTAACAATATATATAGTGTTTGGGGGTTCAACGTAATTTTCTTGCAAAAAAAAAATATGTTTTCATGTAAACAAAAAGTGTCAGAAAGGGCTTTATCTTCAAGTGGTTAGAAGAGTGGGTGACGTGTGACATGCTTCTAAATGTTGTGCATAAAATGCCAGGACAGTTCAAAACCCCCCCCAAATGACCCCATTTTGGAAAGTAGACACCCCAAGCTATTTGCTGAGAGCAATGTTGAGCCCGTTAAATATTTTTTTTTTTTGTCCCAAGAGATTGAATAATGAAAAAAAAAAAATATATATATTTTTTTTACAAAAAGTTGTCACTAAATGATATATTGCTCAAACATGTCATGGGCATATGTGGAAATACACCCCAAAATACATTCTGTTGCTTCTCCTGAGTACGGGGATACCACATGTGTGGGACTTTTTGGGAGCCTAGCTGCGTACGGAACCCCAAAAACCAAGCACCGCCTTCAGGCTTTCTAAGGGAGTAATTTTTTTATTTCACTTCTCACTGCCAATCACAGTTTCGGAGGCCATGGAATGCCCAGATGGCATAAAACCCCCCAAAATGACCCCATTTTGGAAAGTAGACACCCCAAGCTATTTGCTGAGAGGTATTGTGAGTATTTTGCAGATGTCGCTTTTTGTCACAAAGTTTTGAAAATTGAAAAAAAAAAAATTTTTTTTTTCTTTACTTTCTTCATTTTCAAAAACAAATGAGAGCTGTAAAATACTCACTATGCCTCTCAACAAATAGCTTGGGGTGTCTACTTTCCAAAATGGGGTCATTTGGGGGGGTTTTGTGCTATTTTGGCATTTTATGGCCTTCGAAACTGTGATAGGTAGTGAGGAGTGAAATCAAAGATTTGCACCCTTAGAAATCCTGAAGGCGGTGCTTGGGTTTCGGGGCCCCGTACGCGGCTAGGCTCCCAAAAAGTCCCACACATGTGGTATCCCCATACTCAGGAGAAGCAGCAAAATGTATTTTGGGGTGCAATTCCACATATAACTATGGCATGTGTGAGCAATATATCATTTAGTGACAACTTTTTTTGAAAAAAAAAAATTCTTTTTTATTTTTGTCTTTATTCAATCACTTGGGACTAAAAAAAAAAAATATTCAATGGGCTCAACATGCCTCTCAGCAAATAGCTTGGGGTGTCTACTTTCCAAAATGGGGTCATTTGGGGGGGTTTTGTACTTCTCTGCCATTTTAGCACCTCAAGAAATGAAATAGGCAGTCATAAATTAAAAGCGGTGTAAATTCCAGAAAATGTACTCTAGTTTGTAGACGCTATAACTTTTGCGCAAACCAATAAATATACGCTTATTGGCATTTTTTTTACTAAAGACATGTGGCTGAATACATTTTGGCCCAAATGTTTGACTAAAATTGAGTTTATTAGATTTTTCTTATAACAAAAAGTAGAAAATCTCTTTTTTTTTCAAAATTTTCGCTCTTTTTCCGTTTATATCGCAAAAAATAAAAATCACAGAGGCAATCAAATACCATCAAAAGAAAGCTCTATTTGTGGGAAGAAAAGGACGCAAATTTCGTTTCGTTACAAAATTGCATGACCGCGCAATTACCAGTTAAAGTAGTGCAGTGCGAAATTGAAAAAAGACCTCTGGTCCTTAAGCTGACAATTGGTCCGGGGCTGAAGTGGTTAAAGATTCAGCCTGGGGGGTGTCTAAAGTATGCCTGTAAAGTGGCACATTTTTCCCCATGTTTAGAACAGTACCACAGAAAATGACATTTCTAAAGGAAAATTTAGAATTCATTACAGCCGTTAAAACTGAACGGCTATAATGAATTGTCAGGCCTCAGCAATACAGATAAAAGTCATTGGGGAAAAAAAAAAAAGAAAGAGCATGGGACCCCCCCTCCCCAGTCCATTACCAGGCCCTTTGGGTCTGGTATGAATATTGAGGGGAACCCCGAACTAAAATTACAAAAAAATATGTATAAATAAAAATGGCGTAGGCCCCCCCCCCCAAAATCCAGACCCTTATCCGAGCACGCAACCTGGCAGGCCGCAGGAAAAGAGGGGGGGGGGCCAGAGAGCGCCCCCCCTCCTGAACCGTACCAGGCCACATGCCCACAACATGGGGAGGGTGTTGATGGGGACAAGGGCCTCATATCCTTGCCCAGTAGGTTGTGGGGATCTGCGGGCAGAGGGCTTTTCGGAATCTGGAAGCCCCCTTTAACAAGGGGACCCCCAGATCCCGGCCTCCCCCACCCAACGGGGTACAAGTAACCCTACCATTTCACAAAAAAAGTGTCAAAATGTTAAAGACACAGCTTGGGACAAGTCCTTTATTAAAAAATAAAAAATGTCCCACGATGTCCATTCATCTTCTTCTATCACGCCGCCGGACCGAGAAAAGAAAAAAAAAAAACGACGACCCACCTCCATGCAAGGGAGGCTCCCACCATGTGACAGTTCTTATACAACTGAGGGCGGGGCCACCCAGTGACATAACCGCATGACCCGCCCCCTCTGACGCCACAGACACTTCCCCATGGCTTCCCCCGTGGTGTGGGGTAACCCAGTTAAGTCACCGGGTGGCCCCGCTCTCAGTTATATAATAACTGTCACAAGCGAAGAAGCGTCACACACCAGGAGGTGGGTCCGTCGTGGCTTTTTTTTTTTTTTGGTCCATCGGTGGCTTGATCAAAAAGATGAACACTTTTTATGACAATAACGTGCATAAAAGCCTTTAAAATTAGCACTTTTAATGTCTCATGTTAGTGTCCCATAGACTTTTACGGTGTTCAGGCAGCTTTCGAATTTGCCGTGAACACTGCATATTGTTCGCTGTTCGGCGAACACCCGATGTTCGAATCGAACGTAAGTTCGTCTCGAACATCGGGCTCATCCCGACTTGTAAATCACAAGTCTGTTCAGATTTTAAAGGTGTAGCTGTTCCTTTTGTTCAGGGGCTCAGTATAGGCGGAACCGTTTTTTTTTTTTAACCTGTAAAATTTTAATTCCCGGTTTGACTTGAACGCCTCTTGTATTTTGAGTGCATTTAAAAGTGTCTGCATTCATAGGTTGTGCTATACAACACTCATGCATTATTATTATTATTTTTTTTTGCATTTTTTTTTTTTTTTAAATCTGGGGGACACACATTTTTAAACCTAATTTGTCCAAGTGTGTGATAATTACATTACAAAAAATTGCTGACGGTAGCCTTTCCCATTTATAAGTGTATGCTTATCATGCAAAGGTTTTATCTTTTCCTAAGTCCGAGTTTAAAGTTCACAGAATAGGTTAATGATATTGTCACGCGACTATGACAGATGTAATTGAAGGCTCATTCCTTCCTGTTTGTATAATACGAATTTGAAGAAACATTAATTTAGAGTTTCAGAAGATTTTGCCATGTAATCTGTCATGCTGGAAATGTTACAAATATTGTCAATGTACATTTTCAAATATTAAATTATATTTGTGCTTTATACATTGTACAATAAATTAACAGAAACACAGGTTGCTTTGCATTCAGGCATGCCTTAGAGCTAGTCTTAAAGAAGTAAAAAAAAACAAAGGAAACATTTATTATATTGGAGCATACAAATTACTAGATGTGATGGTTTCATTCGTTTTTTAATTTATTTTTCTTTTTTTCTTTAGGGGTTTCTTTCTTTTATTTTCACCTGGTGATCTGGCCAGTAAGTCCGTTTTTCAACAAAACAAGCTTACCTGCAGATGAAGCAGTTAGAGGTATGAGACAAACCATTTACCACTGACAGGGAAGCTTACAATTATCAGCTTTTCATTTAGAAATTTTTTTGCCTCAAAAAAGAACAAAACTGTTTGCTGTAACTGCCTGAAAAGTGTTAGCATTCACTACATTAGCCAGTTCCCGCCCGGCTAATCGCAGACTGATGGCCGGGCGGTGGCTTTCTTATCCTGAGTGGATGTTGTTATGAAATTATTTCTGATTGCGACTCTAAAAACAGAAGTTAAAACTGCAGCTGCAGGAACAGAGTCAAAGGACGCAATCACTGTGTTTAAAATGTATTATTACATGTTATTTTATACATATATAAGAAAGTGGTGGTGTGAGATCTTATTAAAAACTAACAAATAGAACAATTGAAAAAGAAAAACCTTGAGAGGGGAGGGGGGAGTAGAGACAGAGAGAGAGCTTCTAGCAGAAGAAGATGTGTCTGTGTGTTAGCTGAAGGTTACAGAACACATTTCAACAGTGCAAACAAAATGGTGTCTCTTGTGCTTAATTGGCGAGTCATATCAGGAGCTTGGCAGTCTCCAGAAGGAATAGCGATTTGATCAGGATCATCGGGAAAGCAGACCTCTAAATGCCAGGTAGGTAAGCTGTCCTTACGCTTGCTATATTTCTGCCTTTCCTATCATATCTGTCAGTTCTCAAGGAAACCAGACCACTCTTGGACCTTTCTGGTTGGGTAACGTGTGTGTGTGAGAATGTTTGTGTCCCCCTTCACGGTTTGGACTGTGTGTGGATAGGGAGAATCCTCTGAAGTTCCCTGCGTTGACTCCTTGTGGGTGACCTGGGTCAGAGGCGCATGGTAGGGTCAGATAAAACCCACAGAGAAGAGTCGGAGGAGGGTCTCTAATGAGTGTTTTGTCTATTTTCATAAACCCCTTCTATCCACCTAGATAAGTGAAGACTATTCTTGTAAATCTGCAGATTTGCTGTACTATTTGTTTTAGAGGCAAGAGGGTATAGGCACAAGTAGAGAAGACTGGCCAGTCATTATGGGCATTAAATTAAATAAGGGAATGAAGGGTGAGAGGTCTTCATAAAATGCCCAGCGCAAGATGAGCGCTAGAGAATATATGAACCGAAAAGGTATGGTTTGGCCTATACTGAGCCCCTATATAAATGGGTAGAATGGACAAAGGGAACAGCTAAACCTTTAAAATCTGAAGGGCAAACTTTTCTGCAGGATTATGGCCCACTACTGTGCAGTGAAGGAACGTGAAGAATAGCTTGCACATGGGAGACATAAGCTAAAGTAGCAAATCAAACTGGCTGGACGGAAATGTTTATTAAAAGTACTGCCCAAATTTACTACGTTTGGCCAGAAGACTCTCTAGAGGAGGACCCCCCTTATGTGGCTGCCAGTTAGGCTTTAAGGGGTCCACCCACAAAAGCACAAGAATTAGATTACATGGAACACACAAAATATGAGCTGGGTAATATAGTAGAGAGCAGAGGTTTAACCACTTCAGCCCCGGACCAATTGGCAGCCAAAGGACCAGGCCCCTTTTTGCGATTCGGCACTGCGTCGCTTTAACTGACAATTGCGCGGTCATGCGACGTGGCTCCCAAACAAAATTGGCGTCCTTTTTTTCCCACAACTAGAGCTTTTTGGTGGTATTTGATCACCCCTGCGGTTTTTATTTTTTGCGCTATAAACAAAAATAGAGCGACAATTTTCAAAACAATGCAATATTTTTTGCTTTTTGCTATAATATATATCCCCAAAAAATATATAAAAAAAGTTTTTTTTCCTCAGTTTAGGCCGATACGTATTCTTCTACATATTTTTGGTAAAAAAAAAAAAAAAAACGCAATTAGCGATTATTGATTGGTTTTCGCAAAAGTTATAGCGTTTACAAAATAGGGGATAGTTTTAAAGCATTTTTATTAATATTTTTTTTTTACTAGTAATGGTGGCGATCAGCGATTTTTATTGTGACTGCAACATTATGGCGGACACATCGGACATTTTTGGGACCATTGTCATTTATACAGCAATCAATGCTATTTAAATGCATTGATTCCTGTATAAATGACAGTTGTAGTGAAAGAGTTAACCACTAGGGGGAGGGGAGGGGTTATGGGCTGTGACGTGTGTGTTGTGTTTTTTACATTAGGGGGCGGGGCTGACGTCTGACGTCATTGATCGGCTTTCCCGATGACCGGGAACAGCCAATCAATGATAGGCAGAGTAGGAAGCGCAGGGAGAGGTTTGTTTACACATACCTCTCCCCGTTCTTCAGCTCCGTGACCCGATCGCGGGACACCAGCGGTGATCGGGTCCGCTGGTCCCGCGGCCGTGGTCACGGAGCTCCCGACGGGGGCGCGCGCGCACGACCCACGGCTAGGCAATTAAAGGGCAACGTACCTGTACATGCTTTTGCCTAGCCGTGCCATTCTGCCAATGTATATGTGCAGGAGGCGGTCGGGAAGCGGTTAACAGCCCCATATCAACCTGCAAAGAAGGATTTGGCTCATATCCTAGAAACAGAGGATTGGCATAAATCATAAGGCGCATATGCAAAACTAGATCTCTCTGAACTTAAGGCTTTGGCCAGAGAAAGAGAGATAGTTTGAACTTCCAGAGCAAACCATAATTTCCAAATTGTGGCAGCAAGATAAAGAGAGAAGGAAGGGAGACGCCACCCCTTCTGTCCCTGTCACAAAGAAATCTGTTGAAGTTTATCCTGTCAGAACCCAATTAGTGTTTGAAGGTAGTGCCATTGACAGTAAAGCCCCATACACACTATCAGATTTTTCCAAAACCATGTAGTGCAAGGGCCTGCCTGATTGCATACAAATTGAAACTCCTAAGGTTTGACCTCTTATTATATGGTTTTGGTAAATCTGAAAACAAAAATCAGCAGAAAATCTGATAGTGTGTATGGGGCTTTAGTCTCAAATTAAATGGCATGTACCTTTTAGTTCCCAATAAATGAGAGCCATACTAGAGAGATTGGGAGATCCTATAAAGAATCCAATTGGGTTTTCAAACAAACTTAGTGTTGCATAGGAAGCATATGAGGCTTCTGCTACTGACATTCATCAGCTTCTTATTAAAGCAGTGGGGTGTAGACGTCAAAAATCTAGATAAGATGGTTAGTGGATGGGAGGTTTGTGAAAAATTCAAGGAAAAATTGCCCCAAATAGATGAACAAACCAGACATGCTGAATATTTGAATGCTAAGCAAGGGAAAGAGGAAGCAGCAGGGGCTTATTGGAGGCGGCTAAGCGATATGGCGGAGGAAGCAGGCCTTAAAATAGAGAAGGCAGGAGAAACTGCAAGTCCATCTACATAACTCGTGAAACAAAGGTTTCTCGATGGTTTAATACCCCAGTTGAAAAGAAAAGTTGTTCGCAGCAAGGCCTGAGGCAGGCAATATG
This sequence comes from Lithobates sylvaticus, assembly GCA_028564925.1. NCBI lineage: Eukaryota > Metazoa > Chordata > Amphibia > Anura > Ranidae > Lithobates > Lithobates sylvaticus. The sequence goes on along the minus strand of CM053027.1, from coordinate 349,771,668 downwards.
TCTATTCGAGACCTCCTGCCTATCCTGTTATCCATAGAAAACAGGATTAACCAAAAAGACAGCAAACACAAGGTTATGTACATGGGAAAGCAGAGAGGAAGAGGTAAAGGCAATTTCAGAAATCATGGCAATCGGGGACCAATTATTATATGCTACAATTGTAATGGGGACAGACACCTAGCCAAATTCTGCCATCTTCCTGACCGTAGACTGGAAAGGAGCTTAGAGTCACCTCATGCTGATCCCAGTTCTCTGCCAAAAGCAGTGGATCAGGCATAGGAAAATGGCATGCCAGTATCAATCATGTTAAATAGGGGAGACAATGGTCCAGAGGCCAGAGTAAAAGTATTTTTACAAGAACTCCCCTATCCTGGAGGAGAAACAGAATTAACTGGTTTAATAGATACTGGGGCAAGCCGAAGAGTTTTTAATATAGAGGACTTACCTCCAGGATTCTTATCTCTACAAATGTTATTTCTGGTGTTGGCCTAACCGGGACCTCTACTGATTTGGTTGAGTCCAAGCCCTTTAAACTCAGGCTAGGACAGCAAACAGAAATTGTCACTAAAGTGTTAGTTTCAGACACAGTTCCTACCAATCTTTTAGGAGCTGATGTTTTGAACCAAAATTTTAGCAAACATACATTTCACTCCTACAGGAGTCCAAGTGGTCAGTAGTCTGTCAGGAGAAGTTTTAAATTCTGCCTGTGGAGTATTTTTAATTCAAGACTCCACTCCGCCATTTCCACCAGAACTGAAAGCGATTCCCGCTGATTTATGGGCCACCAGAAGATATGATGCAAGTCTGCTGGATTGCACCCCAGCCATGATAAAAATTAAACCAGGAGCCCGTCTCCCACAAATTAAACAGTACCCACTGAGTATTGCTCAGACTGAGGGGATAAATGATCAAATCACTCAACTGAAAGTAGCACGGGTTGTTGTACCAATTAAGTCCCAAGCCAACACATCCCTGTTCCCAATTGCAAAGAAGCCAGACAAGAAGGGTGGGCAGGTGACTTACCGCATGGTGCATGATTTGAGAGCCATTACCAATATAATTGAAGCAGATACCCCAATCGTGCCCAACCCCCGCACTTTACTAAGTGGAATACCTGCCTCTAGCACCTGCTTTACAGTGATTGATCTTGCAAATGCTTTCTTTGCTGTGCCCCTGCACCCAGATTGCTTGCGCCTTTTTTCATTTACCCATAATGCCCAAAAGTTAGCATGGACAAGTTTGCCCCAAGGCTATGCGAGTAGCCCCTCTGAATATAATACTGTGTTAAAGCAAGTATTGGACCAATGGTCCTCCTCACACCCAAACAGTTTTGCTTCAGTACATAGACAATTTGCTTATTTGTTCTGATACAAAGGACATTTGTAGCAGAGAAACAGTAAGCCTTTCTTATGTTTCTCTATAATAGTAACAACAAAGTTAAAGCGGAGTTCCACCCAAAAGTGTAACTTCCACACAGGTCCCAGGAGATAGCGGGGACCATTTACGAAGCGTATGCACAGTAGGGAACTGGGAAGTGAAGCCGCAACACTTCATTTCCTGATTCCATCAATGAGCACAGCATTGGCAGCAGCCGAGAACTGAGTGATTGCTCGGCTTCCGACATCGCTGGACTCCAGGACAGGTAAGTGTCCATTTATTAAAAGTCAGCAGCTGCAGTATTTGTAGCTGCTGGCTTTTAATATTTTTTTTTTTTTTTTTTTTTGTTTAGGTGGACTCCCTCTTTAAACAAAGATAAGCTACAATACTGCCAAGAGAAAGTGATCTTCCTCGGTCACTACATTTCACATGGAATCCGTCACCCAACCCCAGATCGAGTTAAAACTCTGCAAAAATTTGAAAAGCCAAGAAATGTACACCAATTAAATGCATCATAACTTATGGCTCCTCTATATGAGGCTACCACTAGAAACCATTTCAAACTCACATGGGACAATGAATTGCAGATAAAGGACCTCATTAAAATTTTGTCTGAAGCTCCCGCCATTGGACTTCTTGACTATACTAAGACTTTCTCATTGTTCTGTCATGAAGTCAATGGATTTCCTGCGGGTCTACTTGCCCAGCTACATGGAGACAAACAGAGGCCTGTGATGTATGTATCAGCCTCATTTCGACCCTGTCATAAAGGCTCCCCCACTTGTATGCGAGCCATAGCAGCCTGCATTTTGCTGCTAGACAAACTGAGCTTGTACTAGATTCTGCTCTGATCCTGTATGTACCACATGCAGTACAGGAAATCACGAATCAAGTAAATACCAGACATGTGTCTGCCAGTAGATTTGACAAGTACCAGTCTGCTCTTTTTGCTTCATCTAATTTAACAATCAAACGATGTGTTACTTTAAATCCAGCTACTCTTCTTTCTATAATTGATGAGGAAGATGCAACAAAAATGGTACTGATGTAGAACCTGAGTTTTTCTCACGATTGTATGGCTCTGATAAAGGTAAAAAGAGCCTCTGTCACACCAGCAAAAGGTGAGAGATTGTGACACACTTATTCGTAGATTGTTCTAGATTTTACACTGATGATGGTCAGACACACATAGGGTTTACTGTAACCACTACAGACACCATTTTACATCAGGAAGCATTGATACCCCAGATGTCAGCTCAGGAAGCAGAGTTGTGTGCTGTAGTCAAAGTATGTCATCTCCTAGAGAGTCAAAGAGGAAACATTTACACTGACAGCAGATATGCATTTGGAATAGCTCACGATTTTGGGCCTATTTGGAAAACACGGAATGTCCTGACTAGTGCAGGGAAGCCAGGGAGACATGCAAAACTCATAGGAGCGGCTATTTGAGGCCTTTCAGAAACCAGCAGAAGTTGCCATCTTGAAGGTAAAAGGACATGCAAGGGGAAATGACATGACAGCCAGAGGAAATGCTTTAGCAGAACAAGCGGCAAAGGATGCTGCCCTTATGGCATTTGGAGTCACACCCACTGTAGGTGTCGCCCAGGTAGTGGAGACAGTTTCCCCTCATCAAGAGCAGTGGGATGTAAAAACAAATTCAGTTGCAGAACCGGGCCCCTGATGAAGAGAAGGATAAGTGGATGAAATGTAATGCTACCCAAAATCAGCAGGGCCTGTGGAGCGCTGCCAACAGGTGGTGTCTACCCAGGAGTTTGTACCCAGTTTTAGCACAAATGGCACACGGCATCAGTCATCTTACTAAGGGCGCGATGGTGGCACTTACGGACTGCTATTGGCTAGCACCTGGATTTAGTGCATTTGCAGCCAGGTTCTGTGCTTCATCATGTTTCACTTGTGCTCGATACAATGCAGGGAGGCCTGTCCATGTTCCCCAAAAGCATTCACCTAAGCCAGATTTCCCTTTCCAAAGAATTCAAATAGACTACATCCAGATGCCCAGAATAGGCACCTATGAGTACGCTCTAGTGTGTGCTGACATGTTCTCAGGTTGGCCCGAGTGCTGGCTGGTATTTAAGGCAAAAACAGCAAATTTGAATGAAATAGTTTGTAGCTATGGAGTTCTTGAAACTATTGAGTGTAACAGAGAAACCCATTTTACTGGTGAAGTAGTGAAAGAGGTAATGGAAGCCCTTCACATACAGCAAGCTTTCCATACACCTTATCATCCACAAAGTAGTGGTAAAGTTGAGAGACTTAATGGAATTTTGAAAAACAGATGTGCAAAAATTACAGCAGATACAGGAAAAGAATGGGTGGAAGTTTTGCAATTAGCCCTATATTCTGTACAAACTACCCCTAAACAACCATATGGGCTGTCCCCTTATGAGATTTTATTTGGAGGGCCACCCAAAACATGGCATTATTTTCCCCACCAGTTGCAGGCTTCTCACTCTAGTCTGTTAGAATATGTTCAGATTTTGCAAAGAACATTGAATAAAATACATAAAGGTGTTTATAAATCTATCCCAGATCCAGATTCTGTTTCAGGTATTCACAGAATCCAACCAGGTGACTGGGTAGTGGTCAAGCGACATGTCAGAAAGCCACTAAAACCAACATTTGACGGACCACATTTGGTGCTTTTGACAACCGGTTCCGCTGTCAAGTTGGAAGGAAAGCCCACAAGGATTCATGCCAGTCACTGCAAGGTAATGCTGAAGTGATGATATCCTTTGAAAAAATGATGGTGATGTTTCTTTTCTTTGTGTTAGTGAGAACTGAGACATGGAAAAATAACCCTTTCATCCAAATTTTAAAATTGTATGCAACCCATAGCAACGCTAGTAACTGCTGGGTGTGTTCTCACTTACATCCCCAAACAGGAACAATACCCATGATAGCAATTCCTCTCAACTGCACTGATCTAAACAGGACCAGAATAAATGGCTCATACATAGTCTCCACAGATCAGTAACTTTGATGGTTTCAAAACAGATAGACAACTCCACAGATTTGTTTAAACATTACATGCCCGTTTAACACTAAAATGTACACAGCTGGGCAATTCAGATTGCACCGGAGCAAAGATTACAGTTTATGGAGGAAACTATGGTCAATATAGATCCAGAACTAAATAGAACCCTTTATAGTACAAATTGCTCACAGTTCCCAATATGTGAAAATATTGGTTACCTGAGATTCCATGTTTATTGCTTCCAGTTTTTTAGGAGCAGGTATACCATCCATACGTAGAGGGTTATATTATATATGTGGAAATAAAGCTTACGCCTGGCTTCCTACTAATGTTACAGGTACATGTTATATTGGGAAGTTAGCACCTGCTTTGGCTGTTCGCAAAGATACAGTGCGACCAGATCAAAGTCCAGAATACCCTTTAGTGTTCAAAAGAGAGCTGTTCACTGAAGGCGACATGGCATGGTCATGGTTCCCTTCCTGGACAGGATGGGGAATTGAAGCAATGAAAAGAATAAATAATTACACTAGAATTTTAGCTGAGATCATTAACCTTACTACCACTGATATAGGTTTATTAAGTGAAGAAATGGCTCAGCTTAAAAAAAGTAGTATTAGAGCACAGATAAATGCCCCGTACACACGGTCGGAAATTCCGACGGAAAATGTCCGATCGGACCATGTTGTCGGAAAATCCGACCGTGTGTGGGCTCCATCTGACTTTTTCCATCAGAATTTCCGACGGAAAAAATTTGAGATCCTGCTCTCAAATTTTCTGACAACAAAATCCGATCAGACTTTTTCCGATCGTGTGTAGAGAATTCCGACGGACAAAGTGTCACACATGCTCAGATCAAATTAGGAGACCAAACCTATTGGCTACTAGCCTCTACATAGTTCCGTCGTACGCAACGAACGTCACCACGTTCAGAATGATCGGATTTTCCGACAACTTTGTCTGACCGTGTGTATGCAACACCAGTGTCGGACAAAATCCGTCGGAAAAAATCCGACAGATTTTGTGGTCGGAATTTCCAACCGTGTGTATGGGGGCTAACTCTAAATTATCTCACTGCAGCTCAAGGTGGGATGTGTCAGGTATTTCACACTGACTGTTGCATATACATTTATGATAATGAGGACATTATTAAAAGGGCATCTTGCTAAGATAAGAGAACTACAGAATAAGGCCAGAGATATTGCTAAAGATGGATGGAACCCCTTTAAGGGTTTAGGAGGTTTTGGTGACTTTTTATATGGCATAGCAACATGGTTACCGAAACTAAGCGACTACATTATGATGTTCCTATTTCTCATATTTGTTATTTACTTCCTCATCAGGCTATGCCTCTGTGTGACTACCCGCTGTACCAACAAATGGTCAACCAGCCCTGATGAACCCATTATTGTGAGAAAACTAGAGAGCTGAACAGGATGCCGCCTCTCTGCGCCAATGTAACAGGAGTTACAAGCAATCGGCTGAATGTAACGCAGAGAAGAATGGTGTAAAATAAACGAAAGGAGGGAAATGACATGGACATTCACTGTATTGTTCATGTCATTTCCCTACCACATGTGTGAGACTTTATGGGAGCCTAGCTGGATACAGGACACCGAAAACTGATCACCGCCTTCAGGATTTCTAAGGGCGTAAATTCTTTATTTCACTCCTCACTACCTATCAGTTTAGAAGGCCATAAAATGCCAAGGTAGAACCCCCCCCCCCCCCAAAATGACCCCATTTTGGAAAGTAGACACACCCAGCTATTTGCTGATAGTCATGTTGAGTCCATGGAATATTTTGCCACAAGTGTCTGGAAAATGTAATTTTTTTTTTGTTTACACAAAGTTGTCACTAAATTATATATTGTTCAAACATGACATGGTTTTATGAGGAATTACCATATGTGTGGGACTTTTCGGCAGTCTAACCGTGTACAGGACCCCGAAAACCAATCAAGGGCATACATTTTTGATTTCACTCCTCACTGCCTAGCACAGTTTCGGAGGCCAAGAAATGCTCAGATAGCATGACCCTATTTTGGAAAGTAGAAACCCCAAGCTATCTGCTGAGAGGCATGTTGAGTATTTTGCAGATCTCACTTTTTGTCACAAAGTTTTGCAAAAAAAAAATGTCTTTTCTTTCTTCCTTCATTTTCAATAACAAATGAGAGCTGAAAAATACTCACCATGCCTCTTAGCAAATACCTTGGGGTATCTACTTTCCAAAATGGGGTCATTTATTGATAGGTAGTGAGGAAGTGAAATTACCATTTTTCACCCTTAGAAAGCCTGAAGGCAGTAATTGGTTTTCGGGGTTCTGTACGTGGTTAGACTGCCAAAAAGTCCCACACATGTGGTATCCCCGTACTCAGGAGAAGCAGCAGAATGTATTTTGGGGTGTAATTCCACATATAACCATGGCATGTTTGAGCAATATATCATTTAGTTAAAAAACATTCCCCCGCCGGGGTACCCCCTGAGGAAGATACGCCACAGCCTGAGTATCGACACGCGTAGGGGAGGGGCCAGGACGGAGCGAGAGACAGTACACCTGCCTGGAGGGGATACAAGCCATACTGTTTACAGTATTTCATTGAGCCTTATGAAGTACAGTGCACTGACGCACCTTATACATGCGAGTAACCCGGTGGGGGAATGTTTTTTAACTTGTCTATTACATTTTGTAAAACGGTATTGCACTATTAGTCTTTTTTTCCATGTGCCTCTGAGATCATTGCACTGAGGATACTACTGATCCAGTGAAACAGCTGCGAACCCTATAGTGGTTCATATGCGTGTTTTGATTCAGTGTAAAAGCTGGTCACACGCTCTGAGGTGAGCTTATTACCATAAGGGGTTCCCGGATTTCACCTATGCATGATTCAGAGCCACGGTGGATGTAACAAGCATGTCAATAGTATGATCACCGGAGATCACGTCACCTGCATCTATTCTCACATTAATCAACATTTTGTGTTTCTTATCACAGCCCAAGACAGGCTGCCACAAAGAACTGTTTTTTTAATAATATAGAGACACTTGTGTGGTTTATGCACGTTCATTTTTTTTATAAATCTTTTATACATGTTTGAAATCACATATGTATGCATTTAGCACTTTTTTCATTTATTATTATTATTATTGATATTTTATTTTATGGTGTTTTTTGTGCACGGCACCTTGTAACTCTAAAGGGTCCATATAACCTCAGAGTTTTTTTTTTTTTTTTTTGGCACTTGTGCACTTTATATTTATCTATGCGTTTTAGTTGTGCGTTTACAGATTGTGCACATTATTTGTTTTTGCTATATTTTGCACTTGCACTTTAGACCAGTTGTATGCTTACTATTTTATGCACATTGTTATATTCTTGTGGATCTATAACTATAGATTAAGATAGATTATCTAGAGCATAGCCATTCCAGCGCAGCGTATATTTAATTTTGTGTTTAATGTGCACGAACGTATGAGACGTGTTTAATGTTTGCAGCTTGATAGTGGCAGGTTGGTAGGGGGGGTTCTTTAAGGCTCGCAGGATTTTGTTGTTTTGTACTGCTATAATTACTGTCTTCGATCTGATGTTCGCAGTGATACCTCACATGCATGGTGAAATTGCTGTTTACATACGTCACTAGACTGACGCTAGTGTTCGCCTTTGCGCGTGAACACTGGGTTTTATTTTTTCGTTTTTTTTTTTATAAACTGTTCCTTTCATTTTATTTATTTATTTATTTTTTAATAATTTTTATTGTTATCTCAGGGAACGTAAATATCACTTATGATAGTAATAGGTAGTGACAGGCACTCTTTTTTTGAAAAAAATTGGGGATCTATTAGACCCTAGATCTCTCCTCTGCCCTCAAAGTATCTGACCACACCAAGATCAGTGTGATAAGATGCTTTCCCAATGGCACTGTTTATATCAGGTGAAGCCCAAGTCATGAAATGCTCGTAGCTTCTGGTTTCTTTAGCCATAGAGATGATTGGAGCCGTTCTGGTCTCCGAACAGCTCTATAGTCAGCTGGCGGAACCACCAGCTGCATTGTCGGGTTCCCTGGTGGAACAGGAGAGCCAGAGAAAACCATGGAAGACGGCGGGGGGAGAGACATGCCCTCCCACTGTTTGTAAAAGCAGTCTAGAGGCTAACTAGCCACTAGGATTGCTTTTACATGAAATCCGGACGCTGGCTGAAAAGAATGATGATACCTAAACCTGCAGGCATCATTCTGGTATAACCATTTGAAGTCCAGCAACATACCAGTACGTTGCTGGTCCTTGTTGGGTATATATTGTAATGTTTTTTTTTTTTTCATGCAGCCTGTGGGCTGAACGAAAAAAAAAATAAAAAGAGATTGATCGGTGGGTATGCCCACCATTACAATACAATTACATTAAAAAACTTCTAATAATGGGCATACATGCACCATTTTTTTTTTTTTTTTAACACACAACCCCTGCTATGATCTCTTACATTACAGTATGATTTTACTGTGGAAATTTAAAGATGCAAACCCCCAAATATCAACCCATTGGCTACATAGTGAAATTTTTGCACTACTTCTAAATGGGTTAAAAACAAAATCTCCCATTTGACCAATACATTTACAATCCACGTGTAATGCACACCCCCCTCTATGATATCTTACAATACAGTATGATTTTACTGTGGAAATTTAACCACTTGCCTACCGTGCACTTTACACCCCCTTCCTGCCCAGGCCATTTTTCAGTGCTGTCGCACTTTGAATGACAATTGCGCGGTCGTGCTACACTGTACCCAAACAACTTTTTTTTTTTATCATTTTATTCACACAAATAGAGCTTTATTTTGGTGGTATTTAATCACTGCTGTGTTTTTTTTTTAACACAGCAGGACGGCTGCTCACTACGGGCTCCATTAACCACTTGACGGCCATAGCACGGATCTCAATTCCTGGGAGGCCGTCATATGACATCCTCCCCTGTGCACACTCCCTGCGTGCGCCCTGAGTCACTGAGACTCGGGTGATCAGCGATCCGAGTAAGGGGCGGGTCCCGGACCCTTACCATGTGATCAGCTGTCAGCCAATGACAGCTGATCACATGATAAAAACAAAAGCTCGGTGATCGTTTTTTTTTTTTTTTCTCCTCACGCTGATAGCAGAGGAGAAAAAAAAAGCCGATCACCAGTTTATCTTAAAGGGATATCAGTCCCACCTGTCAATGCCCACAAGTGCCACCTGTCAATGCCCACCAGTGCTGCCAATCAGTGCCACCTAAAAGTGCTGCCTATCAGTGTAACCCATCACTGCCACCCATTGGTGCCCGTCACTGCCGCCTCATCAGCATACGTCAGTGACGGACAAAAATTACCCATTTTATATTTTTATAACAAATTTTTTTTTTAAAAAAACATTTTTTTATTTTTAATTCGGTCTTCTTAAAAAAATTTAACAAAAAATAAAAAAAATCGCAGAGGTGATCAAATACCACTAAAAGAAAGCTCTATTTGGGGGGAAAAAATTATAAAAATTTCCTTTGGGTACAGTGTTGTATGACCGCGCAATTGTCATTCAAAGTGCGACAGCTCTGAAAGCTGAAAATTGGGCTGGAAAGGAGGGGGGTTTAAGTGCCCAGTGAGAAAGTGGTTAAAGGAATAATCTGTATTTTCTGAACGAACGCAAAAGCGATCTCTGATTGGATGAGGTGGCTAGAGCGATGTCAGTGCTTCGCAGCATCCAGGTATGGAATATACATAGTTGGTCCAAGCTGTATTAATGTAACTATGTATAACAAATACCATACCTGCAGTTATTCTCCAACAGTGGTTGTTCCAGATGTGGTGAAACTACAAATCCCATCATGCATTGCCCTCTGGGAGCTCTGGCTGTCTTGCAATGCCTCATGGGAATTGTAGTTTCCTAACAGTTAACAGTCTACACAGCAAGCTAAGCATGGATTTTATCTACTTGCAGTCTTTACGTTATGAAATAGTGTTTCACATCTTAAAGACAGCATGGAGAAAGACTAGTCTACACAAGCTGAATGTACAAATGTCATTGTGGGTGATATAAGGAAATACATGTGGAAATAAATGAGAAGCCCCTAACAGGATTTATATTGTTTATATAACAGAGGTCTTCACACAGCACTGTCTACTGTACATATCAGACAAGCTCACCACAGGTCCGGCCAACACAAACAGCTCCTTCACTTCAGGCCAGAAGTAGAGCGGCAGCGCCCGGCGGATCATCCTCCCCATACAGCCGCTGTCTGTCCTCAGGTCTCCGGTGTCTCCTCCATTCCCGGTCATTGCCATGATCATGTCTGCTTGTGTCCTCCGGGCTGCCCGCACGTGTACCCCTAGCCCCGCCCTCTCCGTGCTGACAGAGCGGGGAGGAACGGCTGTATAATGGCACTGAGCCCTCTCCTCCCCCCCCTGTGTGTAGGAAGGTAAGAGGGAGAACACACAACACTGCTTCAATATCACCAGACTGTCTAATGCCAGGTATGGACTTACCTCACACACCTACATGTTCCATTTTAGGACAATGAACCACTTCAATACTGGCCACTTTTACCCCCTTCCTGCCCAGACCAGCTTTCAGCGCTGTCACACTTTGAATGACAATTACGTGGTCATACAACGCTGTACCCAAATGACATTTTTAGCATTTTGTTCACACAAATAGAGCTTTTTTTTTTGGTGGTATTTAAAGCAGCGTTCCAACCAAAAGCCTCCACTTATCTGTTTCCAACCCCCCCCCCCCCCCCCCCCCCCCTCCAGTGCCACATTTGACACCTTTAAGAACAGGTACCTTTTTTTGACAGGCGCCGTTCCCCACTTCCAGGAGACAGCGCCACATCGCCGTCGCCGTTCGGCCCCCCCTCCTCCGCCGCCGGGCCAATTAGAAAGCGCATCGTACTTTGCGCATGCACAGGCTTCACTGCTGACGAATGGCTGCAGCTGCACCCGGCAGCCGATCCGAAAATCAGCTCAGGTGCCGACATCTCGTGCTCCCTGGACAGGTAAGTGTCCTTATATTAAAAGGCAGCAGCTCCAGTATTTGTAGCTACTGACTTTTAGGCCCCTTTCACACTGAGGCGCTTCTAAACTGCCAGTAAAACATTTGAGCACTTTTGAAGAGCTTTTCAGGCGCTTTTGAAGAGCTTTCCATTAATTTCAATAGAGAGGGGCATTTTTTCACAGCCCCACCAGGGCACTGCCCCAGTGTGAAAGCTCTCATTGATTTTAATAGAAATAGGTTTTACCGAGCTTTTCTAGCTTTTCTTTTTTATTCTTTGCTAAATAAACAAAAAAAGACCAAGAATTTTGAAAAAAAAAAAAAATTTTTTTTCCATTTCTGTTATAAAATGTTTCAAATAAATAATCTTTGTTCATAAATTTAGGACAAACTGTATTCTGCTACATTTCTTTGGAAAAAATAAGTCCACAAACTATGGTCTATATCTGAAATTCGATCAATCTTGATGTACTGACGCCCCATCTCATTTCCTGAGGCCCAAAAACGGCACAAATACCTCCCAAATGACCTCTTTTTGGACCGCATTTTCACAAGATTCAGCAGTCCATTAATTTAAGTGGGCTGCTGAATCCACGTAAATATGAGATCTACCACTCGCAACAATGTGAACCTAGCCTTAAAGGATATGTAAAGTTTGTTTTTTTAAAAACATGTCATACTTACCTCCTCTGTGCAGTTGGGGTTTTGCACAGAGGGGCCCGATCCTCCTCTTCTGGGGTCCCTCAGCGGCACTCTTGGCTCCTCGTCTTCTTGAGTGCCCCGTTGGAGAGCCGCTCTCTCTCAGGGCACTCGCGCGGGCGTGCTCCCGTGTCCTGCTGCTGCTTCTATTGACACAGACAGCAGGACTCGGCCCCGCCCCCAGCTCCCGTGTCACTGCATTTGATGGACAGCAGCGGGAGCCAATGGCTGCGCTGCTATCAATCTATCCAATCAGGACCCAAGACTGCGGCTGGAGCTGGTGTGCTCATCCCCGTCGCTGAAAAGGGGGCTGCTGCCTCACAGAAGGTTTTTCACCTTAATGCATGAATGCATTAAGGTGAAAAACCTCAAAGGGTTTACAACCCCTTTAAAGTGTTTTTTTTTTCCTTACCTGCATTACATACTAGCACATTATGTGAAACTTACCTCAAAACAAAGCCTTCCAGCGATATGATGTCATCGCTGGAGACAGCTTCCATCTTTACCCGTCTTGCTTCTGGTTTGCGTATTCTGGTTCTATGACTGGCTGAAGTCGCAATGTCGTCACTTCCGCGCATGCGCGCGGGGCACAAGGCTCTGAATGAATGGCACAGGTAAGGATTCAGTAGATCGTGCTGCAAACATGGGAAATTGCAACGCGCGATGCTGTTGCCCAAAAGAAGCTTCTGCTACTTTTTGAGCAACAAACTTTGTGCATTGCTATTTTCCAGTAGAGCTACCCCCGAAGAAGCCGTTGGATTTTGGGCCTTTTTCCCCACTCACAGCACCCACAGCCAGGCAAAAGGTATTTTTACTCTTTCAAATGGCTCCATAAACAGGGTTTTTTTTTTTTTTTGGGGAGGGGGTTATTTAAGCACAGTTATCTTGGATAACTTGGATGGGGATTGGGGGTGCATGGGATACCCAGAACTGAAGAAAACCTGTAAACAAATGGTTGAGGACCTGTTAAGTCTCTGGCTGCTGTAAGCCAAACTGCAAACTGTGCTGCACAACAGTGGCAGTATAGTGCAGCAGCAACAAGGAATAAAAGTTCAAAACAATGCTGCTAAAGACAGCACCTGGCTGCTCTAGTCCCAAGGTTGGAGAGTAAGCATGCTCCTGACTGTCTTGCGCTGCACTTGCGCTACACTTGAGCTGTACTAGCCTAGACACATGAGGTATTGCACTTCACTATCTTCTCCTTCCCTTAGGGGTGATAGCTAGTTTGTACTCGCTCAGTCCCTTTAAGAAGCTCACAAGATCCAGAGGGCTGCTGTCTAGGCCTTTCTGCTGGACAGGCTGCTCCTGACTTGGCTAGGAGTCGGCAGCTAAGCCCTCATACACACGATCAGATTTTTGGACAACCATTCGTCTGTTTTTTGTTGCATGCTAGTCTCATTTCAAAAGTGAAGAGGTTACTCATAAGACAGAATTCGTCAGAAGTGACCTCATGTGTTGAATAGTTTTGTATGTATTCTTTCGTTGCTGAGCATGCGTAGTCTTGCTCTTTTGATTTTTTTTCGGACGAAAACAGTACTAATGAAATGGAAAAATCAGTTTTATAGTCTGCACATCCAGCTTTTGCCAGATGAAAAATTGGAATCGGCTGTTGAAAGCAGCATACTAAAGACTTGAAAATCAACAGATCATTAGTCGGATGAAATTTTACTTCCGATTTTCGTATCGTGTGTACGGGCTTTTAATCTGGGGGATTTCCTGGAGCTCTCGTCCTCCTCCTCTCTCTCCTTCTCCTCCTTTTTGCCACAGGGGGCAGAGGCCCTAGCATAGGGCTCACCTCCAAACGACTAAGCCCTGGACTCTGCTTTCAGACTTCCAGGCTTTCGAATATTTATGGGTTGCTTTCCCACCTTCTAGACTTGCCTTCCTAGGGATTGGTCAAAGCTCCATGAATATTCAGGGTGCAGTCTCTGTCGTGCCCCTCCTCCCACTCACTATGTTTTGGAAACATCCAAAGAGTTCTAGAAGACAGGGGGAGGTAACAAAACCACAGGCTGTGAAGCAATGCCCAGTCTCCTTAACACAATTAACCCCTGCCCTCTGCCTACAGAGAAGTCAACTAAATTTGCCTTACAACTTACAAACTAGGAGAGTGCTAAATATATGCTATCACAATATTTAAAAACTATAGCAAAAAAATAGATGATTCTTCCTATAACCGTGTATCAGTTAAAAAATTGTATGTAACAATGCCTCCCAGTCTGGATGCAAAAAATCCCAGGAATGTAACTCTTCTTTCTATATATATATATATATATATATATATATATATATATATATATATATATATATATATATATATATATATATATATATATATATATATATAAATAAGAATGCAGATGAATCGGTGATGTGTCTCTATCCATATAGGCAGTGTAACCTCACTTTCTCCTTCTTGTTTCTCCAGGTAACATCCACTGCTGTGCTGCGGCTCAGCTGCCTGAACCCATATTTTCCAGGAGTGTAGCAGGAAAGTCGCTCTAAAAAAAGAGGAAAAAAAAACAAAAACAAAAAAAAAAAGATTAAAATACTACTCGCATGTAGTTTTAAAAGAATATGCAGTGTCACCAAGGTTTTCCCATCAGGGGCCGGCTCCCTTTGGTGGTAATTTTAGGCAACTGGACTGATAATGCTTATGATCTCCTGCTTCCCACCGTGTTTCAATGGTATGACCATCTTTACCCAAACAAAGCACTGACTTTTATTTTGATCTTTTTATTGTAAGTAACACTTGGGATAGTGTATATGCCGACTGCATCCCAGAGGAAGAGCCCCAATTACCATTAGGTTATTACATAAAAACCAACTGCAGGCAATTATGCCATGCAGTTATGCTGTGCCTGCACTGCAAGGGTCAACTGCTCGTTTTATCTAGGGATGAGGAGAAAGCTTATAGTCACCCGATCCTTCATTCCACTAGAAAACAGAGCTCCCCCACTGTCCAGCGGTGGACTGATCCTGGTCTATAGAGCCTGATCTGGGCCTGATGAGGTCAGGAACAGTCCACCCCTGGAGAACGGTGATGCTGGGCTGGTCTTGTGCCAGGAGGATCGGAGGATTAGGTAAGTATATCTCCCTTCTGCTTTCCCTTAGACAAAAACAAGCGTACAGTGCGGGCACAGCCCCACTGCATTAGAAAACATTTTATTTGCCCGGAGATTAACAAGTCCTGCCAACAGTGTAAGGCTGTTTTCACACAGCCTTCAGCTAGTATAAGAGCATTGTTAGCAGTACGATTTTACAAAGCATTTACAGAACTTTCAGTAAGCTTTGTTGAAGCTTTTAAGGCTGGGTTCACACTGATGCGGCAGCGGGTCCCAGCAGGGGGTCAGGTGCGTCCCTATACACCGATTGGGGTGCGAATCAAGTCCGAATTTTTGCATGATTACGCACCTGAAACTGAGCCAAAGACGCACAGGAATTTCGGCCAGCAAAAGACCGATGAGAGCTTTTCATCGGAAAATAGTGTCCACCTGTCAAATTTTGTCCACCCTGTACTGTGCAGGCACATCGTTTGCGCAGTACGGAGCACAAGGAGATTTGGAAATGCGCCGTGAGTCCAGATGCAAGCCCCACCATCTAAGTGGACATAGGGCTGCAAATAGTTAGAGGGCCTCGCTGTGCTCGGCTCTTTTGGATTCTAACTCTTTGTCCACTTGGATGGTGGGGCTTGAACCTGGACTCATGGCGCAGGTGGCGTTCATCTTCGGCTATTTTCGGAATCTGCTTGTGCTGTGTACTGTGCATGCACATTACACAGCGGACACTATCCGATGGGGGACAGTATCCGACAGGACACTGTGTGTAGGCTCCCTCGGAATTTTGCTGGCCGAATTTCCGCCAGCAAAAGTTTGAGAGCATGGTCTCAATTTTTCAGACGGAAAAAGTTTCTATCGGAAATTCCGTTCGTGTGTATGCAATTCCGACGCGCAAAATTCCGATGCATGCTCGGAAACAATTTGACGCATGCTCTGAAGCATTGAACTTCCTTTTTGTAGTTCCGTTGTACGTGTTGTACGTTGGCGCGTTATTGACCGTCGGAATTTAGTGTGACCGTGTGTATGCAAGACAGCTTGAGCTGAAGTCTGTCGGAATTCCGTCGAAAAAAATCTTCAGACTTAATTCCGACGGCAAAACTGGTCGTGTGTACGCGGCATTAGAGAAAGCTGCTCACAGCTTGCTGAAAGTCTTGCAAAAGCTTGCTGTTCACACTGCTCTTATACAAGCCAAAGCCTATGTGAAACAGGCTGAACTCCAATCTTCACTCTCTTGCAAAAGTACAGCAGCCACTAGGCATCTTCAACATCACCATTCACTTCCAGATATGTCAGATGCATCCTATTTACCCTGCTGCATGGTGTGGCCCCACCTCCTGGCCACTGTGTATTTTCAATGCTTCAGGGACACACTTGTAGCACTAACCCCCGAAGGAGCTGCTGGTTTTATTGGGCTTACCATTACCTTCTTCACCTCGTCTCCGTCTAGGGTTTCCTGTGGTAGATGGCCCAAAGAAATGTAGAAACTGACACTTTATCTTCCTTTTTTGGGGTATTTATTCAAAAAGATTAAACAGTCTCTTAAATGTAGGGTAGATGGTTAGGATAGAAGTTCAGGTACTTTGGAACTGCAAGAAAGTCTCTCTCTATAGAAATCCAGAGAATTACCATTTCACAGCTGAATTCTCACAAGCACCGGATAGACCTCACTAGGCCTAGCAGCCGGTGAAGCGTTAGGTAAAGCAAAGTCTCTGCCACAGACTTGTTTGTAGAACACTTTGTCCCTTCCTGGCCGGCAAATAACCACTTTGTCCGAATGGAGATGTCTTCCATAACTCCAATGCTGGAGACAACCGATGAATCGCTCATACATGTCAGGGGCAAACGCTTTCTTTCTAAAGGGTTTTGGAACTTTGAGGTAATCCCACACATCGCTTGCATACCAGTCCTCACAATTTTCTTCAATTACCTCCATGGTTTCCTTAAACACATAAGATAACTCCAGGCCATACTCTGTTGCCACCCGCTTATTCAGCAGCCGCTGGGACTGTGCGAGCCTGGGAAGAGCTCGAGCACTTCCATCCCCGGGAGGCACACAGGAGTTGGGTGATTTACGTACCATTCTCAAATCGGACAGTCTTTTAGGCCCAGACATACTGACATTTCTAGGCACAGTCTCGCTATGTACAGGGGTAAGGGTTCCCGCCTGTGGCGATGCACTCCCCGAAGTAAGGGCTAGCCAGCCCGATATGTCATGACAAGTGAGCTACATCGTCTCCATTTGCCCATAACAACTCTTGGGACAAGGTCTCAAATAGTTCATCATCCCCTAAGACATCGGAGAGAGAATCTAGCTCCGAGTCCCGCAACTCTTCTGCCGGAAAATAATTATTTACAGTTCCGCTTAGCACAATAGCCCCAGATTTCTCACCGGTAACTGTGGTGGACTTCTCTGGAACGATCTCCTCCTTCCGATCTGGTCCGGACAAACTTGGCGTGGTCCTCTACTGCAGGAGGCCTTGACATGGCCCACTCTTATTGAAGTAGGCACAGTAGTAGTGGTGATGGTGGACGAAGTTGTGTCCATGAACTCTGGAGTAGCTTCTCTGGCAACGGTAGTAGTAGCAGCGTCTCCCTTCAGGACACTGTCAGCAGCAGGCAATGTAGAGACTGTAGGCCTCACCATAGGAGTGTAGACTCCTCAGTGGCAACGCCTGTGGCCCACTCCATGCAGTACGCCCGTGTAATACGGTGGGCTGTTCCACCTTGAAAGCGTATTCTCCACATTGCAGACAGCGAACAAATGGCCGGGGACTTGCGACCAGTCCCCCACACTTTCCACAGAACAGAGCATGCCGAGGGCCTCGATGTCTCCCGACGTATACAGGATAAAAGTGGAGGTCAGTCATTCCTTGCAAAAATGGCGCAGTCCAAAAAATTAACCCTCTACCATTAAATTCAACGTGGACCGCTCACTTTAGTTGCTAGCGGTAACGGTAAATCCCAGACTGCGAGCCCCCACATGTAGCACTAACCCCCAAAGGAGCTGTTGGTTTTATTGGGCTTACCGTTACCTTCTTCACCTCGTCTTCGTCTAGGGTTTCCCATGGTAGATGGCCCAAAGAAATGTAGAAACTGACACTTTATCTTCCTTTTTTGGGGTATTTATTCAAAAAGATTAAACAGTCTCTTAAATGTAGGGTAGAGGGTTAGGATAGAAGTTCAGGTACTTTGGAACTGCAAGAAAGTCTCTCTCTATAGAAATCCTGAGAATAACCGTTTCACAGCTGGATTCTCACAAGCACCGGATAGACCTCTTCTCACTAGGCCTAGCAGCCGGAGACTGAGGATGTAAACAACCACTAGGAAGTGGTTATTCCAGCCCCGCGCTTGGAAAATAATTAGAGCCAAATAACAGTGTACAGAGATCACTGATATTTGTTCAGAACATAAATTACCTACAGATATATTCGTAAGAATTGATGCAGGTGAAAACTATATTTGATAAGCTGCTCCCTGTGAAAATCGCCGTGATTTTAAAGTGTATGTTGAATGGTGCAAAAGGGGCGCTAGTTAATTACATATAGCTAGATAGATAAATATGTGTATTCATCAATCAATAACCTCTAGTGAAATAATTGGAGTGATCTGCCTGTGAATGAGTGTAAATATTTAGCTTGGAGCCCTGGAAAAGGGTTTTCCCAATTAAACGTGATAAACCTTTAAAACCGATAAAAGACCTAGAGTCGAGTATCCCAAAGCAACCCAAATTTATATATACCAGAGCCCCCGGACTTCGCAACAAAATAGCCCCTAATGTGCCAGATCCTCCTAGAAAGCTGATCACTTTTTTGGAGGGCTCAGGTTTTCATTACTGTACCAGGTGTAAAGCGTGCAAACTTACCAGACAACCAGGGACCCCTAAAAAATTAACTCACTTCCAATCACACGTAACTAAAAACACGCATAAAATCAAGCCTCTAATCACATGCCACTCAGACCACGTTACATATGTATTAGAATGTCCGTGCCCCATGCAATACGTGGGGCGTACCACGAGACAACTGAAAGTACGCATTAACGAACATCTAGCAAATATAAAGAAAAAATTCCCCAATCATAGTGTGTCTAGACACTTCGAAAAATACCACAATAGTGATCCCACCCAGTGCAAATTCTATGGGATAGATAGAGTGTCTAGACACTGGAGAGGAACAAATATGAAAAAAGCAATATCCCAAAATGAGACAAAGTGGTTGTACACATTGGGCACAATGCAACCAATGGGGATGAATATTGAATTGGACCTCAATTGTTATCTGTCCAATGATTAACAACCCCTAAAAGTGGAACATCTGTGAAATCAATCTGATGACATACATGAATATCCTATAACACCTTAGATAATTAGAAGTAGCCCTTTAAACAGAAAATCAATTAATGTCCCTTGAGGAATCGCGATTAGTTATGAGCACTGAAATAGTTAATCATACTAGGGAGTTAAATCTTGGAAAAATACCATCATAGAATAGAATATAATTTGCTGAAGCTCATATATTCACTATACTGAGCTCCTATAGATATTTCCAAGAATAAATTAGTGACATCTAGTGGTCCACTAGAGAATCACTCACCATTAAGCACACAAAATATAAGAACATTAATAGCCCCACTAAAAGAAATAATTAGTAATATCTACCACACACATGTAATTCATAATTTAACTCTGGGCTAGGAAATAAAGGTATAGGTAATATATTGAATAAGGAATTATTTAATATATAACTGAATATGAGATATACCTGAGTAAAAATGTAAGTGTAGTAGTCCCAGTTTAAAATAGAAGTAGCTCCTTACTATTTTACTTTGTTAACTCCAGGTAAATTAATTACAATACATAGGGCTGGGATGTATATATTTTTAAATATACTTTTTATCTTTGTTTTGGATGCAGTTTTTATTGTAAGAATTATGTGGTGAGCGGCTGGTCCGCGCTGTTGAGTCTAGCCGGGACTGAGGCTGCGCACAATCCAGCTCCTCATTGGCCGTTTGGTTAATGAGTAGCTGCATATTAATCAGGCAACAACGGTGATCAGGTACGCCACCCTGAAGACGTGACACCACAAAACGTACGTCGGAGGCGGTACCTGATCACTATCCTTGTACGTACTATCCCCGGATTTCCTGGTTGACTGGCTCGGAGGCATCAGCGAGTGGAACGCACGCCGGAGCTCAACAAGGAAGCCACGAGGAAACAAATCTCCACTTTCATTGTGTATATTTCAGCAAGCAGCCTCAGTGCCGGGTTGGCACCTAGGAATGTAAGTAGGCTTTTGGCTGCTGTTTACTTTTATCCAATTTTAATAAAACAAGATTACGCTATGAGGTCTGCTTCTCTCTATTCCCACCTATGTCATCCATTCTATCTGAGCTGATATATGAGGAGGAAGAGCTGCCTAGAGCATGGGTGTTTTTCTGTGAACAGGCACAATCCTGTACAAGCGCTTTTGATTGCTTTTTAAATAAAGTAATCAACTACATGTGGTAAGCTGCCATCCAACTTTCTTGGTTCTCACTTTGGGTGTAAGAAGAAAATTATGGTGATGGTTGTCATGCGATTTCAACAGAAGTGAATATAACGTTTCTTCAGCAGGACTGTTGTCACGAACTATATTTTATTTTGATATTTTTTATATTTGTTATATATTTTTTCTCTTGATCCATACGTCTATATTCTATTGTCTCTGGATGAAGACTTTTATGGATGGTTTTCAAAAAATCACTAATTTTTGATCACGTTAATTTGTTTGATTCTAGAGGTATTATCAATTGGAAATTGTGTCCATGGTGTTTTTCCGTTGAGAATTCATCTTATATATTGTTTGTTAGATATATAGGGCACGTTAATAGTCTATATGGTATGGTGTTGTTATAGGGACAACTGTAATTGTATACATTAAATATATACAACAGACTCGATGTGGTGGGACACCACTGGTTAATGCCATTTCCAGTGGCAACACGGGTGCATTATCACTTAAATATCTGAAGTCACATATTGTATGTACCAATACTTCCTCACAAGGGATATTAGTCACATTATGTATATGTTATTTTTTATTTACTAAGGTTTATCACGTTTAATTGGGAAAACCCTTTTCCAGGGCTCCAAGCTAAATATTTACACTCATTCACAGGCAGATCACTCCAATTATTTCACTAGAGGTTATTGATTGATGAATACACATATTTATCTATCTAGCTATATGTAATTAACTAGCGCCCCTTTTGCACCATTCAACTAGCAGCCGGAGAAGCGTTAGGTAAAGCAAAGTCTCTGCCACAGACTTGGTTGTAGAACACTTGAGAATAAAGTCTCTGCCACAGACTTGGTTGTAGAACACTTGAGAATAAAGTCTCTGCCACAGACTTGAATGCAACTGAGGGAGCTATCATACGATACCAGTATCTTGCAGCTGGTCCGGCGATACCGTATGAGTGTAGATCCATTTAGTGTTCTTCAACTGAGCCGCCAGGCTCCTTCTGAGAAGCCAGCCTTAGCGCATGGCTTTCTCCCGAAGAGTCCTCCCCTGGATGCTTCTCCAGTTTCTGGGCCTCTCTTCAGATGAGCCCATCAGCCCCGAGACCCGAAAATTGCATGGATCCGCACCCCAGGCCAGGAGGGCCACGGGGGCTGGTATGGAGGACCAGGACCAAACAGACAGATATCTTCTGGACTGGACCGGAACGGAACCCCGAAGCACGTGATCTCAGTACCTTAAATACCTTCTCCCAGAATGCACAGCAGGATAAACACTCCCACTGGGCTGGTTCCGAGAGAAAGAAGGGTATCCAATACACCCAGCTAAACTGCATTCTCATACTTGCCGGCTGTGACAGCGACACCTGCGGCCAAGGAGAACTCAGTGCAATTCCAGCTAGACTGATACTGAGACCATAATTTGGCATAATTAACCCCAAAACCCAACTGTGGTTTTAGGAACATTAACTTTGAAAAACATATAGTGTGTGCTCGTCAGGAGCCAGCGCTACACACTCAAGACACAATAACTGTCAGGTGGAACTGCAGCACACAACAAAAGAACACAGGTGTCCTGAACACTTGGAATGCTGAAAATACCATTGACAGCCATAGTTCTGTAAAAGAACGAAGATTGGAGTCACTGGCAACAACACGGGTAAGTAGTGGTAATAGTCTTTTACAACCTGCTCTTTATTTATTTATTTTACGAAACAGTTGCTTAATAAGGACCCCCCTTTAAAAAAAAATACGTTTTAATAGTGACTTGCCTATTTCTTCTATGGTTTCTGCATAATCTGTGGTCTTACCTCCTCTTCCCCCACAAATGGAAAACCTGTGCCACCATTTTAAAAAAAGGCATAATTGGTGGCCAGCTTATCCATCCTTATTCTCTGCTGACTTCACCTCCCCTGGTCTCAGCATTCAGCAAACTCTGTCAGCTGACTCCAGCCCTCCTCTGGTCCTTCTCCGGACCCTGCACTTTCTGCTTCCCAACTCTTCCCCCAGCTTCTTTCTGGCAGCAGCACAAGGTAAGGGGGGGTGCAATGTGATGTAAGGTAGGTTGGGGGACTCTTGACTTCTGATGGGGGGGGGGGGGGGGGCGTTCTTGACTTCGGATGTGGAGTGCTCTGGACACCTGCCTCTAACTATTATGAGAATGATACAAATCTATGGCAGTGAAAAGGAGAGATCACACCGCAGAGATCATCCACAAGAAACTTTATTGGAGATTGCTCGGACTGAACACTATGTCAAAATATCAGGGCTGGGCTCAGCCTTTCCTTCTCAAAGCTGGCCACTCAGCTGTCGGCTAATTTCCAGCTCCTATCTCTCCACAGTGACTCACCTGTTGATGATATCCTGCTCATCAGTCCTACCTACTTAAGCCGTCCAGTCCAGATCTCTGCCTTTGTCTTGGTCCCATCTCTAGAGACGATCTCATGGAATCCCCCACTGTGGCTGCTCCGGTACAACCTGTGTTGCAGGCCTTCCCCACTGCTGCTCCAGTCTCTGTGCAGGCACCCGCCTTGAGTATTACCTCTATAAGAGGTATGTCTGGTTCCGCTCCACTTCCCCAGCAATTTGGGGTTGATCCAGCACAATGCAGATGGTTCTCAACCAGGTTGAGATATACTTTGAGATGCTGCCCCATGTGTTTCTCACAGACAGAAGCAAAGTAGGTTTCATGATATCTTTGCTTTCTGAGACAGCCTTGGCCTGGACAAACCCTCTATGGGAGACGCAAAAACCTGTTGTCTTGAGTTACCTTGAGTTTGCAAATTCTTTTAAAAGGGCAAGTGCCTCATGTCCATGTCCATCGTCAACTGTTGCCGATTACGCCATTGAATTACATACTCTGGCAGCAGAGGTTGCTTGGAACAATGAGGCCCTCGTGGCTGCTTTTTTTCATGGTCTCTCAGATACCATCAAGGATGAGATAGCAGCCCAAGATATACCCACTGAGCTGGAGAGGTTGATGACGTTTGCCATCCTCATTGATTCGAGACTCAGAGAAAGACACCCTTTTAAAGTGGGTGTAAACCCACTTAAAAAAAATTAAAATAAACTAACACCTGCAAGACAAAGGCATAATGAGCTAGTATACATAGCATACTAGCTTATTATGTAATATTCACCTGAGATCAAAGCCCTCGCTGCGTTGCCCGTACACCGCTCCTGTGGCCGGCATCTCTCCCAGGGGTTACTTCCGGGTATCGCGGCTCCATCGCTGTGATTGGCCAGAGCCGTGATGATGTCACTCCTACGCATGTGCGCGGTAACCGCACACTCACTGAAGCAACGGTACATATGTGCCGTTGCTTCAGTTTGTATCAGTGTGCATGTGCCAATGACGTTGGCATATGCAACTACAGGGGATATCTCCTAAACCGTGCAGGTTATTATAGGCTTACCTGTAGCACAAAGTGGTCTGTAAGGGTTTACAACCACTTTAAGGAGCGCTTGTGGAAGCCTCTTGTACATTTGTCTCTGAACTTTTCAGTCCCACCCTTGCCTCCCTCACCTCCCATGCCTCCTGGTACCGAGTTGGTCTGTGAAGATGAACCTATGCACATGGGCTTCACGTGTCTCTCTGCAGATGAGAGAACCCTTAAGAGAAGGGAGAAATTGTGCCTTTATTGTGGCCAGGCAGGTCACTTTTTGAAGTCTTGTCCTACCCGTCCAGGGAAAGCCTGAACCTTGAGGTCCTGTCACGGACAGACCGTTGTTTTGTCCCCAGTTATCCAGAAGGATAAGCCCCTGGTTTTGGTTGCCCTTTCTTGGGCTGAGTCGTCCATCGAGATACAGGCTCTAATCAACTCTGGGGCTGACTTTGTATCGAAGCACTCAATTCGGCTGCAGCTGCACGACACTCCACTTGCCATTAAGGCTCTTGAAGGAAGACCTCTACAGCCTGCCCATGTGACTCATGAGACTTTTCCGTTGTCCATGGCCGTAGGGGCTCTTAACCATGAGATAATCCAATTCCAAGTTATTTCCTTAACTAAGTTTCCGTTGGTTATTGGTTATCCTTGGTTACAGAGGCACAACCCCTCTTGATTGGCTCCGTGCTGAGGTTCTCTCCTGGCCGCCACAATGCAGTAAGACATGCTTCCAGAAGGTAGCCAAGGTCCTGTGCACCTCTTCACTCTCCTCCCTGCTGGAGGAGTACTGCGATTTTAGCGATGTCTTTTGACCTTTGTCGATAGTTTACCTCCACACCAGTCGTATGATTGCACAATTGACCTTCAACCTGGTGCCACACCCCCTCGTGGCCGGATTTACACTTTGTCGGTCTTGGAGGATAAGGCAATGGAGGAGTATGTTGCAGAGGCACTTTCTTGAGGTTTCATCCGCAAATCCTTGTCTCCTCCTGGTGCTGGTTTCTTCTTTGTGAAGAAGAAGAGTGGTGAACTGAGACCTTGTATTGATTATAGGGGGTCTCAATCGTTTCACGATTATGATTGCCTATCCGATTCCGTTGATTACTGAGTTATTTGACTGCCTCAAGGGAGCAACGGTTTTCACAAAGCTTGATTTGAGAGGGGCATACAATCTCGTGAGGATTAAGGAGGGCGATGAGTGGAAAACTGCGTTTATTACCAGAACAGCCCATTATGAGTACCTCGTAATGCCCTTTGACCTTTGTAACGCAGTTTTCCAGGAATTTATTAACAATGTCCTCCGAGATTTTTTTGCAGTTATGTGTGGTGGTTTATCTCAACGATATCCTCATATTTTCCAAGTACCTAGGGAGCCACCATACAGATGTCTGTCATGTGCTTCAGAAACTAACTGCGATTTTCATCTTGAAAAGTGTAAAATTCCTGGGTTATGTAATTTCCACTGCTGGTTTTTCGATGTTACAGAGAAACTTTCAGCAGTCCTACAGTGGCCCCAACCCATGGGTTTACGTCATCTGCAGCGTTTTCTTGGCTTTGCCAACTATTATCGGAAGTTTATTCATAACTTCTCATCTCTGGTCAAGCCCCTGACTGGGGTTTGCACCGGCAGGGATTGCATTGGCAACTACCATCTTGGATAAAGTATTCATATTGGATTAAGTATAATGCCGCGTACACACGATTGCACATTCCGACAACAAAATCCATGGGATTTTTTCAGACGGATGTTGGCTCAAACTTGTCTTGCATACACACGGTCGCACAAAGTTGTCAGAATTTCCAAAAGTCAAGAACGTGGTGACGTACAACGCGTAGGACGAGTCGAGAAAAATTAAGTTCAATAGCCAGTGCTGCTCTTCTGCTTGATTCCGAGCATGCGTGGCACTTTGTGCATCGGAATTGTCTACACACGATCGGAATTTACACAAACGCATTTTGTTGTCGGAAATTTGAGAACCAGATCTCAAATTTTGTGTGACGGAAATTCCGATGGAAACTGTCCGATGGAGCCTACAACAAGCTCCGATCGCACACCGTGTGTACGCAGCATAACACTTCGGCTCAGCACTATCTAACGCAACTCTTCTCTACACCTCCACAGGTATGTGTCAGCTTAACCACATATTCCACCTTTAATTGAAACTGGGATCTGCTTGCTATTTCTGTGTATGTGCTTTTGGTGATCTATGCTGCCTTCAAATTCTTTACCTCTGTCCATATCACTTTGATGTTTATTTTGCTTGCTTATTGTCTATACCTAAACTATGAGCTGTTCTTATCTTTATGAAAGTGACCCTTCTGCTCTCTTGCTGTGTCTTGTAGTCAGCCTTTGGTGTGAGAAGTTCATTCTGTTAGCCATGTGTTCCTCCTATACATTCTGACTAATTAATTGGCAATACCCCCACCCAAACTCAGTATAAATGTAGGCCTTCTCTAGGGGATGCACAGCCAGGGGTTTGCACAGGCAGGGATTGCATTGGCAACTATCATCTTGGATAAAGTATTCATATTGGATTAAGTATAACACTTCGGCTCAGCACTTCAGCGAATGTACAAAGCAAAAATCCACAACAGACTTCTGCAGAACACTAAACGGACTACAGGTGACCCGAGTCTCCATCAAACTTTTTCATCTCTTATCCATGCTTCCTCTCAATCTTACCACTCTGTATCATGCACGCCCTACCTTTCCTTCTCACAGTTGCATCCGCTCTCCTTGAATTCTCTCCCATCTTCTCCACCCCACAGCTTATATATATCACCCTCACTCCTGTCTTCACCTTATTACTGCACGTATCAGCTCCTGCTAATTCTGAACCCGTATACCAATAAAATCTGCAGGACACATGTCCCCCCACATAAGTCACACTCCCATATAACCTCTCTCACCCTTCTGCTTCTCCTAACTTCTGGAGATATTTCCCCAAATCCTGGACCTTCGGCCAACATACCCAGCACCCCCCTTCCTCTGATAGCAGCCACAATCCACACAATCTCATTTCTATTTCTCTTCAGCCTAGAACCAGCCTTCCCTTCTCCTGTGCCCTTTGGAATGCCCGCTCTGTTTGTAACAAACTCACCACCATCCATGACCTATTTATGACAAACTCCCTGAACCTACTTGCAATTACTGAGACCTGGATTCAAGAATCTGACCTTCCTTCTCCTGCTGCTCTCTCCTATGGTGGCCTCCTGTGGACTCACTCTCCCAGGCCTAGTGGACGGAAAGGAGGTGGTGTTGGAATCCTCCTATCCTCTCAAAGCACTTTTCAGGTTCTTCATCCACCCCCCTCTCTGTCCCTCTTCTCATTTGAAGCTCACTGTATTCGTCTATTTTCTCCAGTTTCATTGAGAATTGCTGTGATCTATCAGCCCCCTGGAGCAGTATCAAACTTCCTTGACGACTTCTCTGCCTGGCTATCCTACTTTCTTTCTTGTGAAATTCCAACAATCATTCTTGGTGACTTCAACATCCCTGTTAATTTTAACACTCCCTCTACTTCTAAGCTGCTGAGCCTAACCTCCTCTTTTGACTCTGTTGGCAACTGCCTTGACCTCATAGTCTCCTACCTATACACTGCACACAACCTCTTCAATATTCCTTTTCCTCTCTCTGATCACCACCTTATTATTTTCACTCTCTCCTTGTCTGCCTCCTCCTTGCCTTCCAATTACCTGTAAATTTCGTACCTGGGGGGTGTGTATAGTATGCCTGTGAAGGGGCGCATGTTTTCCGTGCTTAGAACTGTCACAAACAGACAAAGTGTCATTTTTGCAGGAAAAAAAGCTATTTAAAATCATGCGCGGCTAATGAATTGCCGGCACCCATAATGCAGAGAACAGTCATTCATTGAAAGTCATTAATAAAAAAAAAAGTAATTGATAAAAAAAAAAGAAAAGCGTGGGGGTTCCCCCAAATTCAATTACCAGGTCCTTAGGTCTGCTATGGATATTAAGGGGAACCCCAATTCAAATTTAAAAAATAAATTACGTGGGGGTCCCCTGCCCCCTTCTGATATCATGGGGAAAGCCATAGGGAAGTCCCCATGACGTCCCTGTGCGTCAGAGGGGGGCGGGGTCACCAGGTGGCCCCGCCCTCCATTATAAAAGCGCTGTCAGACACAGCGAAGCCTCACACAGCGGGAGCCTCCCATTGCGAGGAGCGGCCCGACACAGAAGAAGAGACGCCGTGGAAGAAGATGCCGGACGAGAAGACCAGAGCAAGAAGAAGCGGATCGGAGGAAGAAGAAGATGGAAGAAGAAGATGGAAGAAGATGGAAGAAGAAGATGAAGAAACCGAAGGATGAAGAAAGGAAGAAGGAAGACCAGAAGAAAGAAGATGAAAGAAGATTTTAATAAAGGAATTGTCATTTTTAACATTTTTGTCACTTTTTTGGTGATTACCATTTCACACAGGAGGGGGCCGGGATCTTCCAGATTCAGATAAGCCCCCCGCCTGCAAACCCCCACAACCAATGGCCACGGTTGTGGGGAAGAGGCCCTTGTCCCCATCAACATGGGGACATGGTGCTTTGAGGGGTCATAGACCCCCAAAGCACCCTCCCAATGTTGAGGGCATGTGGCCTGGTACGGTTCAGGAGGGGGGGGCGCTCTCGTCCCCCCTCTTTTCCTGCGGCCTGCCAGGTTGCGTGCTCGGATTAAGGTCTGGTATGGATTTTGAGGGGGACCCCACGCCATTTTTCTTTTGGCCGGGGTTCCCCTTAAAATCCATCCCAGACCTCTAATCAATGACTTTCCATGAATGACTGTTCTCGTGTTACAGGAGCCGGCAATTAATTAGCCGCGAGTGATTTTAAAGTGGAAGTAAACCCCCCCTATCATTTTCAGCCAAGGAAGCTGTTTAATCTTTAACTGCCACAGTGCTGCACATGTGATCCGTTATGACACCAGCCATTGGATGGTTTGACTGTTTGGTTGAGAGCACAGCCAATGTGCAGTTAGCATTCACGGCATGCCTTTTTTTTTTAGACTGTTAAATCGATGGGTTTACTTCCGCTTTAAATAGCTTTTTTCCCTGCAAAAATTAAACTTTGTGCAGGGACAGTTTTAAGTATGGGAAACATGCGCCCCTTCACAGGCATACTATAGATACCCCCCCAGGTACGAAATGTAAAGGAATATTATACTTTTATTGTTTCACTTTAAGCATTATTAAAATCATTGCTCCTGAAAAAACTGCAGTTTTTAAAAAAAAATATTTGCATTGATACATGTCCCCTGGGGCAGGACCCAGGTCCCCAAACACTTTTTATGACAATAACTTGCATATAGGCTTTTAAAATGAGAACTTGAGATTTCTCCCATAGACTTTTACAGGGTGCTCGCGGCTTTTCGAATTTGCCGCGAACACCCCAAATTGTTCGCTGTTCGCTGAACAGGCGAACAGGCAATGTTCGAGTCGAACATGAGTTCGACTCGAACTCGAAGCTCATCCCTATTCACCACATGTTTACCTGCCCCCCCGCTCTCCATCTATCCAGATCTCCTGCACTACCAGTGGCTGCAGCTGGTGTGGGGGGGAGCCAACCAGCAGCTGCATGGAGCAGCCCCCCTCACCCACCATCCATCCACACTTCCCGCACTAGCAGTTGCTGCATCCAGTGGGAGGGGAGGCAGGAGAGTCAGCCACCCACTACACAGAGCAGCACCCCCTCCCCGCTCTTCATCCATCCATCCATCGGGAGAGCTGGCCAGCCGCTACACAGAGCAGCCCCCTCCCCGCTCTTCATCCATCCATCAGGAGAGCCAGCCAGTCGCTACACGGAGCAGTCCCCCTCCCCACTCTTCATCTATCCACATCTCTATCAGAAGAGCGGCGCCGGACGGACGGCCCGCTCTCTAGTGCGCATGCGCGGGGGCTCGGCGCTCCGGCGCATGCGTACTCGCGGCTCGGCGCTCGCGCATGCGCACTGGCGCACACCTGGCGGCAATAATGCGCAATAAGCGTCACTCTGGCGCCTATTTAAAGCTGCCTGACGCACAGGCACTTTGCTGGTCTGTCTCTCCAGCTTAGTGCCTGTGTGTCCTGTGTCCCCAAAGTTGCCTGATCTGTTCCTACTGTTGCCTGACCCGGATTGCCTGACGTTCCTGCCTTTCTCCTGTGTTTAACCCCCTGGCCTGTTTAACCACTTCCCGACCGCCCCATGTACATATACGTCAACAGAATGGCACGTACAGGCAAAAGGACGTACCTGTACGTGCCATTCTTCAGGCGGTTGGGGGGTCCGATCGGACCCCCCTCCGCCGGCGGGGACGGTCGGGATCGTGTCAGGAGCGATGCGGGAAGAGGGGACGGCCAGTGGTTTCTGGCCACCCCCTCCCGATCACTCCTGGCGAATCACATTCTCCCTTGCCTGTGTAATTGTAAACACAGGCAAGGGGAAGTGACGTCACGCTCCTCGTGTCGGTCTTTCTGACCGGGACGCCGAGCGGTGAAGACACAGCAAGTAAGTGCACAACAGTACACTGACACCAGGACACTTAGGCACACAATCCACCCCCCTGTCACCCCCAGATCACCCCCCAGATCACCCCCTGCCCCCCCTGTCACAGTGTCACTGATTGCAGTGATCATTTATTTACTGATCACTGCATTTAGTGTCAGTGTGATTGTAATAACTGTCAGGGCAGTTAGTTTTAGGCCCCTTTAGGTCTAAGGTAGCCCCCTACCCCCCCCCCAATAAAGGTTTAACCCCTTGATTGCCCCCTAGGTAACCCTTTCACCCCCTTTTGCCAGTGTCACTAAGCGATCGTTTTTCTGATCGCTCTATTAGTGTCACTGGTGCCGCTAGGTAGCCAGTTTTTTTTTTAGGTAACCGCCAGGTTTATATAGGATTATAAAGAGGTTTATAGGTCAGGTACCCCCATATTACAACCTAAATAAAGGTTTTAACCCCTTGATTGCCCCTAGAGTTAACTCTTTCACCAGTGATCACAGTATAAGTGTCACTGGTGACGCTGGTTAGCCAGTTAGTTATTTAGTTATTTAGGTTCCCCGTCAGGTTTTTATATAGCGTCAGGTACCCCCATATATTGCCTAATAAAGGTTTTAACCCCCTGATTGCCCCTAGTTAACCCTTTCACCAGTGATCACCGTATTACTGTTACGGGTGACGCTGGTTAGATAGTTTGTTTTTTATACTGTCAGGGCACCCGCCATTTATTACCCAATAACGGTTTAACCCCCTGATCGCCCGGCGGGTGATATCAATTAGGTTTTAGGGACAAATAAGGTCTGCGTCGCCCCAGGTTAGTGCCAGCACCGCAAACACCCACGCGCAAAGCATACACCTCCCTTAGTGGTATAGTATCTGAACAGATCAATATCTGATCTGATCAGATCTATACTAGTGTCCCAGCAGTTTAGGGTTCCAAAAAACGCATTGTTAGCGGGATCAGCCCAGATACCTGCTAGCACCTGCGTTTTCCCCCTCCGCCCAGCCCAGCCCAGCCCACCCAAGTGCAGTATCGATCGATCACTGTCACTTCCAAAACACTAAGCACACATAACTGCAGCGTTCGCAGAGTCAGGCCTGATCCCTGCGATCGCTAACAGTTTTTTTGGTAGCGTTTTGATTCAGTCGCCAGCAGCCTAGGAGCTTTTTTTCCTGTGAATCTCACTAGTGTACTACTAAATTTAGAGCCCAAAATGGCAAATCGCAAGTACACTAGTGAACAGGCCTACTTGTTTCTGAGTATGTCAGATAGTGAAGAGGAGGTCACTCATCTGTCAGAATCAGGCTCAGAATACGACCCAGTAGACGACAGCGGCTCCATGACAGATAGCTCTGGCGACGGAGGTGAGGTCCCTGCTAAGGTCAGGCGTACCCGATCCCGATCTTCTGATGTTGTTGAGGTGCAGGAACCGCAGGTCTCTCGTATGGAGCAGAGAAGTACTAGCGCCGCTATTCCTTCTGGTGAACTGGCAAGCACCAGCGGCCTAGTACACCCTGGACGTAGTCAAACCAGCACTGCAGTAACACTTGGTGACGTGGCGAGTCCCATAAGTGCAGTTCAAGCTGGCGAGGTGGCAAGCACAAGTAGTGTCCCGCTGCCACCAAGAAGAAGACAAAGGCAGGCCCGTCGATCACATAGTGTCCTTCCTGCAGAATTCGCCAATCCTGATTGGGTGCCCACCACTTTTGCAGGACCCGTACTTCCCCCATTCACTGGCCAACCCGGTATTCAGGTGGAAACAGCTGATTTTAAGCCATCCGATTTTTTATCGCTGTTTTTCACGGAAGATCTCTATAGATCTATTGTGGACCAAAGTAATATATACGCTGGTCAATACATCGCCGCTAATCCCCAAGTGCCTTCCCTTGCCAGAGATTGGAAACCAATTACGGTTTCCGAATTTAAGTCCTTTCTGGGCCTTTCCATCAACATGGGCATGCATAAATTCCCGACGCTGAGGTCTTATTGGTCCACCCTCGCGCTCCACCATATGCCCGTGTTCTCTCGCTCCATGTCCAGGGCACGATACGAACAGATCTTGCGGTTCATGCACTTCAGTGACAATGAACTCTGTCGTCCTCGTGGAAACCCTGAATTTGATCGGCTCTACAAAATTCGGCCCCTCATAAACCACTTCAACCAACGTTTTGCAGCCTTGTTTAATCCCAATCAAGTTGTCTGCGTTGACGAGTCCCTGATTAAGTTTTCTGGCCGCTTGTCTTTCAAACAGTTCCTTCCCAGCAAGCGTGCCAGATACGGGGTCAAGCTCTACAAGCTCTGTGACAGGGCAACAGGCTATACGTGGAGCTTTTCGGTTTATGAGGGAAAAGATAGTCACGTAGAGCCGGAGAACTGTCCAGATTACATAGGGAGCGCTGGCAAGATAGTGTGGAACTTGGTGTCACCCTTATTCGGAAAGGGGTACCACTTGTACGTGGACAATTATTACACGAGCGTGCCACTGTTTAGTCACTTGTTTGATCATCAGATTGGAGCATGTGGCACCGTGCGACCTAATCGCCGGGGCTTTCCCCAGCGGCTTGTAGATTCCCCTCTTAGGCTGGGGGAGAGAGCCTGCTTGAAGTGTAATAACTTGCTCGCTATGAAGTGGAGGGATAATAGGAATGTTTTCGTTCTTACCTCCCTTCATGCAGACACGACAGTCCAAATTCGTACGGCGGCTGGTGTTGTGACGAAACCCCTCTGTGTCCACGAATACAACCTTAATATGGGGGGGGTGGACCTCAACGACCAGTTGTTGGCGCCGTACCTAGTTGTCCGTAAGGCTAGACGCTGGTACAAAAAAGTGTCTATTTATTTGTTCCAATTGGCTTTTCTGAATGCTCATGTGCTATACGGAGCTTCAGGCGGGAGGTTACCCTTCCTTGAATTCCTGGAAGAGGTTCTCACAGACCTTCTGTTTCCAGACGGTTCTGCACCTCACCATTCCGAACCAAATGCAGTTAGCCGGCTGTATGAGAGGCATTACCCTTATGTCCTCCCGAGTACCCCTACCCAACGAGCCCCCCAAAAAAGATGTCGTGTCTGTACCAAGCGCGGATGTAGGCGTGACACCCGTTATTATTGTCCACGCTGTCCTGACAATCCTGGTCTCTGCATTGGTGAATGTTTTGAACGCTACCACTCACTAGTGAGGTTTTAGCGTAGGGTACAGCATTTCACAGGCTAGGATACACTTTCACAGGGTCTCAAGAATGCCATCGCATTTTGAGACCCGACCGTTAGTTAAAATTATAGTTACAGGGTCTCAAGAATGCCATCGCATTTTGAGACCCGACCGTTACAGTTAAAATTATAGTTATAGTTTAAAAAAAAAAGTGTAAAAAATAAAAAAAAAGTACAAAAAAAAAAAAAACCCAAAAAAAATATAAAATAAAAAAACCAAAAATAGTTGTCGTTTTATTGTTCTCTCTCTCTCTCTCTCTCTCTCTCTCTCTCTCTATTGTTGCTCTTTTTTACTCTATTCTATTCTGCAATGTTTTATTATGTTTTATCATGCTTGCTTTTCAGGTATGTAATTTTGTTTACTGTGTTTTATTGTTAACCATTTTTTTGTTTTCAGGTGCGCCATTCAGTTGCAGCGCGGATTTATTTATCTTGACAGCAACAGCGTTTGCTCCCACGATACATAAAGCCACGACTCCAACGCTGTAGGAGGTGATTTCACCACCACAGTTAAAAAAAAAGAGCATATATGCCGAAGCATGGGGGCAGCAGAGGGCGGAGGAGCGATTTTGCTCCTAATGCCACGTACATACGGTCGAAAAAAGTCCGACCATGTGTACGTGGCATAACTTTTTTGCGGGAGGATGCCCCCATGCTTCGGCATATATATATTTTAGGCACCGGTTGCGTTAACAAAATGTTTTATTTTTTACTATGTTTTTTTTTTTGGTATTTGCTTTGCAGGTATGGTATGGTAAGGTCTTACTGTTATACTGTTATGTTACTTTGTTTTAATGTTAACCATTATTTGCTTAGCAGGTACGCCATTCAGTTGCAGCGTGGATTTATTTATCTTGACAGCAACAGCGTTTGCTCCCACGATACATAAAGCCGCGACTCCAACGCTGTAGGAGGTGATTTCACCACCACAGTTAAAAAAAAGAGCATATATGCCGAAGCATGGGGGCAGCAGAGGGCGGAGGAGCGATTTTGCTCCTAATGCCACGTACATATGGTCGAAAAAAGTCCGACCATGTGTACGTGGCATAACTTTTTTGCGGGAGGATGCTTCGGCATATATAAATGGTGCATGTATGCCCATCATTAGAAGTGGGTGGATGAAGGGAGGTATTCTAATGGTGTGCATACCCACCGCACCATTGGGAAAGCATTTTATCACACCGATCTTGGTGTGGTCAGATGCTTTGAGGGCAGAGGAAAGATCTAGGGTCTAATAGACCCTTTTTTTCAAAAAAAGAGTACCTGTCACTGCCTATTGCTATCATAGGGGATATTTACATTCCCTGCGATAACAATAAAAATGATAACTAAGAAAAAAAAATGGAATGAACATTTTAAAATTAAAAAAAAAAACCAAAATAAAAATAAAAAATAAAAAAAAAAAAAAAAAAAGCACCCCTGCCCCCCCTTCTCTTGCACAAAGGCGAACACAAGCGTTGGTCTGGCGTCATATGTAAACAGCAATTGCACCATGCATGTGAGGTATCACCGCGAAGGTCAGATCGAGGGCAGTAATTTTAGCAGTAGACCTCCTCCGTGAATCTAATGTGGTAACCTGTAAAGGCTTTTAAAGGCTTTTAAAAATGTATGTAGTTTGTCGCCACTGCGTGTTTGTGCGCAATTTTAAAGCATGTCATGTTTGGTATCCATGTACTCGGCCTAAGATCATATTTTTTATTTCATCAAAAATTTGAGCAATATAGTGTGTTTTAGTGCATTAAAATAAAAAAAAGTGTATTTTTTCCACAAAAAATGCGTTTGAAAAATCGCTGCGCAAATACTGTGTGGAAAAAAAAATGCAACACCCACCATTTTAATCTGTAGGGCCTTTGCTTTAACAATATATATAGTGTTTGGGGGTTCAACGTAATTTTCTTGCAAAAAAAAAAATGTTTTCATGTAAACAAAAAGTGTCAGAAAGGGCTTTATCTTCAAGTGGTTAGAAGAGTGGGTGACGTGTGACATAGGCTTCTAAATGTTGTGCATAAAATGCCAGGACAGTTCAAACCCCCCCCCCAAATGACCCCATTTTGGAAAGTAGACACCCCAAGCTATTTGCTGAGAGCAATGTTGAGCCCATTAAATATTTTTTTTTTTGGTCCCAAGAGATTGAATAATGAAAAAAAAAAAAAAATAATATTTTTTTTTTACAAAAAGTTGTCACTAAATGATATATTGCTCAAACATGCCATGGGCATATGTGGAAATACACCCCAAAATACATTCTGTTGCTTCTCCTGAGTACGGGGATACCACATGTGTGGGACTTTTTGGGAGCCTAGCCGCGTACGGGACCCCAAAATCCAAGCACCGACTTCAGGCTTTCTAACGGTGTAATTTTTTTATTTCACTCCTCACTGCCAATCACAGTTTCGGAGGCCATGGAATGCCCAGATGGCACAAACCACCCCCAAATGACCCCATTTTGGAAAGTAGACACCCCAAGCTATTTGCTGAGAGGTATGGTGAGTATTTTGCAGATCTCGCTTTTTGTCACAAAGTTTTGAAAATTGAAAAAAGAAAAAAAAAAATGTTTTTTTCTTTACTTTCTTCATTTTCAAAAACACATGAGAGCTGTAAAATACTCACCATGCCTCTCAACAAATAGCTTGGGGTGTCTACTTTCCAAAATGGGGTCATTTGGGGGGGTTTTGTGCCATCTTGGCATTTTATGCCATTTTATGGTCTTCAAAACTGTGATAGGTAGTGAGGAGTGAAATCAAAAATGTATGCCCTTAGAAATCCTGAAAGCGGTGCTTGGTTTTCGGGGTCCCGTATGCGGATAGGCTCCCAAAAAGTCCCACACATGTGGTATCCCCGTACTCAGGAGAAGCAGCAGAATGTATTTTGGGGTGTAATTCCACATATGCCCATGGCATGTGTGGGCAATATATCATTTAGTGACAACTTTGGGGAAAAAAAAAAAACTTGTGGCAAAATATAAAATATTCCATGTACTCAACATGCCTCTCAGCAAAAAGCTTGGGGTGTCTACTTTCCAAAATTGGGTCATTTGGGGGGTTTTTGTGCTATTTTGGCATTTTATGGCCTTCGAAACTGTGATAGGTAGTGAGGAGTGAAATCAAAAATTTGCACCCTTAGAAATGCTGAAGGCGGTGCTTGGGTTTCGGGGCCCCGTACGCGGCTAGGCTCCCAAAAAGTCCCACACATGTGGTATCCCCATACTCAGGAGAAGCAGCAAAATGTATTTTGGGGTGCAATTCCACATATAACCATGGCATGTGTGAGCAATATATCATTTAGTGACAACTTTTTGAATACATTTTTTTTTTTTTTTTGTCTTTATTCAATCACTTGGGACTAAAAAAAAAAATATTCAATGGGCTCAACATGCCTCTCAGCAAATAGCTTGGGGTGTCTACTTTCCAAAATGGGGTCATTTGGGGGGGTTTTGTGCCATCTTGGCATTTTATGGCCTTCAAAACTGTGATAGGTAGTGATAGGTAGTGAGGAGTGAAATCAAAAATTTATGCCCTTAGAAATCCTGAAGGCGGTGCTTGGTTTTCGGGGTCCCGTATGCGGATAGGCTCCCAAAAAGTCCCACACATGTGGTATCCCCATACTCAGGAGAAGCAGCAGAATGTATTTTGGGGTGTAATTCCACATATGCCCATGGCATGTGTGGGCAATATATCATTTAGTGACAACTTTGGGCAAAAAAAAAAAAGTTTGTAATATTCCCGCAACTTGTGGCAAAATATAAAATATTCCATGTACTCAACATGCCTCTCAGCAAATAGCTTGGGGTGTCTACTTTCCAAAATGGGGTCATTTGGGGGGGTATTGTGCTATTTTGGCATTTTATGGCCTTCGAAACTGTGATAGGTAGTGAGGAGTGAAATCAAAAATTTGCACCCTTAGAAACCCTGAAGGCGTTGATTGGGTTTCGGGGCCCCGTGCGCGGCTAGGCTCCCAAAAAGTCCCACACATTTGGTATCCCCATACTCGGGAGAAGCAGCAAAATGTATTTTGGGGTGCATCTCCACATATAACCATGGCATGTGTGAGCAATATATCATTTAGTGACAACTTTATGAAAATTTTTTTTTTTTTTTTTTGTCTTTATTCAATCACTTGGGACTAAAAAAAAAAAATATTCAATGGGCTCAACATGCCTCTCAGCAAATAGCTTGGGGGTGTCTACTTTCCAAAATGGGGTCATTTGGGGGGGTTTTGTACTTCCCTGCCATTTTAGCACCTCAAGAAATGAGATAGGCAGTCATAAATTAAAAGCGGTGTAAATGCCAGAAAATGTACTCTAGTTTGTAGACGCTATAACTTTTGCGCAAACCAATAAATATACGCTTATTGGCATTTTTTTTTTACTAAAGACATGTGGCTGAATACATTTTGGCCCAAATGTTTGACTAAAATTGAGTTTATTGGATTTTTCTTATAACAAAAAGTAGAAAATATCTTTTTTTTTTTAAAATTTGCGGTCTTTTTCCGTTTATAGCGCAAAAAATAAAAATCACAGAGGCAATCAAATACCATCAAAAGAAAGCTCTATTTGTGGGAAGAAAAGGACGCAAATTTTGTTTGGTTACAACATTGCATGACCGCGCAATTACCAGTTAAAGCAGTGCAGTGCAAAATTGAAAAAAGACCTCTGGTCCTTTGGCTGCCAAATGGTCCGGGGCTGAAGTGGTTAAACGACCCTGCTGCTGCTGCCTCTGTGTTTGACCCGGATCTCTTGACTTTGTTGATACCTCCTGTGTTTGACCCTCTGGCCTGCCCTACGGACTTTGCTGATACCTCCTGTGTTTGACCCTCTGGCCTGCCCTACGGACTTTGCTGATACCTCCTGTGTTTGACCCTCTGGCCTGCCCTACGGACTTTGCTGAGCTCTCCTGTGTTTGATCCTCTGGCTTGCCTGCTGAACTCTCCTGTGTTTGACCCTCTGGCTTGTCCACGCAATCTCTGCCGGATCTCCCAGTGTTTGCACCCCAGCCGGGTGTTTGGTACCTGCCTCCTTACCCTGCCATCTGCCGGCCTGCCCGGGCCAGGTCGTTACCACCTCCAGTCTCCCTACCAGTTCTGCTTACGTGTCGGTGGTGACCTGTGCCTCCTGGTGCCATTTGCTCCCTGTCCCATCTCCAGGGGGCAGACTGCGCTGGGTCGCAAGGGTGGACCGCTCATCGGCATCTCGGCCTCGGTAAGTACATCTCTGACAATCTCCCACATTATCAGCTTCTGCATCCAGCGAGAGGGAAGGTGAAGGAGCCAGCCAGCAGCTGCATTGAAGGGGTGCTCGGCAATCAGGGAGGTGGGTGGCACTAAAGGGATGGTCGGAGAAGCAGAGGGGGATCTATGACAAACCAATGACCTGCAGCTCCCAAAGTCAGTGGGAGGGCAGAGGAGGGAAGCCGACAGCTGGAGGGCATTTGGTTTGCAGGGGTAAGTGCAGCAGGGTGAGGTGGCTGTAAGAGGGAGTCTGGGGGAAGCGTTGCCCCCCTGAAAACTGCCCCCCAAGGCAAATGCCTTGTCTGCCTCGCGGCAGATATGTCAGAAACCATGAAATCAGATCGAGACAGAAGTACAGTTAAATCACACTTGTTTAATAATAAAAGTAAAAAGAAAAACGTAGTCAAAACATAGCCATTAAAAAAAAAAAAAAAAAAACATAGCCAAAGTTCAGTAACCGGAACGGATAGTCAGCCAAGCCAGAAGTCAGGGATCCAAGTAGTGGAACAGCAAGCAGGATCTGGAGCCAGAAGTGATGTCAGCAAATCCAGTCTTTAAACAGGAATGCAGGAGATTTTTCTTGTGATGTTGACCAAGACGAAGGCAGAGACCCTCTGGACTGGACGGCTTAAGTAGGCAGGACTGATGAGCAGGATATGAACAACAGCTGTGGAGAGACATGGGAGCTGGCAATTAGCCAACAGCTGAGCGGCCAGCTCAGAGAATGAAGGGCTGAGCCCAGCCCTGACATCCACCCTCCTCAACTACTCCTCCCCTCGGAGGACAACCAGGCTTGAGGGGAAAATGTCTATGGAAATCACGGAGGAGGACAGGGGCATGTACGTCTGAGGAGGAGACCCAAGAGCGTTCCTCCGGACCGTACCCCTTCCAATGCACCAGGTACTGTATGCGCCCACGGAACTTAAAGGAGTCAACAATGGACTGTACTTCATACTCCTCATGGTTCTCAACCTGTACAGGGTGAGGACAGGGCACGGCACACAAACTGACTACCCCTGTCCGAGACAATCGCCTTAGGTAGCTCATGTAAGCGAAAGATCACCCGAGCAAAAATGGAAGCCAGTTCCTTAGAAGTGGGCAACTTATTAAGTGGAATACAATGACACATCTTTGAGAACCGGTCAACCACCATAAGGGTAACTGTGTAGACAGGTGGGTCCAGGGCCTCCCTCCATTGGGTATGGGTTCTAGGAGGCCCAGTGGAAGGTGTCGTGGAGTCTTACTCTGAGCATAGATGGGACAGGCAGCTACGAAGGCAGTTACATCTTCACGTAGACTAGGCCACCAGAATTGTTGGAAAATGGCCCAAATGAGTTGATTCCTCCAGGGTAGCCAGCAGCCTTGGGAGAATGGTAAGTCTGGAGCACGGCAGTACGG
This sequence comes from Lithobates sylvaticus, assembly GCA_028564925.1. NCBI lineage: Eukaryota > Metazoa > Chordata > Amphibia > Anura > Ranidae > Lithobates > Lithobates sylvaticus. The sequence goes on along the minus strand of CM053027.1, from coordinate 349,731,341 downwards.
AGACTCTCTAGGACAAAGCAGCGGTCACAAGGTTTCTCAGGCGGAGCATGGACCTGAGCAGTAAGAATTTTGTCACCCAAAGGAGAAGTGAGACTGGTGCAAACCGTAGCCAGAATACGATCAGGAGGAATCACAAGAACCGGAACCGACTCCAACTTGGAAGTGGAGGAAAATTGGTGTTAACCCTTACATTCTTAGTACCGGGTAAGAATGAGACAATGTAATTGAAACTTGACAAGAAAAGAGCCCATTGCGCCCTTCTGGGATAGAGGCGCTTAGCCTTAGACAAGAACGTGAGATTCTTATGGACAGTAAGAATGAGAACCGGTCTCTGTTAAAAAAAGAATGAGAACCGGTACAGTGGTACCTTTGAGGAGATGTCTCCATTCTTTCAGGGCTAAAATGATTGCTAACAGCTCTCTGTCGCAACATGCATAGCATACTAGCTCATTATGAAATACTCACCTTAGATCGAACCCCCCGTAATGGTCCCAGTACACCGCTCCAGCCGGCGACATCGCTCCCGGAGTTAGTTCTGTGATTGGCCGCAGACAAGATGACGTGCTATTGCTTCAGTGCGCATGTGCCGATGACGTCGGCACATGCTGATACAGGGGATATCTCCTAAACCTGCATGGTTTAGGAGATATCCGGGGTAGCTACAGGTAAGCCTTATTATAGACATGGATAGCAATGATGTTGCATGTTTGTGTCAAATCTGCTTGCAAAGTTATGTGCAGAAGTAGTCGTTTCTTTTTTCTTTTTTTTTGAATCCAGTTTCCTTCCAACACACAGCAATGGTAGGACGTTGCAGCCCAGTTTCATCATCAGTGGGATTTTCACAACTGTGGTGGTGCTATTTATGAAAAACATGTCCGGATTGTCCCACCACCCAACTCTGGCTCATATTATTTCAATTATAAGGGCTTTTGCAGCAAAGTCCTGCTGGCTGCAGTGTCTGCCACATATGAGTTCTTGTTTCTGGATGTTGGGAAGAACGGCCACAACTCTGATGGAGGAGTCATTATGCAGACAGAGTTCTACAAGCGGCTCCAGAATGCCACCTTAAACTTGCCATCTGCTGAGGAGAATGTTGAGGGCCTCAATTTTGTTTTTGTTGCATATGTGGCTTTTGCTCTGGGAGAACTTCTTATGAAGCCATTTTCTATGAGGAACCTCACAACCAGAGCAGAGAATATTTCATTACAGGCTCTCTTGTGCCCGAAGGGTGGTTGAAAATGCCTTCACCAGTCAGTTCAGGCTGTTTTTAGCACCAATTAACCTGGCACTATGCAAAATCAACCATGTGGTGTTGTGCTGCTGTATACTCCATATTTTTTTTACAGAGGAATGCTAGCAGCTACCTTGCCTCAGTGCCAACTGATGCAGACCCTGCAGTGGCGGGCTCAGCTAAAGAGGTTGCAGCTCGGCCGTCTGTGGGCGTGATGACGGCTCTAGAAACTGGCCGTGCTGGATTGCCCTCCCAAAATGCTAGATATATGTCAAAAATACCTTGATTATTTTGTGGGTAGAGGGGCAGTGTCTTCACAGCTAATTGGAACTGATCCTGAATAATATTTTTATTTGATCATAAACTCATATTTCATTTGAACTACTGTTGTCTGTGTTTCTTATCTGTATAATATGTTCTCAAATGGCCTTTATTTTGGCCACTTGCTACAAGAGTGTAAACGTACCTTATTTGCTACATGACGTGACAATTTCTTCATCGGCTATTATGATGTGCTGTGGGTCTGCTACACACACACAATGTTTTTGTTCTTAATGGATCTAATGCATGAAGTTTAAAAACATTATGGCTTTTTAACTCCTTTAATTTTTTGGAGGCCGGAGTTGGCCACATTTAAGAGCACATTGTCACTGTAACTACATCTACTTAACAAATACACTGGTATTTTAAATAATAAGCCACACATTGTTCAGTAAAAAACTATTTACTCCAAGCATATTCACATGTGCGTTTTAAGGTTTTAAAACAAACCATCATCTTGGTGTATAACATGTATGTTTTGCATTATTTCCTCTTTTTTGGGACTTAACAGGCATGTTCAAAAACATTAGATACACATCCCAAACTCCGGAACTTACAAAGTTCCATTTTGGTAAAGTGAAGGCCAAATGAGACATTAGTATCCCAACACTGTGTGTATGTTGCTTTTCTTATATGGGGTGATCTCACCCCTTTAAAAGCCCAAATTTTAAGCCACGTACACGTAGAGGCATAACATTTAAATTACCCTTATGATCCCATGCCGCAAACGTATGTAGTTGCAAACAACTTTTTTCCTAAACACACAAAACACACAGTGTGTCAACATGTGCTAGCTCATGGGGTTCTCTAGTTATGAGGAAGGTGTTGCACCCCTAAAACTCGTCCATTGATACCCAGTGATAGTAGATAGCAATGTTGACACGCTATGTGTTTTGTGGCTTTTGGCAAACTAGATGTATGGAAATACACACATTTTAGGCATGGGATCATGAGGGGAAATAAGAATGTTAAGGCACAATTTGTGTGCATCTTCAAATTTTGGCTTTGCTATTCTTCAAAACACAGAAAGATTACAATTCACAATACTTAGGGCAGTGTTTGCCAACTGTCCTTCTCAAGATGCAAACCCAGGTCATGTTTTCTATATTTGTTGAATTTGGCACAGGTGATGTTGTCATTTTCAATGTTAGTAATTCACACAGTCGTTTGGAGACTGAGGAAAATACAGAAAACAGGATCTGGTGGTGTACCTAGAGGAGTGGAGAAACACTGAGTTTGAATACTAAACTTTCTCATATAAAAGGCCAAAAAAAATGGTGTAAGTGCAAACAGGAGCCAACAAGTGAAACAAGAAACTTCTGAACAGGCAAGAGGAAATTAGAATTAGGCAAGCATGTCTACAAAATCTCTGATTCTTCGCTGTAAAGCAGTAGAAGCCTCCTTTATTTCTTCAAACAATGCACCATATCTGCACTCATTCAGCCAATTGTGCATCTTGAAAGATCATGACCTAGTAAGAAGACAAAAAAGGATTAAGGGAACAATGGTCAAGTGGCTGAGGCCCTACATAATGAGTTATGGTCAAGTTACTAGTCAAATTCAGGAAATACTTACCTACCCAGTTTATTGTTGCTTACAACCTACTTGCCCTTCAGACACCTACAATACTAGGAATGTACACACTGCAACTACTCAGTAATCTTGGCCCTGGTGCCTGGATCTCCAAAACTCAGGTACCTAGCAAAAATGACAGCTCCTTCCACCTCTTCCTTTTCCATGCTAATGTTAAGGCACTACATACTTTGCTAATATGTGGAGTGGGTGTTTTGTTTGTTCAGCTAAACACTCGACATGGAGGCCGCTCTCTTCACATCCATGCCAGATACAGCCGAGCTGCTGCTGCACCATTCCTGTCTGTCTGGCACCATCTGAGGGACTACAGCATATACCACCCCTACCCCAACTTCCACAAGACATTGGTGCAATAAGGGCCCATACTTTCACCCAGGACTCTAGTTACTAAGTGAGTGGGTCTAAAGACTTAAAGGTTAAATTGTTTGCATATAATTAAACAGTGTTATAAGTTTCTGGGTCTGTGGTTTTGGGGTATACAAGGGAGTGGTCTGACAAGTTGGTCATTCCTCTGCCCTTCTCCTGCCTGGACCCATAGAGCCCAATTCAAGCAAATTTTGTTGGGTTTGTGTAATTTCTCATATCATACTGCAACTGGTTGCCGCTCTTTGACTATTTCTGCTGTCAGGGTTGTTTGTTTGTAGTAAATCCTTAACAAAATATCATTATTTGTTACTGAACTTCTTTGCTGCCAATCCTTCAGTAAATACGATTCACACAAAATATATAGCCACACAGAGAAATAACCACAGTTACCAATAAAAATATATAGTGGTGATATATGTAAAAAAAAACTATTAAATAAGTGCTAAATAATAGCAAAATGTGAGCAAAAAAGTAAAAAAAAAAATATATATATATATATAAACAAATAAAAATAATGAAAAGTGAAAAAAAATCTAAATTCCATATATAAGTCCTTCAAAGTCCGTAATGGCATAATAAAGTGACTTCCACACACATTAAGTGAGAGACCTCCACCACATAAACACACTGTGGCTTACCAGAACTTGGTGGTCCCTTATTACAGGGGACCACACAGCGCAATTGGCTATATACCCAGCCTCAGATAGTAATGGCGTAACCCAGAACTTCTCAACCACAGAATGGACGGTATTACAGCTTATGACAGACTGGTACCAAGAGATATTCACCAACTCAGGAAAGATCCACGATAGCCAATTATAGACCGGATAACCCAAAAGGCAAGTGAAACTCACATAGTATAAAACCTTTTAAAATGTATTGCTTTCAAAAAACAGACAAATGGACACTTACAATGTGACGTTCATATATCAGCATGTAACAGCATGTAGCGAGCCAGCCGGCCTCGCAGGAAGCCCGTAGCTTCCGGGACTAAGCGTGCAGCAGTGACGTCAGTACGTCGCTCCTTCTCCCTACGCGTTTCGTCATCTACAGGACATCGTAACGGGCTACGGGCGGCGTCCTGACGCACGGCTTATATACAGAAAGTAAAACAAAGCCTCGGTCTGAGTCCCAGGCTACAGATAACGCGCGCCATCTTAACTAATGGCGAACTCGCATCCATCTAAGAATAAAGTGAGGGCAAACTGGATTAATTTAATATCCTTAGGAACAGATGCATACATTATAGGATATGGAATCTATACATCAGAGGGCTCCATCTGTGTATTAGCAACCATCAACAGACGGCCAAAACACAGCTATAATATAAATTCCATCCCCAAATTGCGCATTCTTAAAAGTGTCACTGATATTTATATCGGTGCACCAAGCAGCTGCACACATATAATGATAACATCACATATGAATATCTGCATGTTTAGTAACATACAGGTACTTATTGGGGGATATCTGATGTCATTATTTTCATTTAAATAAAATAAATAAATAAATTATTCTAAAAATGAATATATAAGGGGAAAGTTATACTTCCATTTATACCCATAATAGACACCATACATAGATAAATATTCTACCCTCATATATAGCATGAATTTCATCATATTATTTTAAAAAAAGGACATTAACTTCAATGCAATTTTCCCAAACTCATATCTGGTCACATCCAAATAATACAGCCACATATATAAACCATACCGATATATGCCCATTAATCAATATATGTTCACATACATATGACTGAATAGAAAACTGGACTGTCATTTATCGTTAATCTAACATCCTGTTGCCAGGGACTCAGAAAGAGTGTACATATGTTCAAAGGAATGTATAAATACACCATACGTTACAAATCACATTAGGTTATGAACCTAAAAATAGTAATAAAACATTTTATTTAAAAATAAACTAAAAAGTCTTTCACTGGTAATTTGAAGAAACTCTCACCCGAAATGGCTTTGTTAAGTATAAACCTTGACATCAATCCTCCACAGTATAAAATTATAATTTCTAATATCCTTATAGCAGCAAGACTCACCATTACCAAATTATGGAAATCTACCTTAGCACCTAACCTATCTGAGGTAATACTGAGACTAAACAATCAGGCGCACTATGAGTTAATGTTAGCACATAAAAAAGGTTCTACAAGTCACTTCCTCAAAAATTGGAACGAATGGATAGGACACCCTAGAGCTTCCAACTATCTGAAGGACCCTAAGAACCACTAACTATGCCCCTGAGAGATAATTCTACTTCTTTTCCTCTTCTTTCCTTATGCATTATTATAGAAGGTCTGATATATATGTCTACTTCCATACATCAATCCCCTCTTCCTCCCCCCCTTCCTTGTCATATTCCTTATGATCCTCCGTTTATGTAAAGTTTTCTTTGAAACATTATCCCATGTTTACAGCATGATCCCGTTAGGGGTAAACAGGGAATTATCAATCTTCCTATCTTGTTATTTTTTCTCGTTTTCTAGGAGCCTATCCACTTGTATAGATATTTAAGCTACCATTATTTTGTGATAATAACATTATATGGAAATTTATTAGTTTTGAAACTGATCCAGTTATCCTAGAGATGCAGTATCTAGAATATGTAACTGTATAATTTTTCCTTTGTTATTTATGTTTTGAAAAACGAATAAAAATCTTGAAAGTTAAAAAAATAAAAATAAACTAAAAAGGTAAAAAGGCGACCAGCTAGGAGTTATCGATGAAGCAATTGATGTCTACATCAATATTGAGTCCAAAAGGGGTATAACTTTTAATTTTATGTACCCACGACATCTCCAATTTAGAAATACTATATGTTGTTGATATGTTCATTTAAGCGCACCTGTAGTGGTCGCTTAGTCCGGCCCACATATTGTAGGCCGCACGGACATTGGAGCATATACACAACTCCTGTAGTCGAACATGTAATAAAGGGTTCGATAGTAAAACCTCTTGAGGTGCAAGTGGAAGAGAAAACCTGAGTTCTCCTAGTTCTGCAGCCATTAAGTGTGCAGACCTGACATCTCCTGGACTGGTAACCAGTGAGTCCTGAGAAGAAATTTGTTCTTATGATAGGAGGGTTCAGGACATTTGGTGCTAATGTGTCCCTTAACGAGGAAGCACCCCTAAAAACCACCTGCGGTTGGACTATATTTGGGTAAGTTTTTCACTTTAAAATCACATTCCATGTATTAATGTTTGATATTTTTGCCTTGTCTTAATTTGTTAATTACATAATTTTCAATATTGTAATATGCTGTGAATGTCCTCTTTGTCCTCATGCATGCTGTATGCTTTTCCTGCTCCTTTGTTGGTGTACAGGCTCTGTCTTTACACTGCCAATCCCAAAAATGCATGCCATATACCCTGCCTGACTCTGCCTGACCCAGAATGGCCGGAAAAATCACATGAGGCACCAGTATCCAATCTGATAGCTGCCTCCCTGTGACTGAAGAAACAATAGAGGAACTAGGTTCCTCCCAACTTTCTCCCCCATCTGCAATGGTGCTGTGGACGAGCACCACATGCAGCGGAGAATATAGACTGCACCTGCCTACAGGAATACAGTATATCCAATCAAAAGAAGAATTTTTTGAGGTCTAAACTTAAACCAATATGTGGTCAGTTGTTTTTTTAATTTTTTTATTATTTTTATTTTTTATGAGGGAAATAAGATAACTAAATGCTGGCACTGTTTCATTGTTAGCACCTGCTGCTGAATGAAACAAATGAAACATATTCCTCCATATACACAAGTGCGGTGGATAGAGGATATCCCCTTGCTGGGACATTGTATTTTGACCGTGGGGCTCTCATCTGTCAGAATGCACTAATCAGCAGCTGCAGTCACTGATCGACAATTTTTTTTAGCTTGTCTGTTCAACAGAAGTCAATCAGTTGAACAAGGATGGCCACAGCAGTCCCTGCGGCACTGTCCAAATTGCGATCTGTCTATGGCCAACTTAAAGTCATCCATTGTGAATGTTGAAGTACAGGTTGCCTAAAAATGTGACTATAGGGACATATGTAGGTAACAACCCTGAGGCTGGGTTCACATTGCGTGGGGAAGACTGCACAAAACAAGTAAAACAGACTAAACAAGTAAACCTTTGTAGGAGGATGTTTTTAAATATCTGTGCATCATCTGAGGCTATTTACTTCACTGGGTATTTGTGAGAGTGTACAACCACTTTAAGTAATTTAACCCTCTGGGTTGAGCAACCTTGTGCTGCTTCAGGATATTTGTACATTTGGCATACACCTGAATATAGGTGATCAGCTGTGGCTGTGTGTGTGTGTGTGTGTGTGTGTGTGTGTGTGTGTGTGTGTGTGTGTGTGTGTGTGTGTGTGTGTGGGGGGGGGGGTAGCAGAAAATAATACACAGGCTGGGGGCAGTGAGTTGGAGGAACAATCCACTGTGAGAAAGAGAAGCAGAGTACAGGAGTGACTGAATGGAGACTGACCTGAGCACCATCGATGGGACGAAGAAGGAAGAATGTGAGCAGGACAAGTATCAGGAAGGGGGAGGGGTAACAAACTTACTGAAGTTGATTTAAACATTAAAAAAATGTACTGCCAGCCCCTCTCTTGTATCCAGCTATAACACACAATGTAAGTATTTTTGGAAAACGAAGCTTCTATATACCCTTTTTGAAGATATCTTCAAGATGGTCACGTGAAGATAATGCAGGGAAGGAGCACTGAGCCGTGCAGGGAGAGAATGCCAGGAGGCTGTGTATCGGCTGCTAATGTAGAAGAAAGGCAAAGGGAGAGAGACCCTTGTTAGCTGCTGGGCCCCTTGATGTTCTTCCCGCCCACTAAACGCTGGTATTCTGCCAAAAACTCAGCTGCATTGTACTGGGTTGTCTGACAAAGGGGGCGGGGCAACGCACATTGGCCACGCCCATCCTGACATCAGAGCTTCAATTTGACAGCTCCACTCACTCTTCCTGCAGCCATATGCCCCGCTTGCCCCCTAATCACTGTCTGCGCTGGATCCATGGTCACACTGCTGCATGTCCGGTTAGGCTGTCAGCAATGGGTATGGGCACCACCCCTGAATCCGAGGACAAATCCGGGGACACACAGGTTCCGGGGACAGTATACTCAAAACGGGGACTGTCCCCGGAAACCAGGGACGTCTGGTCACCCTACTTCAAGAGTAAGATACATTATTAGAAGGTCTAATGCACACTGGATGTTCTTTTTTCAGCTGCTTGTAGGGGCATCTGGCATTTTTTCCCTGTCTCTAAAAAAAACCCTGCATGTTGGCCTATGTGTCCATGCACACATAGGTGTTTACAGGCAGGGGAACAGAAACAAACCCCACTGGCAGCGCATCCAGCAGCAGCAGAATTTTGGCAGGAAGACACCTGTAAATGCATGAAAATACATCTAAACATGCCCTAATTCTAGGCATGTTTAGCGCTTGAGCATATATTAATTCTAGTGGTCAGAATCAATTATTCTTCTGGCCAGTTAAATTAATTAATGCCCAATAGCGTGATGCACCTAAACACGTTACACGCTTTTACAAGTGATAAGCATTTTTTCTTCCAAAACGCTGCTGCCAGAAGGAAAGGCTTCTTGGAGAGTTGGCAAACATCCTGTGTGCATGAGGCCTAAATAGCAGCCAGGCTGAGTGGAAGGGGTTGACTGTGACAGGTGACGGTGGCCCTGTTTGGTGGGAGGACCCTCGCCTCACAGCTTGAAATCCATGTTGGAACCTGCTGTGGCACAGGGTTGGCTTATAGACAAGGCCTTGAGAGTCATGAGAGAAAGGCCTTGCTGTAAATATAAAGCGGTGGCTTCCTGTGATGTGAGCCTATATGGCGAAGTACATACAGAATGCAGTGGTGATCAAGTGTTAGGTGCCCAGGGAGCAAACAAAGAATCTGTCCTACATCCCTATCCTGAAATGCTAAAGGATAACAAGAATCAGAAAGGAGTCTCGGTGTGTGTTGGTACCAGGTATAAGAAGGTTAAGTGCTTGGAAACCAGAATGTGAAGAAATAATTGAATGGCTTGTGGTTTCTAACCTGCCATCTAGGGGTCGAACTCCCTGTCTCAGTAGCACTGCAGGTCTGCCAGTCTCCCTTGCTGCTGTAGTTCAACCACCCAAATGCAACCATTGCAACTTTCATCTCTTGGCTGCAGCTGAAGTCAAGTTCTGTTTGAAGTTGGAACTCTGCCTACTCTGGCAAAGTTTTCTACACACAGTCATCATCTTTTTAGTATGCTTTCCTAAGGCACAAGGAAAATCTTTATAATCACTGTATTTGCTTGTAAAATACCTTAGGAAATAATTAACTGCTCAGCGACCACCGGCTGTCAATTGATGGCCAGGCGGCGCAGCTCCCTTCCCGGCCCTCCCCTGATGCGTGTGCCCAGCGGCCGCGATGTGGGCCGGGCACCCGCAATTGCCTGATAACACAGCAAGACCGTGGATCTGTGTATGTAAACACACAGATCCACGGTCTTGTCAGTGGAGAGGAGACCGATGGTGTGTTCTCAGTACAGAGAAACACCGACCGGTCTCCTCCCCTTGTGAATCCCCTCCCCCTACAGTTAGAATCACTCCCAGGGAACATATTAACCCCTTCAGCGCCCCCTAGTGTTAACCCCTTCCCTGCCCGTCACAGTCACATTTATACAGTAAACAATGCATTTTTATAGCACGGATCTCTGTATAAATGTGAATGGTCCAAAAAATGTGTCAAAAGTGTCCGATATGTCCGCCGCAATATCGCAGTCATGATAAAAATCGCAGATCGCCGCCATTACTAGTTAAAAAATAAAGAATAATAAAAATGCTATAAATCTATCCTCTATTTTGTAGGCGCTATAACTTTTGTGCAAACCAATTAATATACGCTTATTGCGTTTTTTTTTTTTACCAAAAATATGTAGAAGAATACGTATCGGCCTAAACTGAGGAAAAAAAAATGTTTTTATATATTTTTTGGGGATATTTAGTATACCAAAAAGTAAAAAATATTGTTTTTTTTTTAATCTTGTCCCTCTTCTTTTGTTTATAGCACAAAAAATAAAAACTGCAAAGGTGATCAAATACCACCAAAAGAAAGCTCTATTTGTGGGGAACAAATGATAACAATTTCATCTGGGTACAGTCTTGTATGACCGCGCAATTGTCATTCAAATTGTGACAGCGCTGAAAGCTGAACAATGGCTTGGGCAGGAAGGGGGTGAAAATGCCCTGTATTGAGGTGGTTAATTGCCTAAATAACTAAATTAAAATATTATTTTTTAACAATAAATACACGCCTAGATAAAAAAAATGTAGTTCCCCATAAATTGCTTTCTCTTTTCTTTCCATAGAGATGCATATCTTGATGAACAGGTTACAGTATGTTCTCCTCCCATTGAGTCTATGAAACATGAAGAGCAGAGGTGAAATCTCTCAAATGCTCAGCGCTGTAGTGCACAGTGGACATTTTGCTGCATTCTCTAGTGTAGGAGTTCTAAAACATTTTAAATCTATCAGTAAGAATCGCCAAAAACTATGACAAAATACGAGGAGAAAGCCAAGGAGACCTCTCCTCTATCAGGCAAACCTCATGGAATTAACCGACTGTTCCGACAACTGGTACCCTATGGATTTTGTAATGAAGCAAAGATACAGTTTGGGATGGCCATACCTTTGGTAAGACTTGACTTCAATTAATAAATTTTTCTATTTTTACTGTTTGTGTCAGATTTTCTTGGGTGCCATCTTCTAAATCATTAAGGCGGTATTAATCCCAAAACCAAAAATGTATTATATTGCAGCTTACTAATCATTAGATGTGGTGGCTGTATTCGTATTTTAGCATTTTTTCACTCTGTTTTCACCTGGTGATCTGGCCAGTAACACACCTCCTGTATTAGCGTGCCCCCACTCTGGATGAGGGAGCACAGGGGCACCTTTAGACAGCAGCATTGTCAGGCTGGGTGCAGGAGAGTGTTAGATGTACTAGCAGATTTAAAAATACAATAAGGCTGGGGTCACATATATGCGGTGTGGGACACTGCATGTGATTCGGATAGGAATCGCACAGCAATCCTATTCAAATCACATGTGACTATTTGCAGTGCGGTTTGAGCCCATTAATATTGTATGGGATTAATTCTCACTGCACCACACAAAAAGGCAGAATGTCAGCCAGTATTTATTGTACCGGCTGATATTGACTGATATTCGGCACGTGTTTTCAGGGCTTTACTCATAACTAGAGGTGGGCATTAAACACCAAATCTACCTTAGCTGTGTGCAATTAGCTATATAGTATAATGTATACCTAAAGTGCAAAGATCATTGCTTTTCATACCTAATACATGTCTATACGTGTAGGAAAAGGCTTCCACAATACTATTATCATAAGTACTTTTAACATATCATATCATATGTTTTATTTTATTTTCCACCCATCTATATAAGGTTATTTTGGCATTAACTAAATCTTAATTAAATATAGGCGGTAACTATTTAAAGATGGGTACCAGAACACAGCATAACTATAGGTATATTACTCTTTCACTTAGCACAAAAGTAACTTTCCAAAGACAATTTTTCTGCAATTGTCAAGCTTCTTTAAAGAGGAAGTAAACCCTCTTTTATAACTTTAGCTTACAGGTAAGCCTATATTAAGGCTTACCTGTAGCTAACAGGGATATCTCCTAAACCTGCACGGTTTAGGAGATATACCTGTATTTGCATGTGCCGACGTCATGCGGCACATGCGCACTAGCGACAACTGAAGCATCGGCGCTATATGCCGATGCTTCAGTTGTTATATGCCGCTCTCGTGCGCATGCGCCTGACGTCATCGCGGCTCCGGCGAATCACATCGCCGGAGCCGCGATACCCGGAAGTCACTCCGGGAGAAGATGTCGGCGGTCGTAGGGGGAGAAGAGGACCGATGCCGAGGCTTTGATTTCAGGTAAGTGATGCATAATTAGCTAGTATGCTATGCATACTAGCTAATTATGCCTTTGTCTTGCAGGTTTTTTTTTTTTTTTCGATTTTTTCAAGAGGGTTTACTTCCTCTTTAAACTGGTGTATCCTTATTTTTATTTTACACTAACAAGCTCATTAAATGTACTCATTATTCCTCCGTATAAGTTTTCCTAAAGTTTAAACGCTAAAATTAACCCAAATGCAGGGAAATGTAAGTGTATTATTATATTACATCTCAAAATATAATTTTTAAATGTGCTACGAGTTGTTTTATATGCAGCAGAGGAAGAGAATACAATCAAACAAATCTAAAAATAGCCAATGAGGAGAAAAGAAAATATATATATTTGTGATATATAAATCCATATATCCATTATATTAATAAAGATATAAGATTTTATCTAATTAAAGAATTGTTTAAAAAAGATACAAGCTTATATTAAAGGTGCTGATTAGTTCCCCTTAAAGGTTTTCCTAAATTTCAGGCACTAAAAATCATGCTGGAAAATGTAAGTATATTTTCCCTCTCAATATATTTTTACATGCTACGAGATGCCCCATATACAGCAAAGAAAGGGGCTCCAATGTCATAAGTCTAAAAATAATTCTTTTATATATATATATATATATATATATATATATATATATATATAAATTATAATATCAAGCTTTTCTCCTAAAAAAAAACAAAACAAACTTATTATAAATAAAAACAAGCTTATGTTAAATGTGCTTATTAGTTCCCCTTTAAAGATTTTCCGAATATTTAGGCACTGAAAATTACCCACGAGCTGGAAAATATATTATTTCACCTCAGCAGGGGAAAGACACACTGGGGGTAATTTACTAAGATGAATGCACTGCGCCGGCTCATACCTTAATTTGTGCGCCAGATAAATTATTAAGTGAGCATATGAACCGGCGCACTCATAAGCGCAACACATAATATGCCGGTGCACGCGATAATAATATACCGCAGCACGTGATAATAATATGCCATTGATAATAGCGCACGCCGTTATCATTAACAGTCCAATCACACAGGGACAACACGACTTCCAGCGCGACTTGGGGCGACTTACAACACGACTTGGGGCGACTTACAACACGACTTTAAGTTGCCTCAGGCCAGGAGACTTTAATTAAAAAAAAAAAAAATGGCATGGGTTCCCCTCCAAGAGCATACCAGGCCCTTCAGGTCTGGTATGGATATTAAGGGGAACCCCGTGCCAAAAAAAAAAAAAATTAGCGTAGGGGTCCCCCTCAAAATCCATACCAGGCCCTTCAGGTCTGGCATTGATTTTATGGGGAACCCCGCGCCAAAAATAAATAAATAAAAAGGCGTGGGGGTCCCCCTCAAAATCCATACCAGACCCTTATCCGAGCATGCAACCTGGCAGGCCGCAGGAAAAGAGGGGGGGACAAGAGAGCGCCCCCCCTGAACCATACCAGGCCACATGCCCTCAACATTGGGAGGGTGCTTTGGGGTCCCCCCCAAAGCACCTTTTCCCCATGTTGATGAGGACAAGGGCCTCATCCCCACAACCCTGGCCGGTGGTTGTGGGGGTCTGCAGGCGGGGGGCTTATCGGAATCTGGAAGCCACCTTTAACAAGGGGACCCCAGATCCCGGCCTCCCCCCTGTGTGAAAAAGAGCTTCAATTGCGCAACCTAGGTGAGGTTTGGTTGAAAGATATAAATAAATAGACCCTCAAATGTTACCAACAAATCAATAAATAATATAAGTGACAAATAGTGTCATTCATCCCCTAAGGCCTCTTTCACACATGCGGACCGTATGTCTGTTTTTCATCCATCCGTTTTTGGATGAAAAACGGACATACATGCATGTCTATGGGGCAGCGGGTGTCAGCGGATGAGCATCCGCTGACACCCGCTATTGTCCGCCTCCACAATTGTCCGGTTCTGCAGACGGAGGAAAATCCTATTTTTTCATCCGTCTGCAGAGCGGATCGGATGAACACGGACAGACGGTCCGTGTTCATCCGATCCTCCATAGAGGAGAGCGGAGAACTGACAGGGTGGTCCCTGCACAGTGTGCAGGGACCGCCCTGTCATCAGTCGGCTCAGCGGGGAACAGCTGTGCGATCCCCGCTGAGCAGCGGATCTTCACGGGGCGGATCATTACAGATCCGCCCCGTGTGAAAGGACCCTAAGGGGAAAAAATATTAAATCACCCAATGACTGAATCCATAAATAAATAAACAAACAGTGTTATGTGAATAAATTAAACAAATGTCCACAGTGTATGAAAACACAATTATATGAGTCAGTGGTGGCTATGGTTATAAGTTCATATATTCTGCAGGATCAAAGCAAAAAACTTGAAGAAATTCCTTCCCAAGTGGTGGGAAATAATACAACTTTAACTGAACGGTCAACAGTTTTTCTTTTTTGCTTATTATCTTCTAATACAGCCTCCACATGTAATCCCGCAAGCGATATATAAAAATGACCAAATGGCTGCTTACCAGATCCGAGAATTAAATGGGCATATATCAGAATGAACCTCCATACCGAAGTTTCTTTTCTTTATTAAAAAGCCCACACATGGCCAACAACCAAAGGGGTATGTAAAAAACACAGCAACACTGCAGCATACAAAAAAGTTTTTCCTTAAAAAAAGTAGAAAAAGCGGTGTATCGATATACATTTCTATATGTTCAGCTGCTCATGCAGACTGTACCGTATGTCTGGTCCTTGGCTCCACCCGACACGTTTCTCTTTACAAAGCATCTACTGGGAAAGGAGACCTGGACCAAACATCACCACTCACGCTATTTATATCTTCTAATGGCAGGGGAGACACAGGAAGTCATGTTTCCACTTACTTCCTGCTCCGTGTCAGTGCAGCGCAACTTCAAACACTACACCCCCACTATCTATATCTTGCTCACCCTTATATGCAATCAACAGACAGTAAATCTTACTTGTCTGCATGCAAGAAAGAGGGATATAGAAAAAGGGAATATTTAAAAAGGATTAAGTGTTGCAACATCACATATTTTAAGATATTAGCATCAATCCCAAATATATAAAATTAATAAAACTATATCGATACTCCGCACATTCTTATATAACAAATACATATGTGAAAAACATACAACACCTACACATTATTACTAATGCCCAAATGCATATACATAGATTAATTATGTTCCCACACTGCTGTACGCAGGGTCCATATCCACACAAAGGGAATGTGCCTCTAATCCCTGTATGGGTGCTGATCCCGCACACATCCAACCGTATGAAATAAAATTTAAATTAAAATAAAACTCCACATACCGTATATACTCGAGTATAGTCCATCCCGAGTATAAGCCGAGGCCCCTAAATCACCACAAAAAATGGGGAAACGTATTGACCCGTGTATAGGCCGAGGGGCAAAAATGCAGCAGCTACTGTAAGTGGAAAAAGGGTCAGCAATGCCCATCTGCATGTCCCCTGTACAGACCCCCGTGTCCCCATTGCAGCCCGTGTCCCCATTGCAGCCTACCTGTGCCGGTCCGGGGTCCGTGCAGCCGATGAGGTCCCGCTCTGTCCCCCCCACAGCGTGTACGGCGTACAGCGCCATTACAATTTAAAAGCCGCGCCTCTTCCCCCTCCTCGTCCGTGATAGGAGGAACACTTTTTTTTCCCAGCAGTCAGTGTGCAGTGTTCCGCCTATCACGGACATTCTCTCATCCTCGTCCATGAGATGAGAATGACAGGCCATCCGTGATAGGCGGAACACTGTACTGCTGGGAAAATTAGTGTCCGCCTATCACGGGCGGGAGGAGGCGGCGCGGCTTTTGAACTGCCGTCTGTCTGCATGACAAGCTGTTCATGTAGGTAGACGGTGGTGACTCGAATATAAGCCGAGGGGTGGACTTTCAGACCTAAAAAAGGGTCTGAAAATCTCGGCTTATATTCGAGTATATACAGTATATTGTGGCTACATATGTGATCGGTGTCTAAATATCTAGAAATATCTAGAAAGGCTATACCTCTTTGTAACAAGACCTACAGGATGTGACTAAATTAGATAGGCAGCATCTAATAATACCTAAAACAAGCAAAATACGAATAAAGACCTGCAGTGGTCATTTTTGACAACCTTTTCGTCACATTATTGGTGGGTTACTAAAGTCATTCGGAAAACAAGCCTTAAAATGTGATAAAATTCTTGGTCCAGAACTTCCAGAACGGTCCAGAACGGCCAAAAATACTTTTCCGGAAAAATCGCATACTAAAAGATGTGTTGGCACCTAGTGTTATAGACCCACCCATTAAAAGTAAAATGTTTGGGAACCTTAAGGGCTTTTTTCCTTGTAAAAGATGTGCAATGTGCACATCCTCCACAACTATCAAAACCTCGACATTCATGTCGCATGTAACATCTAGATCCTATTCCATTAGCCCAAAGCACCCTCCCAATGCTGAGGGCATGTGGCCTGGTACAGTTCAGGAGGGGGGACGCTCTCTCATCCCCCCTCTTTTCCTGTGGCCTGCCAGGTTGCGTGCTCGGATAAGGGTCTGGTATGGATTTTGAGGGGGACACCCACGCCATTTTTTTTGTTTTGACGCAGGGTTCCCATTAAAGTCAATTCCAGACCTGAAGGGCCTGGTATGGATTTTAAGGGGGACCCCCACACATTTTTTTATTTTATTTGGGTCGCGCATTTTTATTCTTAATTTTTTTTTTTTTAATGCTAACATGACCTGTGTGCAAATAGCCTTAAAACCCATAGAAGTGAACCAGCGCAAAAAAAAAAAAGTTGAGAGGGGAGCCTGTTCAACTTATGCAAATGAACCTACGTGGCTTGACATTTACTAAGAATTTGCCGGCGCAGTAAACCAGAGCACTTGAACGGGCGCAAATGCCGCTTGTGCATGCGCAGTACATAAATTGACCTAGCGCAGTTCCAAGTGTATTTTCAGGCGCAGCAAGCTTGCTCAGAGAAAGTTAATTTTCCGTTCTATTTTGGGCATATTTGTTACTTGGACAGCCATATCTATACTTCCTCACATCACCCCCATAATATTGCCACTTCCAGCTTCTTTTAATTCTGAGTTGAAGAATGCTTGCGGTAGGTCTATAGCGGCACACAGATCGCGGCCGCCCGTGCGCAGGCATGCTCATAGTAAATGGGGAATTGCGCTGTTTTACAGGTGCAAATGCTTTGTGAATACGAAAACACCCATTGCGCATTGGCGTGCGCCGCAACTCATGGCGCAAATGCTTTGTAAATCAGCCCCATAGTGTCACATACCTGGTATCAGAGCCCAACTGTAGAAGGAGACCTCTCTTACAGCCCTGGCTCGGGGACCACTGGGGTGGTACGAGAGCGCAGTGAGGTAGGAGCGCCTGTATGATCCGTGGTAGCTGATACAGATAAGTAGAGATGATCCACCTGAAGGACTGGACTGTAGAAGCAGTTGGAGGCGGTGGTTAAAGGTGTGGGTCAGCGACCCCTGGATCTAGGCGGAGAATGGATCAGGAACAGATTGAAGCAGAGTGTGCACGCCCAAATATCTGCCTTGCCACAGGGAATCCCTGACATTGCCCCCCCCCAAGGGGCAGTCTCCGGATGCCCAACAGGCTCTTCTTTTCAGGGTGAGCAAGAAAAAAGGCACGAACTAACCTTCTTGCATGGATATTGCATGCAGGTTCCCAGGAGTTATTCTCCAGGCCGTAACCCTTCCATTTAACCAGAAATTGTAACTGATTTTGCCTTCTCCTGCAATCCAGGATAGCCTCCACTTCGTATTCCTCATTTCCATCAATAAAAACAGGTGTAGCACAGGCACTTTTTCAAAGTGCGCGCTATGCATGTAAAATTTTGTTTTTGCCCAGAAATGTAGTTGAGTTTTGGGGTTAATTATTTTAGGTTATCCTTTGGCATTAGTTTGGCTGGACTGTATTAAAGTTCTGCCTGTGAGGTGAGCACCTGTGACAGGCTTAGAGCACAGTCTGGTTGGACGCATTGGGTACCAATCTCTTCCTGGAGCCAATCAGTGGGCACGTTTATCTCGCTGTGTATTCCGGGAGGGAGTACTTAAGGTGCTGAAGTCACATGGTTCGTGGTTCCGGTCCTGACCAGCCCTGTGAGGGGTCTCGGTCCAGGAGTGTCTGCTGACTCTATGGTCCTGGTCCTTCTGACTAGCCCCAAAGCCCCTGATGGTCTGGGGTGGGGATCCATCTGTTTCCAAGCCTCGGAACTAGCTAGTTTGAGGCGCAGTAACTGAAAGAGGATTCTGAAGTGTTCCGGTGCCGTCTCAGGATTGTAGAGGCCCAGCAACTCTACATGTGACCAGGGGAGGACTCTTCGGAGGAGGGCTACGCACGAGGCTTGCTGCTCGGTAAGAGCCTGGAAGCTGAGCTGTATTGACACTAGTCAAATCCACATTTCTTACGGTATCGCCGGGTCGGCTGAGAGATACTGGTACTGTGAGAAAAGTTCCTAACCTATCCTTCAGTTGCAACTAAGTTCTGTGAGAGACTTTTGTGTGTTCATCTAAAGTTTCATAACCAAGTCTGTGGCAGAGACTTTGCTAAGCTGAAATCACTTGTTGGCTGCTAGATCTACAAACAAGGATTTATCCAACAGTTGAGTTATCCAGTTGCGAGTGGCTTCTCCCTGGATCAGATAAAGAGAGACATTTATTTAAGTGTCAGCAAGTTCCAAGTGCCTGAGCTTCTATACTCTTATCCTCTATTCCCAATTGAGAGACTTTGTTTTGTTCAACGTTTCGTGCAAACAAAAATCCTAAACAGGAATTCAAGTGTCAGTCTCCACAGTTTCTGGGTACTAACCCTGGGAACCCCTAGACAAGAACGACGAGCTACAAGGCAGAGGAGGTAACCGGTAAGCCCAGAAAAACATAGCCGCCCCTAGGGGTTAGGGCGCTACACAGGTTTCCGGTGGTCTAGGTCCTCTGTCAGGGAAGGAATCAGGTACTGCAAGTTTTAGTAGCAAAACGTGAAATATAGGATGTATTTTAAATGAGTCAGAAAAATAAAGTTCATATGATACCTCATTTAACCTCCTCTTCACCGGGAAGGGACCAGTAAATTTGGGTGCCAACTTTTTTGACGGACATTTTAACTTAAGATTGGTTGTAGAAAGTCATACCTGATCACCTGGCTTTAGGTTCAGTTCTCCTCTCCCTTTCTTATCAAAAGCCTTCTTGTTGTCAGCCATTGCTTCCTGCAAGATCATATTGTTGCGGTTGAGAAAATCCATGGTATCTTGCACCGCTGGAACTGTAGACTCTGAAATGAAATCAAGCAGAAATGATAAATGGAAGCCATAATTAGAAAAGAAAGGGGATTGGCCTGTAGCTGAGTGATTGGCATTGTTGTAGGCAAATTCTGCTAGTGGCAGTAATGATACCCAAGCCAAGTCCTGAGCAAAGGATGTGAAACACTGGATGTACTGTTCGAGTGTTTGATTAGTCCTCTCTGTTTGCCCATTGGTTTGGGGATGATATTCTGAGGACAATGCCAGCTCAATTTTCAACACTTTGCATAAGGCTCTCCATAAATGTGAGGTGAATTGTGCACTACGATCAGACATGATGTTTGCAGGGACCCCATGCAACCTAACAATCTCTTTAATGAACACTCAGTCCATCTTCATAGCAGATGGGGTACTCTTTAAGGGCAAAAAATGGGCCATCTTGGTTAACTGGTCCACTACTACAAAGATTGCCATGCATCCCTCAGCAGGTGGAAGTTCCACTATAAAATCCATGGAGATCATCCTCCATGGTTTATCGGGAATGGGTAAAGGTTTCAGCAGGCCCTAGGACTTACTTCTTGCTGTCTTGTTCTGAATGCAAACAGATCATGAGTTCAAATATTTTTTACAGAATACTTCTAGATCAGGCCACCAAAATGTACGCTGTATCAGTATAAGGGTCTTATGTATGCCAAAATGGCCTGCCAGCGGATGATTATGCAACATCTTAAAGACCACCTACTCGCACACTCTCAGGGACAAAAATTTGGCTTCCTCTCCAAAGCAGGCCGTCTCTAAGGGTTAGGATAATTCCAGGGGGGCTGAGAATGTTCATGGAAGCCTGTTTGATTTGTGACAAAAGATCTGTTTGCAAAAGTAGGAAGTTCCCTGTAGGCAGGATGGTATCTGGTGCTGACAAATTATTGGGGTCATCGTACATACGGGATAATGCGTCCAGTTTTATGTTTTTTGATCCAGGTAGGTATGTTATATAAAAGGAAAAATTTGTGAAAAACAGGGCCCATCAAGCTTGTCGTGGCTTCAGTCGCTTGGCAAATTTTTATGGTCAGTATATATTAGTATGGGATGGTTAGCGCCTTCCAACAAATATCTCCACTCCTCCACTGCTGCTTTGATAGCCAATAGTTCACAATCTCCTACATTGTAATTTCTCTCTGCTGGAGAAAGTTTCCGTGAGAAGAAGGCCACAGGGTGAATTAAGGCCTTGACCCCTTGACGTTGGGAAACAACTGCCCCCACTGCTGTTTTGGAGTCATCCACTTCAAGAATATAGGGTAAGGACGGGTCAGGATGGCTGAAGATAGGAGCCGAGGTGAAAAGTTTCTTTAGCGTTTTGAAGGCACTCGGGGCTCCAGCAGAATCGCAGGTTTTGTTTAGTCAGTTGTGTTATTGGGGTGATTATGGCAGAGAAACCTTTAATGAATTTTATATAAAAGTTAGAAAAACCTACGAAGCGTTATACCCCCTTCTTGTCTGTGGGTACAGGCCACTCCAGTATGGCGGACACCTTTTGGGGATCCATCTTGAATCCTGCTGTGGAGATTACTAATCCCAAAAACTGGATGTTCTGCCGCTCAAATTCATTCACACTTCATTCCATTTTTGCATACAGTTTGTATTGACCGGGTCAGCCTAGCACGATACTGACGTGCTCTCGGTGTTGATCAAGGGACCCTGAGAAGATTAAGATATCGTCCAAGTAGAAAATTACAAAGATATCCAGTAGGTCTTGGAACACGTCATTAATTAAATGTTGGAAGGTGGAGCCCAAAGGGCATGACCAGATACTCAAAATGCCTGAATCTGGTACGAAAGGCCGTCTTCCACTCCTCCGCTTCTCGAATACGTATCAGGTTATAAGCACCTCTTAAGTCTTGATCAGAGTCTATACAAAGTAGGGTTGCCAGTGTACTCAGAGGTTCTGGCAAGCAATGCCTTTGACAATATGGTGATAAAAACTTGATCTGAGTGTTATGGGTCTGGAGCCAAGGTAGACCCAGGATGACAGGAAACAAGGGGGAAGAGATAGCATCAAGGCTCAATAGTTCCTTATGTTGAGATTAAGAAGTAATGGGTAATGGAGGTGTTTCTTGGGCTACTGGTCCAGATCTGATACGTGAGCCATCAGCTCAAAAGACAGACAGTCCATGCGTCTTTGGTCGCAAGGGAATATGTTGTTGAGCGGCAAAGTTTAAGTCAATGAAGCAACTGCATGCTCCGGAGTCCACAATAGCGTTAACTGGAATTATCTTCCTTTGAAGCTGGACTAACAGAGGAAGAGTAAGGTGGATTGTTTGGGCAGGTAGCATTGTGAGGTTAATAGGAGGAAACTTATTCATCTTTGCAGGACACCCATGACCATAATGGCCTGTTTTTCCACAATAAAGGCAAAGATTTTTCTGCCGGCGGCGTGATCGCTCCTCTGGAGATAACGTGTGGAGCATCACTCCGAGTTGCATGGGTCTTGGAGCGGCAGATGCAGGGTTTTTTATGACTTGAACTGGCAGGGGGCCGAACTGGAGCTTTTGGTGTCACCCATACAGGGTGGTTCTGCTGGTGCATTTCTCTGATTGGCGCTCACGACCAATCTGAATTACCAGATTGATAAGTCCTTCCAAGGTATCAGGTATTTCCACTCGGGCAAGTTCATCTTTCAATTTCTCAGATAAACCCATGCGGAACTGGTGCCGCAGAGCAGCGCTGTTCCACTGGGTGTCTGCGCTCCAGCATCTGAAGTCCATAATATAGTCCTCAGCCGCTCTTCGGCCTTGCTGGAGCACGTGGAGGGCAGCCTCTGCCATGGAAGTATGTAATGGATCGTCGTAAAGTTGCGACATAGAATCGAGAAAGGATGACATGGTATGCGTTTGTATGTCATCTCCTTCCAGCAAACAATGTTTTAGCTCCCTCCAGTTCGAGTACTTCCCTACGTCCTCGACCCTCCAGGATCCCCTCTAGGTGTGCTCCTCAACCCATCCACTTGCGTCTGTTATGATCTTGGATACTGGCAGTACCATTCCGGACCCTGGGATAGATTTGCTACCTTTCTCCACAACCATAAGGATCTCTTCACCCATACTGGTATGAGAACCATGGGGACCTTTGAGTGCGGTCCCAAACTTCCAGAATGAACAACTGCAAAGGGCGGAAATGTAATCCCGCCCACCTTACAGCTGGGAGAGCAGCCGTCAGTAGCCCCAGAGAAGACATGGCCTTTCTCTTTGAGATTTTTTGATTGCTCTGCAGAACTACCAAGGCCTTGTCTACTTTCAGAATTTTTTCTTCGGGGAGAAAAACCCTCCACTGGGTTGAGTCCAGAATGTAACCTAGGAAGGTAACTCTCTGGGATTGAACTAGGTTGGATTTATCCAAATTTAAGAACCATCCCAGATGCTCCAACACACTCCTTGCTACCTGAAAATCCTGGACCAGCTGCTCCGGTGAAAGAGCAAAAAGGAGCAGGTCGTCCAGGTATGCGATCACCAAGATTCCTCAAAGTCGCAGGAAGGCCAGGGTCTCCACCATGACTTTGGTGAATATCCGGGGGGAGAAGAGGATAGCCCAAAGGGGAGAGCACGAAACTGCAGATGTACCGTTTCCTCCCCGGACCTTACTGCCAGTCTGAGAAACCTCTGACTGTCCTCTGCAATCGGAATGTGCAGATAGGCGTCCCTTAGGTCTATGGACGCCATGTAGCAATCCGGAGGAAGCAGTGTCTTCATGGAAAATATGGAATCCATGCAAAACCTTCTGTAGGAGATTGATCGATTGAGAGGCTTCAGGTTCAGGATGAGCCTGAACATCCCTGAGGGCTTCCGAACCACAAAGACGTGGGAATAGAACCCTCTGTCTATCTCCCCAGGTGGGAACCGCGATACTACTTCCTGCTGTTCCAGTTCCTCCATTGAGTAACACTTTGGCAGGTCTGTAACTAGAAGCCTGCATGAGGAGGGGGCTTGAGAATTCCAGTCTATACCCCCTCCTTCAAATTCCTAGTATGAACAGATTGGAGGTAACCGACTCCCACTCTGGGAGGAAAGCCCCCAGTCTACCTTCCACCGGGGTTAACCTGTCATTGGGACTTTCGGGGCTGTTCAGGAGGGCGAAGAAAATCGTTCCCCAGCGCCCTCTGCCCTTGTTGGTCCAAACTTTTTTCTGAGACTCCGCCCTTGGAAAATTAAATTTCTTTTGCGGGCGAGTCTCCTTTTTAGACTGTTCCCCCAATTTTCTTTTTAAGGGAAAGGCCTTCTTTTTATCGGCTGTTCGATCAAGGACAGCCTCCAAGTCTGGACCAGCAGTAAATCCCCTGTGAAAGGAACTCTGCAAAGCTTGACCTTTGATGCATTGTCCCCTTGCCAGGTTTTTAACCAGAAAGCTCTCCTGGCCGAATTGGCCAGGGCGGAGGATCTAGCAGACATGTGGGCAGACTCTGCTGAGGCATCCACAATGTACTCGACCCCCTTTAAAAGCATGGGGAAGGAGGAGAGAATCGTTTCTTTTGCAGTTTCAGCCTCAATATGTGCTTTTATGTGTGTTAGCCAGTGCCCCATGTTATGCGCCACCACTGTGACTGCCATGGCAGGCTTAAGATTCCTTAGGGAGGAATCCCGAATCTTCTTGAGGAGGGAGTCCATCCTTTTGTCAATGGGGTCTGCTAGCACTCCCATATCTTCTTTTTTGATGGCATCAACCAGGACCTCATGAACCGGAAAAACCCTCCTCTTCTGTTCTTCAAGACCTTCGTACATTTAAACATGGAGAGACATCGACTTTTTCTCCTCTTGCATACATAGAGTGGTGTGGATGGCTCCCAAGAGCTCTTCCACTTCCTCCAAGGAGAGTTTGTATCCTGAGGTTCTGATGGACTCACCATCCACATTCTTTCTGTCTGACTCCCTTGAGGAGTCTGAGGATGCGATGTCAGGCTCATCCTCTAATCCCCAGGTAACCCTTCACTGATGGAGGGACCTACCGATGGACCAGGTGTGGCATCTTACTGCGCTGGCAGAGGATTAGCTGGGGGTTGCGGGGGCTGAAAACTTGCAAACAGCGTTTTAAAAGACTGGAAGGTGCTGGAAAGCTCCTTAATGGACGCTGTCAAGTCAGAACCCTGCTCTGCAGAATGTTCCTTAATCAACCCCTCAATGCATTCTCTACACAGAACTTTGGGCCAAGAATCCCCCATAGTACCCCTACACGACGGGCACTTCCTCTTGGAGGACCTAGACTTTTCAGTGGCCTTGCTCTGAAATGACAAAACCCAGGCACAGCCATCAGAATCTGCCAGCGCACAAACAAATAAGACCACACCGACACCAGGGGTGTACCCCCCCAGGACCGACCACCACCAGGGTCCCAGAAGTACACCTTCGGGAAGCATCCCTTTCCGACATCCCTTCAGGCCAGAAAAAACAAACGTGGTCCGCCTTAGCTGCTCCTAGTGTTGTCACTACAGCCGAACGGAGCCTCCACCAGCTGTCACGCCGCTCGCTTTACGTCCCGTGGCCGGAACCGGAAGCCGTGGGTCAAGCGGAAGTGTCCGCCCCCGCCGGAACTGCCGTCACCTGCCATCCAACCCAGCCTCGAACTCCACGCTGGCCGCTACAGAGCGAGGGAAATGCCGCACCATCCGCTCCCACCTTCCCCAAGGTACTGGAAAGCGAGTGCCCTGGCCTCAATCTTACCCAAGGGAGGACAGGGTGCATTTCCGCACTAAGCGGACAAAGAGCCTCCCCAGCCTAGCTGCTGTGCTTTGAGAGATCTGTCTCTCCCTTCCAGGAAAACACTGGCCTCAGACTCCCCAGCTGAAAATTGGCCCTGGTTCCTAGCAGTGTCTCCCCTCCAGAGGAAACACCAAAACTGACGGGCTGGAGGGAAGGAATAGCTTAAAGCTCTGGTGGAGGCGGTGTTTCCTGAGAAGGGAGGAGTCGAGGTCTCTCAAAGGTGCTGTCCTGAAAGACAAAAGTGGGAAATTATATTTATATATTTATATACAGTGTATATATATATATATATATATATATTCCAGCAATCAAATGACACTGTGTGGCTTTGTTGCGGGGGAGCTGTTTCCCTCTAGTGTCGAGTTTGACGCTGACCTGTTACCTCCTTGATACAGCGACAAGGCAGAGCAAAGCATCTTGGGACATGTAGTCCAAATGGATGGGATCACCCTCTTGCTGAATCATTGGAAACTACAACTACCAGATGGCTGATGGGGAAGAACAGACCGCTGGTAGAGGCTATAAGTGAAAGGGGTTGAGGCCTGGCGCACTCTCTTGGGACCCCGACATGAATCTGAGTGCAAGGATTCTGTGAAGGTGTGAGCTGCAGCTGAGTCGTGGCCTTCATCAGCAGAACCATCCAGCAGATATCCGGAGGGACATCTGTGGGCAGCACCCCTTGGCTGTTCAGCTGCTTCTATTTCATCTATCCTGCAGTGACATCAGATTCGGGTGAGCTGTAGCACGGTACGGCAAAGGCCAGACGTCATCCCCTGAGCCACATTCCTGAGAGACAGCCATCATCATAATCATCATCATCTCTTGTTCCAGTGTGGTGAACGGGCACCAACATTATAGACGCTGTATATAGACACCATTGTCTCCTGCACCATCATACTTAGTGTCAAGGATCTAGGCCAAACATCATAGGCACTATATACAGACATCTTAGCCTTCTATCATTACGCTTCTACTAGAAATTCTACAGAGGGCAACATCTAAGTCAGTGATCACTGTGATTCCAGTTGCAGTTTGTTCAACAAAGGAAGATTTGCTTTTTTGTTTATTTACAACCAATTGATTCAGGTTGCTTTGCGCTGCCATTCAGAAATTCTTTGCACGCAATTGTTTTCAAGGGCTAGCTGAAGATCAACTGGATTGCCTCACAGTAATACGGGACTACTTCTCATCTCCTTCCCCACTTCAGGGATTTGTTTCTACTGAAGTTCACAGAGCTACAAATTCACCAAGAACTCTCTGAAAGAGCAGGTTGAATCTCAATACAATTTCTTACTCCAAAGGTTCCAACATTGTATTTATCATTCTGCATCTATGTGTTGAGGAAACGAATAGAGGGGTCTGACCCCAATAAGAGCCACTCTTGTAACCTGTTCACATAGGCATTGTATGTGCCCTGCTGTGTATAGGGATTATAGTTCTCACTGTTGAATGTTTTATATTGATATGTGATTGCCATTTAGTTATTGATAACACTCCTAAACTCCTAAAAATACCATTCTAAACTGTAAACTTTTGTTGATTTTCCAATCATTTCTACATCACTAAGTAAAGTTAATTGGCTCTCTTTCTGAGAGAGCCTTGGCCTGGGCAAACCCTCTATGGTAGACGCAAAAACCTGTTGTCTTGAGTTACCCTGAGTTTGCGACTTCTTTTAACCTGTAGCTGACCGCCCACTGTCAAATGATGGCAGGACGGCGCAGCTCTTGTGGCACTAGGGGGGCGCGCGCGTGCCCGCCGCGTAGGTGGGGACCCGATGCGCGTGCCCGGCGGGCGCGATGTCCGCCACGCACCCGCGATTGCCCGGTAACTGAGCAGGACGTAACACTTTGGCTCAGCACTATCTAACACAACTCTTCTCTACCCCTCCACAGGTATGTGTCAGCTCAACCACATCTTCCACCTTTAATTGAAACTGGGATCTGCTTGATATTTCTGTGTATGTGCTTTTGGTGATCTATGCTGCCTTCAAATTCTTTACCTCTGTCCATATAACTGTGATGTTTATATTGCTTTCTTATTGTCTATACCTAAACTATGAGCTGTTCTTATCTTTATGAACGTGACCTTTCTGCTCTCTTGCTGTGTCTTGTAGTCAGCCTTTGGTGTGAGAAGTTCATTCTGTTAGCCATGTGTTCCTCCTATACAATCCTGACTAATTAATTGGCAATACCCCCACCCAAACTCAGTATAAATTTAGGCCTTCTCTAGGGGATGCACAGCCAGTGGTTTGCACAGGCAGGGATTGCATTGGCAACTATCATCTTGGATAAAGTATTCATATTGGATTAAGTATAACACTTCGGCTCAGCACTGGAGTAAGAAATTGTATTGAGATTCAACCTGCTCTTTCAGAGAGTTCTTGGTGAATTTACGCAAATACACAAAGCAAAAATCCACAAAAGACTTCTGCAGAACACTAAACAGACTACAGGTGACCTGAGTCTCCATCAAACTTTTTCATCTCTTATCCAGGCTTCCTCTCAATTTCACCACTCTGTATCATGCACGCCCTACCTTTCCTTCTCACAGTTGCATCCTCTATCCTTGAATTCTCTCCCATCTTCTCCACCCCACAGCTTATATATATCACCCTCACTCCTGTCTTCACCTTATTACTGTACTAACCAGCTCCTGCTAATTCTGAACCCGTATACCAATAAAACCTGCAGGACACATGTCCCCCCACATAAGTCACACTCCCATATCACCTCTCTCACCCTTCTGCTTCTATTATTAACTTCTGGAGATATTTCCCCAAATCCTGGACCTTCGGCCAACATACCCAGCACCCCCCATCCTCTGATAGCAGCCGCAATCCACACAATCTCATTTCTATTCCTCTTCAGCCTAGAACCAGCCTCCCCTTCTCCTGTGCCCTTTGGAATGCCCGCTCTGTTTGTAACAAACTCACCACCATCCATGACCTATTTATCACAAACTCCCTGAACCTACTTGCAATTACTGAGACCTGGATTCAAGAATCTGACCTTCCTTTTCCTGCTGCTCTCTCCTATGGTGGCCTCCTGTGGACTCACTCTCCCAGGCCTAGTGGACGAAAAGGAGGTGGTGTTGGAATCCTCCTATCCCCCTCAAGGAGCTTTTCAGGTTCTTCATCCACCCCCCTCTCTGTCCCTCTTCTCATTTGAAGCTCACTGTATTCGTCTATTTTCTCCAGTTTCATTGAGAATTGCTGTGATCTATCGCCCCCCCCCCCCCCCCTGGAGCGGTATCAAACTTCCTTGACAACTTCTCTGCCTGGCTACCCTACTTTCTCTCTTCTGAAATTCCAACAATCATTCTTGGTGACTTCAACATCCCTGTTAATTTTAACACTCCCGCTACTTGTAAGCTGCTGAGCCTAGCCTCCTCTTTTGACTCACTCTGTTGGCAACTGCCTTGACCTCATATTCTCCTACCTATGCACTCCACACAACCTCTCCAATATTCCGTTTCCTCTCTCTGATCACCACCTTATTAGTTTCACTCTCTCCTTTTCTGCCTCCAATTACCCGTAGAAACCTTTGCCATCTTAACCCTTCTCTTCTTTTTTCTGCTACAGATTGACTCTATGACAAAATCTCATCCTTGTCTTGCCCCAACTTGGCCACTTCTGTCTACAACAGTTCACTGTCATCCACCCTGGATACTTTCGCCCCCCCCCCCCCCTCACTACACACAGAATCAGGCACTGACCGCTACAACCCTGCAAGACAGACAATACCAGAAGCCTCCAAAAACGTAGCCACGCTCTTGAGCGTCTGTAGCGTAAGACTAAGTCACAGCAAGATTTCAGCCAATATAAATCTGCCATCCAAAAATACCATTCCTGCCTCCACACTGCCAAACAGACCTACTTTATCACTCTCATTAACACCCTCTTACGCAGTCCCCGTCAACTCTTTTCTACCTTTACTAATCGACTTCTTCCTCCATTACCTCCACCCACTAACTTACTCACTGCCCAGGAGATTGCTAATCACTTCAAAAATAAGATTGAGACAATTCACCTTGAGATCTCCGCTCTACAGATATCTCCTTCACTTTACACTCCTTGTCCTCCTGCACAATCAATACTTTGCTCTTTTAACCCAGCTACTATAGAGGAACTCACTAAACTTTTTTCTAACTCCCACCTAACCTCCTGCCCCCTGGACCCTGTTCCTTCTCAAATACTACGGTTACCATCTAACTCTATCCTACACTCTTTAACTCATAGGGAACGCCATACATTTATTGCTGCACACAATCCAATGTGTTTCTTCATCAGCATTTGTTATCAGCATCAGCAGTTAAAAATTTACTTTTGGAGACACTTTATTGCTAATTCCCAGGGGGACCAAAGGGGGAACATATAGTAGTTTCCTATATTTTTTATTTAGTTATGAAGAGCAAAACCAAAAAATTAAAATAAATTCAGGTAAATATAAAATATTGAGCATAAATCTTTTAGATTCATGCTCAATATTTTATATCTACCTGAATTTTTTTATCCAGCCAGCATGTAAAAAAAAGTCTGTTTATAGAACTCAGTAGTACAAGCTGATAATAGTCTACATTAACTTTATTTTTACAAATAAACATTATCTATACATTTGAGAGGTGACATAGGAAAGTTTGAAAAAACTCACTTAAAAGCGGAGTTCCACCCAAAAGTGGAAGCTCTGCTTGTTGGCACCCTCCCCCTCTCCACATTTGGCACCTTTCTGGGGGGGGGGGGTACGGATACCTGTCAAAACCAGGTATCCTTCCCACTTCTGTGTAATAACGCCACATCATTGTGCAGTAATCTACAAATGTTCCACCTCCGCTGCCTTCAGGGCGGCACACGGGGCCCAGAAGATAGCGGGACTATTTCAGAAAGCACATTGCGACTCTCGCATGCGCAGTAGGAAACAGGCAATGAAGCCTTACTTCCTGGTTTCCTTAGTAAGGATGCTGGCACCTGCACCCGGAGCTGAGGGATGGGTTGGCTTCAGGTGCCGACATCGTGGGCTCCCTAGACAGGTAAATGTCCTTATTTTAAAAGTCAGCAGCTACCGTATTTGTAGCTGCTGACTTTAAATTTTTTTCACCCGCTTTAACTACAAACCTCTTAACCTGGAATTTACTACAGCATTAGATTTGGAAAGCATAGCCTTCTTGGATTTAAAAATTAACATGAAAGATAAGATAATCATTACAGAAACCTTAATAAAACCAACTGGCTGTAACGGTTAGTATCATTCCAAAGCTGACATTGTAAAGCATGGATCAAGGATACCAAAAATCAGTTTCTTAGCTACCATCATAATTGTTTGAATGAAGGAATTTAAGAGAGACAGGCATTAGCACTAAATAGGTAATTTAGGGAAATTACATTATGCATGTGGAAGAGAGAGTATGTAAGGGCTCTTTCACACGGGACAGATCCGTAATGATCCGCCCCGCAAACATCCACTCCTCAGAGGGGATCGCTCCGCTGATCCCCGCTGAGCCGGCGGATGACAGGGCGGTCCCTGTACACTGTGCAGAGACCACCCTGTCAGATCTCCACTCTCCTCTATGGGGGATCGGATGAACACGGACCGTCTGTCCGTGTTCATCCGATCCACTCTGCAGACGGATGGAAAAATAGGATTTTCCTCTGTCTGCAGAATCGGACCATAGCGGAGACGGACGATATCGGGTGTCAGCGGATGTTCATCCGCTGACACCCGCTATCCCATAGGGATGCATGTATGTCCGGATTTCATCTGAAATTTGTAGATGGAAAGTCAATAGTTATATCTACACAAAAGAAAAAGGAGATAAATGATACCCCCTCTTTTATGATGTCCCCTAATGATAAGGAGTTAGGAGGTATCATAAAAAAGCATGGGACACTGGTACTAAAGAGTGTGTTGCTCAAATATTCCCCAAAAATCTAAAAGTGGTATTTAGGAGTAGGGATGGGCGAATGATTCAGCCCGAGCATAAGTTCGGGCCGAACTTTCGTTGTTCAGACTTTCCGCAAACATCCGAACAAACGGGTTGTTCAACTGTTTGTTCAACCCCCCCCCCCCCCCCCCCCGAACCGACCACAATGCATTGCGGTGCTAAACAGTGCATTGCAAGCCCTGATTGGCTGAAGCAGTAAAAGCTATCAGGGCACAGAGCACTGTCAGAATAATGATTGGACACTGTCATCATGACTTTATCAAATATTAGCTGATTACTGCCCCACAGTATAAAAGTATTCTTTCAATGGCAGCCATTTTCCGTGTGATTTTGGCTTGGCGAGATATAGAACAGGGCTTTGTTCAGTGCTATTAGTTAGTTAGTGTGCTATACTGTGCTATTTTGCTTCAATTGTCAGTGTAGAATATTAGTTTAGTATCAGTCTAGGGAGAGTGTAGTGAGGAGGACCATCATTCAGCTTTGCATAGTGTGCAGCTAAAGTAGGGACAGCTCAAACAGTTTCACTGTTGTGTAGTGAAACCATGTCATTTATACATACAGTATATTAGTGTAGAGTAGGGATAGTTTCAGTGTAGTGTAGTGAGACCATGTCAGTAATCTTTACATTAGTGTATAGCTAGAATAGGGACAGTTCAGATAGCGTCCTTGTAGTGACGGTTGAACACCATCTATTTGATTGCGTTACTGCAAGCCTAACGCCATTTACTTTTGTGTGCGTTACTGCCAGTTTAACGCCATATAGATTTGTGCTTTACTGCAAGTTTAATGCCACGCGCTGTGTTCGAAAGTTCTGGTGCAAACTGAACATGGGTTTGTTCGGCCCATCCCTATTTAGGAGAAATTCTACTATAACTGTTCTATTGGTGCACAGTTACAAAAATAATTACATTTCCTCTCTCCATGTATAAATGATGACTGTTTATCTGTATACACTGATTACTGCTGTCCCTCTAAGCTCCTTACCTGGCCTGATTTCAAGATGATTTATGTCTGATTCTGCTTTTAGCTTCTTGTATGACAAGCAGTAGGGCAAACTGCTATAATAGATAATGTATCTTTGTTAATTAATACATCTGAAGTTTTCAAGCCAAAGCATATTTTAGGGAATTTATTCTAGCGATTATATTCAAATGGAGCATGATAGCCACCGTTTTGGTAATCAGGGAAATGGAATTGCCCAGCAAATTCTACAACTTCTGCAAAATAGTTTTATTTTTCAAAAGATACACCTGTGCATCCCAAGTAACCCAATAGAGGAGATAAAGCAGCAATGTGGATTAGCAGGACCTCTGGTAAGTGATTGCTTCTCGTGAATCAGTTATGCATTTAAATTATGATACTAAATAACTCCACACCCAGATTTTAACATCTTAGATGTCTAGTCAGGAGGCAAACACTGCATATAAAATTCCAGATGCTTCACCAATGTTTCTGATTTGATTGATGCCTGGTCAATTTTGGCTTGAATTTCCCAAAGAATTTAAATACTGAATGATTGAGGGAGGATAAACTTTAACAACCTTTAATGCCGCGTACACACGATCGGAAATTCGGCCAGCAAAAGACCGATGAGAGCTTTTGGTTGGAAAATGCGACCGTGTGTATGCTCCATCGGACTTTTGCTGGACGAATTTCAGCCAACAAAAGATTGAGAGCATGTTCTCAATTTTTCGATCGGAAAAAGTTCCGATCGGAAATTCCGATCGTCTGTAGAAATTCCAACGCGCAAAATTCCTACACATGCTCGGAAACAATTTGACGCATGCTCGGAAGCATTGAACTTAATTTTCTCAGCTCGTCGTAGTGTTGTACGCCACCGCGCTCTTGACGGTCGAAAGTTCAGCAAACTTTTGTGTGACCGTGTGTATGCAAGCCGAGCTTGAGCGGAATTCCGTCAGAAAAACCATCCAAGATTTTTCTGACGGAAAATCCGCTCCTGTGTACGCGGCATTAGAAGAGAATTTCTCTTCTTAACCTGAATCATTCTGAGCCCTCTGAGAACATTAAGTATAAAGGTAAACAGGCACCATGTCTATGGGATATAACCAAAGATGCAAGATTGTGCAGAAAAGTATAACATATAAAGTTACTGTAGATTTAAAAAAAAATCAGATCACAGCACTTCTTGGTCACATGCATTCTACGCAGCTTTCTGGCTTCAAGATGTGTTTTGGAAGATTGATGTTATGAGGCTTGTGCCCCTAATTTATTCAGCTCTCCTCTCTACAGGAAAAAAACTTTTAGAAAACTCTGCATCCCTTGGCTCCCTTTGGTCATTTTTTGCTAATGTTTGACCTTCAGAAATGGATGCATGACTGTATAATAATACCACATCCTGTACATTTGGTCGCTGCCCCCTTTATCATGTAATCAGGAAAGGGCCTATTTTCTAGCTGCTTGGTGAAATGCACACATTTTTAAGTTACTACTTTGAGCAGCATTTTGACTTCATAGACCAGCAGGTTTACTTTTATACTTTAGGTCAGCTGTAACAGCACATATGCAAATAATATGGTAAGGTTAATATGCAAATACCGCCTTCCTAGAAGGACGAGGTGCCTTCCTTCCCACCACCAAATCTTGTACCCTCCAAATGGCCAGTAAGGCGACCGATCAAATAAATGGCCAAAAGAGAGATGTGGGAAGCAGGAACAGGTGGGTTAGCTGCAAACACTGCTAACAAGTGAACTTTTTGCATATTGGTCCACCCCTCCAGTAGACTCTCCTTAGTCTCAGAATCCTGCAAGGGTTTTCTAGATTTTTCCACAAAAGGTATTTTTTTCACAGTTATATACTCTCAAGGCCTCTACTCTGGTAATGCCAACAATGCACTAAGGAACAATACTCTACATAGCCAGTGGGATGCTGCAGCTCCAAGAAGTTAGTCTAAAAATATGGGAGCCCCAATCCTTATTTCATTTACAGTGCATCCCAAATACCTCCTTCCCCACAAAGCGTGCCACATGCCAGAACATCTCTCTTATACCTGTACGCTGGCATTTTTATGACAGACGCTATAACTGGAAATTTAGTTTGTCTGAAGCTGTAGTTTAGCTCAGACTGATTATTTTGTAAATTCTGGTTCTGTTCCAGCTCGGCTTGTTGTGCGGTTTTCCCCTTGGCCTAGGCATGGCGCCATTGTAGTCATCCAAGGTTGGAAATTGCAACAAGCTGGGTGTATTGAGTGCCTTTCTGCCCGGAAACAGTCAGTGGGTGTGGTCTACCTGCTGTGAATTCTGGGAGAGGGTACTTAAGGGATAGACCCCGTGACAGGGTATGTTCCGCTCTGATGGCCCTCCTGGCCTAAGGTGTGCTGCTGCCTTCCAATTTGTCTTGGGACCGGCTGGCCAGAGGCTTTGTTACTGAAGGGTAGGCCCAAAAGTCTTGGGGCCTACCGATCCAGGGGTGGTCCTGTGCTGTCTTGCCTGTGGGAAGAAGCCAAGCGACTGAAGGATCTAGGGGAGGATTTTTCAGAGAGAGGACCGCGCCGCAAGGCCGGTACCTCTAGAAGAGCCTGGAGACTCAGTTGGAGGACGCATCCCTGGTCACCTGCCATACAGTATCGCCGTTTTGGCTGAAAGAAACTGGTACTGTGTGTTTATTCTTTGACACTGCAAAAAAAGTTGCTTGTTACCCAATCCTGTGGCAGAGGATTGTGCAACGGTTCTACTAATTCTTCAAGTCTGTGGCAGAGACTATGACCGAGCATCTCCAAAGACATGCTGGTAGGTTAATTAGATCCTGTCGATAAAATTGGCCAAATATGTGTATGTTGTATGTGTATTTGTTTGTAAGCGTGTCAGGACCCCACAGGGCAAGGACCGCACTATACCACAGATGGACACCAGTGGCAAAAAGCGCCCTGAGGCGATTCAGTTCGCATAGGTTGCGCTATACAAGTCATTCATTCATTCATTCATCTCATCGGCTGCTAGTTCAGTGAGAGAGGTCTATCCAGTGGTTGCTGGATCCAGTTGTGGAGTTATTGTCCTCTGAATCAAGAAGTATCCCTGACTCACAATTAAAAGGTACCTAAATTCCCCTCAACCCTCCGTCCCTCTATTGCAGGGATATGCAATTAGCGCACCTCCAGCTGTTGCTAAACTACAAGACCCACCATGCCTCTGGCTCTGGTTGTCATGCTTGTGGCTGTCAGAGTCTTGATATACCTCATGGGAATTGTAGTTCTGCAACAGCTGGAGGTCCGCTAATTGCATATCCCTGCAATAGAGGGACGGAGGGTTGAGGGGAATTTAGGTACCTTTTAATTGTGAGTCAGGGATACTTCTTGATTGGAATGTCTTTTGTGAATAAAGCATTGGAAAAAGAGACTATGTGTCCGAGCTGAAATCTATGAGAAAAATATTTAATGGGACCTCTATGACAGACATGGTGGAACAGTGAAGGAACAGTAAACCCAATCTAATACCAGCAGCTCCTTCGGGGGTAATTGCTACATACCTGTAAGGTGAAAGGGAAGGAAAAGTGCAGTGGTAATCACAGGCCTCTACATGTTCCTGGCCCCCATACCAACAGAGAAAGAGTGTTGATAACTGTCATTAGTACTTAAAAAAACCTGCACGTGAATGGAATTGCAGATACCATGTACCAGGCAGGTAATGTTAATGTAGCAAGGTCCCAGGCCACCTTTAGTCTAATGAGAACCTCCAGAGCCAGGGACAGCTGACACCCTTCCATATAGAGTGGGTTGCAAAGCAAAGTGGGTGTAATGTGAGGTAGATTCATGGGCGCCAGAAACTTCTTGACTGCAAAGAGATTGTATTTTCTCTTGAACAGAACAGTGGGAGAGAGGGTTTGGAGCCAGGACACCCTTATGTAGTAATGTCAATTAGCAGACTCCGAGACTTCCACAGGTAGACAGCCATGCAGGGAAAGACCCCACATCTGCATGTGTAGGAGCGCTGTCTCCTATGGACACAGTCTTAGAACAGTTCCTAACACAAATTGTAACAAACTCCTTTACTTCTATACAGTCACTTCTTGTAGACTGAGATCACTGAACTCCCAGTCTCTCTCACTAGGCTTGCTGATTCACTGCCACTGAATCCCGTGAGCTCTTCTAATCTTCTTACTTTAGTATCTTCCTCAAGCGTCACCCCCCCATTTCCCTGCTGGGTCCCTGGCTTGGCACACCAGATACTCCTCAAGCGTCACCCCACTGGCTGGGTCCCTGGCTTGGCATCTGCTGAAGTTTCCTAATCAGGGCCGCCATCCGGGGGGTACAGGCATTACACCTGTAAGGGGCCAGAATGTTCCCAGGGGCCCGGCCGCCCCCGTTCTCAGCTCATGGCTGAGAGGAGAGAAAACACTTTAATTTCGGCAGTTCCTCCCCCCGCTCTCATGTCGCAGCTGGAGAGAGGAGAGAAAGTGGTCACATGACAATCTAACCCACCATCAGACTTGCAGTTCGTTCCAGCTGTCATTCAGCCGGGCCCCCTCCTCCTATCACGTGTCCCAGCGGCGATCTCTCATCCCCCT
The DNA here is from genome assembly GCA_028564925.1 of Lithobates sylvaticus. Lineage (NCBI taxonomy): Eukaryota > Metazoa > Chordata > Amphibia > Anura > Ranidae > Lithobates > Lithobates sylvaticus. Next base: position 349,694,408 of record CM053027.1, on the reverse strand, counting down.
GATCCTCGGTGGAGTCCGTTCCCACCCTGCCAGTGACCGTCTCAGCCATGATGGTGAGCGGCAGAGGGGAGGGCGGGGAAATGGATTGGCACCTGTGCAGGGCATAGTGCTGGCTGTGGGGCCCAGTGGGGCTCTGCGAGGAGGGTTACAGTGTGTCTTTGTAGCAGGAAGTGGTAGAAGCCATTCAAGGAGCCAATCCATTCATGTGCTGACGACGCTTACTGATTGAAAGTGAAGGCAGAGTGGTGAGCTCATCATTGTGTGTATAGATACTTCCCATGGCATACACTACTTCCCATCCATTCATCCCCCTGGCATAGTCTGTGTCTTATTCACTGACCCCCCTGTCATAGACTGCCCCCTATTCACTGCCCCCTGTCATAGACTGCCCTCTATTCACTGACCCCTATTCACTGACCCTCGCTGTCATAGACTGCCCCCTATTCACTGACCCCCCCTGTCATAGACTGCCCCCTATTCACTGATCCCCCCGTCATAGACTGCCCCCTATTCACTGACCCCCCCTTGTCATAGACTGCCCCCTATTCACTGACCCCCCCATCATAGACTGCCAGGGCCGCCATCAGGGGGGTACAGGCAGCACCCCCCCGGATCTCAACTAGCTGCAGGAGAGGGAAGAGGAGGTGAGATGACACTTTGACTTTTTCGCCCCCCCCCCTGGTTCTCTGCTTCAGGGGGCCCATGCCTGAAGCTGTGTAAGGGGCCCCAAAATTTCTGATGGCGGCCCTGTTCCCAATTCACCATCCCCGGTTGGTGAGAATACTGCTCCGGTACTTGCTTCAGCTACTCACTGTGGTCCCTGGTAACAAGGTGGATGGTCCTTAGTGGCAACAGCTTCTCCTCTACCTCCGACCACGACATGTTCTCTGGCCAGCAGTTCTGGTTGGACTGCAAGGCGCAATCCCAACCCTACGCTGCTCTCTTGCTTCTGGATAGGCCCTCAGACAGCCTAGCAGCCAGATGTGCCCAGGATAGGCCCAAACTCCGGCCTAGCAGCCTGGGCAGCACAACACACGTCCACCCAGACAGCCGTCCAGGTGGCAAGAACCCTGATCACCTGACCTCACACAAATAAATAGGCTCTGCCAGCAGGCCAAGGGACCCAAGAAAATCCCTGCCCATTGGCTGAGATACCCTATCTATTCCTAATCTGTCCTTGCAATGCCCTTGTCTTATCTAATGTCACCAGATTCCCGGCCATCTAGCGGCAGAAGAGAGAAGTGCAGTAATTCCAGACTTAGGGTGAAATCAATTGATCCCTCACAATTGGCCAAGGCAAATACACCTGGCAGGTAAATTTAGGAGCAACCCTGCCTAAACATCAGGGTGCTACATTAGCTACCCCAAGAATCCTGAAGCATGGGCTGTCTATTATGCAGTTATAATTTTTAGCCAGAGTTGTCTTTTTACTGGCTTCTCATCAAGATTGGTGGCCTCTTTAACTAATAGCTAGATACAGGGTGAGGGTGAAGCCTTCAGATTTTTGGTTGAAATTATTTTTGTACAGTATAATAGAGTGCCCTTAGTGTCAGGACACCCAGACTGGTCCTGTTAGAAAATTACTATATACAGTATTAACTGTAAACTTCTGTAGGTACCTATTTATTGCAAGCTTAAATTTACAGTTAGGATTTGTACAGGTACTGTATATGTAAACATGGGCTCAAACTGCACACTTTGTGGATATGAGAGATCAAAACTGTCTTGTGGTATGAGGGGCCAGCAAAGGCACAGCTGGCAATCAGTAGCAGGGGGCATGTGGGCAAGTTTTCTGCTTCGCTTGTCAAACCTTAATCCCCAACTGGTGACCACAGTACTTACAGTATATGGTTCTATAGTTTTCTGCATGTTGTGAATCAGATGAGACTAGCAGGGGAAACAGTCAATTGTAAGGCTTCATGTACAAGGGACATTTTTAGCCACGTTTGCATTTAGAAGTGTTTTAACCACCTGAGGATCAGCAGCCACAGTTATATTACGACAGGTTGGCTCCCCTAGGCGAGCCGTCATATTTGTATGTCGGCTGCTTTAAGAGCACTAGGGAGCGAGAGCGACGACAGAGATAATGTGCATGCCCATCAGTCGCAATGTCTGTGGGGCACCCGCGATCGCTCCTGAGAGAGACAGAACAGGGGTCTGTCAATGTAAAGAGAGAGATCTCCGTTCTGTCAGGGGTGAGGAGACTGATCTGTTGTTCCTACTGCTTAGGAACAGCGATCGGTCTCCTCCCCCAGGCAATCCTATCCCCCCACAGTTAGAAACACTCCCTAGGACACACATTGTACCCCTTGATCGCCCCCTAGTGTTAACCACTTCCCTGCCATTGACATTTATACAGCAATCAGTGGCTAATAGCTCTGATCGCTGTATAAATGTCAATGGTCCCAAGAAAAGTGTCTGATCTGTCCGCCGCAATGTCGTGGTCCCAATAAAAATCGCTGATCACTGCCATTACTAGTAAAAAAAAATAATAACAATAAAAATGCCTTAAATCTATCCCCTATTTTGTAGACGCTATAACTTTTGTGCAAACCAATCAATATACACTTATTGGAATTTTTTTTTTTTTTTTTACCAAAAATATGTAGAATACATATCGGCCTAAACCGAGGAAGACATTTTTTGTTGTTTTTTTAGTTTTGGGGATATTTATTATAGCAAAAAATTAAAAAAAATTTTTTTTAATTTTTTAATTGTCGCTCTTTTTTGTTTATAGCGCAAAAAATAAAAACCGCAGAGGTGATCAAATACTACCAAAAGAAAGCTCTATTTTTGGGGAAAAAAGGACGTCAATTTTGTTTGGGTACAGCATTGCATGACCGCGCAATTGTCAGTTAAATCGATGCAGTGCCATATCGCAAAAAATGGCCTGGTCATTAACCTCCCTGGCGGTATTATTATGTCCGATTTTTTATGCTCAAAAGCGGTACATTGTTTCGCATGGAAATTTGGTGTTTTATATTGTAATTCTTAGGAATAACATACATAAATATGTCAAAACAAGAGTCTAGTAGACATCCCGGGTATGATAACGTTTGAAACACAAAATCATAAATTATAATAAATAACTGTAAATAATAACAAATAATAATATTAAAATTTATTCAATAATGTAATCAAATCAAAAACACTGAAATTTGCTCAATTGCAGAATTGTAGCGGTTATTACTTTCAGTGTTTTTTTGACGATTTTCCCCACGAATCACTATTGCTCAATTCTGCAAGTGATTCTAATATATTATCTAGCTGGTCTAAAACCGCTTTTGATGTAAAGGGACACTTTTAGGTTGCTATGGACAATCTCAAGTTTCCAGGCAGAAAGAACAGTATATATAATATAAAAGTGCATGCAGGGCACTGGACAAAGCATTAGGGACAAAAGGGATGTGAAATAATTTGATACAGTATTCTGTAAGATTACAGTGTACTGTAATGCCCGATACACACGGTCGGATTTTCCGATGGATTCTGTCCTATCGTACAATGTTGTCGGAAATTCCGACCGTGTGTAGGCACCATCGGACAGTTTCCATCGGATTGTCCGACGGACAAAGTTCTATCTCCTGCTTCGACAACAAAGTCCGATCGCACCAATTCCGATCGTGTGTATCGAATTCCGACGGACAAAGTGCCACGCATGCTCAGATCACATTACAAGACCAAAGCTATTGGCTATTAGCCTCTACCTAGTCCCGTCGTAGGCAACAAACGTCACCACGTTCAGAATGATCAGATTTTTCGACAACAAAGTCCGACCGTGTGTATGCAACACCAGTGTCGGACTAAATCCGTCGGACAAAATCCGATGGATTTTGTGGTCGGATTTTCCAACCGTGTGTATGGGGCATATGTGTTTTTCACTTTTTGAATTTGGCGCTGAGCTCCGTCCCCGTGCGTCGCAACGCTCGAAGGGAACGAAGCCTGCCACTGTCGAGCAGAGTACACAGCCCGTGGACACAGTGGGGAGACATCGCAGGATCGTGGGGACAAGGTAAGTAACTTTACCTGGATCCTGCGATGCAATCCCGAGTGTGGCTCAGGGTTACTGCTTTTGGTAATGAAAATTTACCCCACGCAACACTCTGGGTGAATCACCGCTAGGGAGGTTAAGGGGCAAATCTTCTGCGGCTGTGGTTAAAAAAAAAATTTACTAGTTTCCCAAATAGTCAAAAATGAAAAACACCTGTAAACAAAACGCAGCTGTTGGAAGGCAACATGTTGTATTTCTAATACAAGATGTGTTTGAATATGAAATCTGAATACACCAAGCCTCTGCACTCTTGGGGACTGAATGGAATGTAACAAGTTGCACATCAAAGCTTTGTAGAACAAAAGCTTGGCTCCTGACCAACTGGTGTGATAAGATTGAAATCCTTGATTAACACTCTTCAAAGAGGGCCATTGCTGAAGGTGGGCTACAGAAGATCAAAGGACTAACAGTCAATGAAGATGACCCGGTTCACATAGCAATGATACATGGGCGAATGCTGCCCCTAGAGGCCAATACAGCAGGATGGACAGAAATATAATAATTATTTTGATTCATCAGAAACCGAGATGGGCTGGCAATGGGGTTGGGTCTGGACGGTGTATGGATAGAGCTTAAAAAATGCACACAGAAGGAAAATCGTCCCTTTTCTGCACTTGGGTCGCTTGCCTAATGGCTCTCTCTGTTACCATATGAGCCCCGCTGACGAGACAATATCTAGGGGACAACCTTACGTAACTTATCTTTGATGCTTTTGTATTTTATATGCTCTGTAATATTTTCCCTTAGTGTTTTTATGTTAGCATTTCCTATTTTCTTGGGAAATAAATAAGACGTTGTTTTACTAAGCAGTGTGTTTTCATAGCTAACCTTATATCATTATACTATCAACAGTACCGTGTTTCCCCGATAGTAAGACACCCCCGATAGTAAGACGTATCGGGAGTGTCAGAGGGGACAGCTAATGTAAGCCGTACCCCGAAAGTAAGACGTATGTCTTACTATCGGGGAAACACGGGGGTTTTCCCTTCACAGACCATAGCCGAATGAGATGCAGAGTAGCGCAGGAAGCGTCTATCTGTCATACGCTGTCTCTCATGTCACTCAGCGCTGCTCGCTCCCCGGCGGCCCCTCCTCTCTTCTCGTCAATCCCCATTGGCTTGAGACATCATCTGGGATAGACGAGAAGAGAGGAGGGGCCGCCAGGGAGCGGGCAGCGTGACATGAGAGAAAACATGACAGATAGACGCTTCCTGCACTACTATGCTCGCAAGTAAGTGTCCCCAGATGTGCCCCATGCCCTGATGCCCTAATGTGCCCCATGCCCTGATGCCCTAATGTGCCCCATGCCCTGATGCCCTAATGTGCCCCATGCCCTGATGCCCTAATGTGCCCCATGCCCCATAATGTGCCCAGATGTGCTGTGCCCCATAATGTGCCCAGATGTGCTGTGTCCCCCATAATGTGCCCTGATGTGCTATGTGCCCCATAATGTGCCATAATGTGCCCTGATCTGCTATGTGCCCCATGATCTGCCCCATAATGTGCTATGTGCCCCATAATGTAAGACATACCCCGAAAGTAAGACATAGTGGGGCTTTTAGGGATAAAAAGAAAGTAAGACACTGTCTTACTTTCGGGGAAACACGGTAACATTATCAGAGTTTTAATAGACTAGCTAACTATAGGAATAGACAAGTTAATACATATATGGAATAAATAGAGGGAATCCATAACCACCCAGGCAATATTTAGTTTACAAACTGTTACAGGCATTTGGCGTTTCACATGCCTCTGAACATCCGTCCTGAATGCATTTTTGTCCGTTCCAAAAAATGCTTCTAAACTCAACTGCCTAGAAACGACTATAAACGACCCTGTGTATATGTACTGATAAGATAACAGAGGAGAGTTCAGGGGCAGCTGAATAAAATGCCCAACTGCTCCTAAATGTCCATTTACCAGCTACAGTGTACATGAGGCCTAACAGTAGACCACAGAAAACTGTCATTGTGGAAAAAAAAAATCTGCCAGAAAGGGAAATTTATCACAATTTTCAAAAACTCCTGTGTCTATAGTGACCTCTAAGTACTGAATAGAAGAATTGCTAGTCAGAAGAAAGTATACTATTGTAGTAAATGTCAATCTCTTCTTTTACTTCAATCAGATCATATCACAGATGCTATGTTTTCTCATCAACATTGTCAGCTCCGTGTTTTGTGGTCACCTGGGGAAAGTGGAGCTGGATGCTGTCACCCTTGCCAATGCAGTAAGATTACAAGTTTTACTTTGCTTGAACAGTTATGATCCATAAGTTTGAATTTTGCTAGTGGTTAGTGACTTCACAGCTAGTCTTTTGTTAGTTATTCCTTTTTATGCTCCTAAATGATTGCCTCAAAAATAAAAGCCCTTGGTTTATCAAACTATATCAGAACAGCTGGCTTTGGTAACCTCTTCTATACCCTGTTGTCCACTTGCATTTGAGAGTATGTGGTATTCCCTGTAGTTTTGAAAAATAATAATAATTTTTAGATGTGTTCTCCCTTGACAAGTAACCAATTATATGAAATACATTCAGAATGATTACTAATTGCTTTTTGGACAGACAGAATTAGAAGTACCAGTAGAGCTGTTTGTAACACTGGAGCAGTGATGTTTGTTTTTCCAAGTGTGGCACTCCCCTGACACCCCAGAGGCAAAATGGCACCTCCAGAGGCATTCAGCATTTCACCCCCGGGCAAGTCCATGGCTAATATGAGAGGACTAAGAAGGAACATTGGGTGCCAGTCACATTTGTCTTTTCAAAGATTTATTGTAGATGTAGGGGATCAGAGGGGTGAACATCCAGCTCAGAGACAGTCCAGTAAAATAAAAATGGCTTTATTCAGCAAACTGGAAAAAATAAAAAACAGAAGACGCGACAGGCTTCTCTTGTCACACAGTTGTGCACACAGGTACAGCTCACAGTTCCGCAGCATACAGGCAATGTTCATGGCTCATGGCTCTAATCAGAGCTACAGTCTTTTATGTGGTTAAGCTCACCCAGCAAGTACACAATCCAGCAGTGGATCTTTTCAGATAGCATGCTGCTGTGTCTCTCTCTCCTACTCAAACAGCTCCTCTCTGACACTTTCAGCCCAGCTAGCAATAAGCAGGTCTGAAGGGGAAGTACCTGCCCTCTTCAATTAATGCCTTCTTAACCATGCAACAGGCTGACCCTCTACAAGAACAATCAGGGAGGTGAGAGTTGGGGATCACAGATACCAAGCAGATTACTTACAGACTCTCCAGATCCATGTCCAGCTTCACAGTGCCAGAACTTTTAAGCCTACCCAGGGACACTCTAGGCAGTAACTTAGCTGGTTCACTGCTCTCTGTCCTAGGCTCAGTGCGTCCTCTTCCAAACAAGTCAACAGGCCCTTGAGACAACAAGGGTCCTCCCCTGAGTCTCTTCCTTGGCACAGCTTCCCCCATCGCCAGGCAAGATAGCTCCTGGACCACGTTAGGCCTCTGTGCACATTCAGCACATGTTAGGCCCCACACAGATTATGGGGCCTAATAACAGAGCTTAGTCCAGCAGCACCTCTCCAGGCACCAAATATTTATATCCTTCCCCAACATGCACCAGTGGTCTGAACCTCCTCCTGGGCTGGCTGAAGGAAATATAAATATTCATAACTCTTGTTACAAATCGTAAACTATTGCCAGTGGTATCAGTGACACCTAATGGCAGCAGTGAGCATTTACGTATACATTTGAAGCCCTGATGCCTCAATTTTTTATTACAGGTACTTATATAGCACCGTCAATTTATGCAGCACTTTACATGTATATTGTACATTCACATCAGTCCCTGCCCTCAAGCAGCTTACAATCTAAGGTCCTTAACTCACATTCATACATACACATACTAGGGCCAAATTATTAGACAGGAGTCAATTAATCTACCAAAAACAACATCAAAAGAAAGGTTGCACCAACCTAGTGCATTACCCACATTTTTATTGAACTATAAAAAGTAATCTACTTACAAACTCTTAGCAAGCATAGGCATGTATAATAGTACCAATGACACCACCTCAAGATCCACAGTCCTCAGCCAGTCGTGAGGGAAGACCTCGTAGCATCAAAAGCCTAGTGCGTTTCGAGGGTTGAGCCCTCTTCATTAGAGCCAGACTGTTTATGCTAGTAATGCACTAGATCATGTGCCCTTTCATTTGTTGTTGATTTTTAGTGCTTGTAAGGACGCCCACAAGTCCTGTGAGGGCGGCAAGACCTCTGGCATCACACGCATCAGTTGGGCAAGCATAAAAAGCAAGTGAAATACACGCACATATTCCCAGGCACCACTACTGCCAATTAACCACTTCAGCCCCGGAGGATTTGGCTGCAGAATGACCAGGACATTTTTTGCGATTCGGCACTGCGTGGCTTTAACTGACAATTGCACGGTCGTGCAACGTTATACCCAAACAAAATTGACGTCCTTTTTTTCCCACAAATAGAGCTTTCTTTTGGTGGTATTTGATCATCTCTGTGATTTTTATTTTTTAGCGGCATAACCAAAAAAAGAGCGACAATTTTGAAAAAACACAATATTTTTTACTTTTTTCTATAATAAAAATCCCCAAAAAATATATATATAAAAAAAACTTTTTTCCCTCGGTTTAGGCCGATATGTATTCTTCTACATATTTTTGGTAAAAAAAATCGCAATAAGCGTTTATTGATTGGTTTGCGCAAAAGTTATAGCGTCTACAAAATAGGGGATAGTTTTATGGCATTTTTATTAATCATTTTTTTTTTTTTTACTAGTAATGGTGGCTATCAGCGATTTTTATCGTAACTGCGACATTATGGCGAACACATTGGACATTTTTGACACTATTTTGGGACCAGTGTTATATATATATATCAATCAGTGCGATAAAAATGCATTGATTACTGTGTAAATGACACTGGCAGTGAAGTGGTTAACTACTAGGGGCGGTGAAGGGATTAAGTGTGTCCTAGGGAGTGATTCTAACTGTGAGGGGGCTGGGCTTAAACACACAGTACAGTGATCACTGCTCTCAATAACAGAGAGCAGTAGATCACTGTCCTGCCACTAGGCAGAACAGGGAATGCTTTGTTTACAAAAGCATCTCTCCGTTCTACCTCTCTGTGACATGATCGGTGGGAGACCGGCAGACATCGAGTCCGCGGGACCCGTGGGTGTGATCACGGAGCACATGCGACGGGGACACGAGTGCGCCGCCATGGCGGGAAATTCAAAGGGACGTACAGGTACGCCCATTTGCCCAGCCGTGCCATTCTGCCGATGTAAATGTACATGCGGCAGTCGGAAAGCGGTTAACCTACCAGCATGTCTTTGGAGTGTGGGAGGAAACCCACGCAGGCACAGGGAGAACATGCACACTTCAGGCAGGTAGTGCCATGGTTGGGATTGAAACGACAATCCTAGTGCTGTCAGGTGGAAATGCTAACCACTTAGTCACTGTGCTGCCCACACAAATTACCTGAATTTCAGCACATGAAAACTAATACCAACAATTATAAAAACCTAACAAAAAAATATAAACCTTCCCCAGTCCATCCAAAAGAGTTTTGCATACAGTTCTACTTTAGGCATATGGTGAAAAACGTTAATTCTGCCTGCTATAGTTTGTTGTACTTTGGTTTGTTTATTGCATTTGCAATATATCATTTAATAACTCCAAAAATAAACCTTTTAAGCGTAGTCATTACGTTAGTATGACACAAAAAGACCCATAGGAAGCAGACATAGGTTTTCTGTAGTCAGCTCAATTAAGAAAGGATAACTAACTGGTTGCGATAAGCTACTGCACTTTAAACATCCTCAAATCTAATTGTATTGTATTATTGAATGAGCACATTGTGTATAAAATAAATGAGTCTGGCTTTATTCTACATACATATTATAATGAACATTATCTTATAACAGGTTATTTCAGTCACTGGTCTTTCAGTGGGGCTTGGCTTATCTTCAGCATGTGATACACTCATATCACAGGTAAGTGTAATATACTGTAAGGTATATTGATATAAAGATATTAATTATGAAGCACGAGTATGTTGTTTTCTTTACATACCAAGGAAAACATTGGTAAAGCAATAAAAAAAATGTGAAAAAAATGAAAAATCTATATGTTCCCGCACTACCTCATATAAACAAATTTAAATATAATATAGTAAAGCAGCTCCCACTAAAAATTGTGCAGTCACAACACAAAATTACAAGATAAATTTATTTAAAAAACAGTAAAGCTCTGCAATGCATATGTAATACTTTACATATGCATTAAATCAATCATATAAATAACATGAATCACATAATAAAGCAGTTTTTTTTTTTTTTTAATATCCAAAAAGAACTTTATTTTGACGGAAAAACACATACAGTTCAAGTGTCAACAGTCATATACATCATTTACAATGAAAACCTTCTCCCCTCCATCCCGCCTTCCCAGCATATAGGTATACAAACATTACCTACCTCTCAACCATCTATCTCCTCCCCCCTCAATACCATGAGCACGTCTCTATAGCATTATTCAAAATTTCAGTCAACTATGCAGTATATTCTCATCCTACAGGTTGTAACAATTCTTTAGCAATATACCCAAAATTAGATTATACCTAAGAGCCTGTCCATAACCATATCTTCCGGTGCCAAGCCTGGGGTATCTAACCACGGTCCCCGGAGCTTCTCAAATTTCTGCGAGCAGCCTCTATGTTGATAAATAATTTTTTCCATTCGGAGAGTGTCTCCTATTTTGGTGGTCCATTCTGTGAGAGTAGGTGGCAATTCAGACTTCCAATGCAACATTATCAGTTTACGGGCCATAAACAGAGCCCTGGAGAGGACCTCCCTTACGTGAGGTTCCCATTCCATTCCATCCAACAGATTCAGAATGCAGCATCTGGGGTCACACGGGATTGACACCCGGAACACCGCGTTCAGGGTGTCAATTACCCCCCTCCAATCCACATGGAGTTTGGGACATCGCCACAGCATATGTATCAAGTCTCCATGGTCTCTTTTGCATCTAGAACAGCTAGGGTCAGGCGATAAGCCCATTCTATGTAGCCTAAGGGGCGTATAGTAAACTCTCAGTATAGTATACAATTGTGTAAGTCTTTGTGAGCAAATGGCCACTGACTGTAGTACTTCCTCCCACTGTTCACCGTCCAGAGGCCCTACATCTAGTTCCCACTTACTGTGAACAGTCAGAGGATGTTTCGCTAAGAATTTGTTCAGTAGTGTTGTGTAACTCTGCGAAATGAAGTCCTTAGAGACTTCTGCTGCTTTGAGCTGGGAGAGGAGGGGCATGTCATCTATCTGCCACTCAGAGACTCTTGATTGGGTCCTGAATGCGTGTTTAAGTTGCAAGTAATAGAAGTGCTTGTGCGCTGGCAGCTGATATCTCTCTCTCAGGGTGTCAAAGGGCAAAAGGTTGCCATTACTAATTATCTGCGTCAGGTAGAACACGCCACTCCTCTGCCATCTCGTCCCATGTTGTAACTTAGCAAGTTCAGGGTAGGACTCATTTGACCATATAGGGCTATATTCACTAAAACCTGTCGCCCCCTGAAGGTATTTGGTCTTATTCCACACTTTTTGTATGAGGCTATACGTAGGAAAGCTTTTTTGGGGTTTGGCAAAGGCCAATGCTTCAAGCGCAGTAGGAATGGAATTTCCCCCTACGGTGTGAAGGATTATGTTCTCTGAGGCACTGGGGATTTGGTCTCCCTGTTCTCCCTCTGGGGCCATGGTACCTATCAGATGCTGCAGTTGGGATGCCAGATAGTACAGCCAGGGATTCGGCAGAGCTAGTCCACCATCCTCCTTGGAGCGTTGTAGGTGCTCCAGTTTTATTCTGGGGGGGCGAGATTTCCATATTAATTCCCTAAATATACCATTAATTATTCTAAATGTCTTCAGTGGGATCATCACCGGGGAATTGTGTAACATGTATAGCAGTTGGGGCATGAGAATCATTTTTATGAGATTTACTTTGCCAGCAACTGACATACATAGGGAGTCCCACGTCTTAACCCTTTGGCGGAATCTAGTTAGCAGTGGAGCTATATTAAGTATACCATAGTCTCTAATCTGTGGGGTCACCTGAATCCCCAGGTACTTAAAGGAGAGAGCAAGAGGTATCTCTCCCACCCGTCTGTCCTGCTGAGGTGGAGGTTCATCTATGGGCATAAGTGCTGACTTGGACCAATTAATCCTAAGGCCCGAAAACTCACCAAATCGGATCACTGCCTCCATCGTATTGCGTAGAGACTGCTCCGTATCCCCCAGCAGGATCATAGTATCATCCGCATAGAGCATCACCTTCTCCTGCCTGTTGCCATAGCAGAAGCCGGTGATGCCCTGGTGGTCCCTAATTCTAATAGCCAGTGGCTCTATTGCCAGGGCAAACAGCAGGGGGGACAAAGGGCACCCCTGCCGCGTGCCCCGGCCCAGTTCAAATGGCAAGGAAAGCCTGCCAGCTTCCTGAATGGATGCCCTCCGGCAGTGGTACAGTAACCTCACCTAGGAGATATAACCGTCCCCAAAGCCAAAGCGCCTTATAGTCTCCCAGAGATACGGCCACTCCACACTATCAAACTTTCATAGCATCTAGTGACAAGAGAGCCCTCTTGCCTACATTGTCAGCGTGTGACTGCATGTTAAGGAAAAGCCTCCTAAGGTTTATTGCTGTCGATTTGTTTGGCATAAAGCCCGCCTGATCTGCGTGAACAATTGGCGTAACTACTGTATTCAGTCTGAGAGCCAACACCTTTGCGAGTATCTTTATGTCAGACTGAAGCAGGGAGATCAGCCTGTACGAGGCCGGATCAACTGGATCCTTGTCAGGTTTTAAAATTAAAACAATGTGGGCCTCAGACATGGACGTGGGCAGTGTACCTATTTCTCTGGCTGCATTAAATACAGCTAGTAGTTTGGGAAGTAGCACCTCAGAGTAATGCTTATAGATTTCCATGGGGATCCTGTCCCCTCCCGGGGCCTTACAGTTAGGGAATTCAGCTACTGCACCCTGTAGCTCCTCCAATGTAAGTGGGGCATCTAAAGATGCCCTCTGCGCTTCTGTAAGCATAGGAAATAGTATTTCGTCTAAGTAGTTTGCCAGTTCCTCTGCACCATAGTTCGAGGAAGGACGGTATAAGTTCTGATAGAACACTGCCAAAGTCTGAATTACCAAAATCGGAGGCATGAACCAGTTGACCCCCTGTTGACCTTATAGATCCTATTACCGGAGACCTCTGCTCAGAGTTAGCTATTCTAGCCAAGAGACGCCCCGTCACTTCTCCTTCCTCAAAGAAAGCAGTCTTAGAAAAGAACTGCTTCCTTTCCGCCGATGAGGCCAGCAAATGGTCATAAGCAGACTGTGCAGCCTGCCAAGCCCCCTTTGCGGCCTCAGTGGGGTCCTGTACATAGTTTGTCTCCAGAGAGTGTACCTGCTGCTCCAGAGCTTCCCTGAGTGACTCGGAGTGTTTCTTAACCTTTGTAACCTCCTTACTGAGCAGTTTTCTCAGAAAGGCTTTAAATGCTTCCCATTCAAGGAGCACGGATGCTGAATCCGGCTGTGGGGTAAAGAATTGAGATACCCTTCCACCTCCTCTGGGGCGGTGAGTAATTGAAGCTAAAAGGCATTAAACTTCCATGGAGCTCTGGGGAGCGAGGACAGATGTGCAACAGTTAATGCTACCTCCATACATGAGTGATCAGACACACATCTAGGTTTGTAAGATATATCCGCCACCAAGGGGAGCATGGCACAGTTTCCCACCGCCAAGTCTATCCTAGACAGTGACCCATGAGACAAAAACATGAAAACTGTTTACTAGACGGATTCCGCTGCCGCCAGACATCCACCCAGCCCACCTTCTGCAGCAATCTGGCCAAGGGAGTCACTTTAAGGGGATTGCACGATCCTGGTACTGGGTGTTTGTCCAGGGCTGCATTTAACCAGCTATTAAAATCCCCCACTATCAGCAGCGGGAGCTCCGGCCTCCCCCCCAGAAATTCCAGGAGAAGCCAAAGCACCCGGGCATCAAATGGAGGGGGAATGTATATACAAGCCAAAATGCATTTCAATATTCCAATACGACAGTGTAGAAAAACAAAACGTCCCTCAGTGTCTACTTTTGAAGCATATTCCTGGAAGTCAAGGGATCTGTGCACCACTACACTCACCCCCCGAGAAAAGGAGGTGTGGGTGGAGTGGTACGCCCAACCTATCCACGGATACTTCAGGCACCCTCTTGTGGCGCTCGTAAAGTGCGTCTCCTGCAAACATATCACGGCAGGGAAAAACTTTTTTAAACATGTAAATATCATTGTGCGTTTGAGGGGGCAGTTCATGCCCCTAATGTTCCACGAAATTACAGCTGCAGTAGCCATCATGGGGGGGGAGGCGGTATCACATCCGGGCCCTTTGGCCCCTCAACTTGTGGCCAGATGCCAAAGGCAATTGACGTGGGACAGTCAAAGTCTGCTGTGTCATCAGGGCGGGGGAGGGTCATCTCAAAACATGCACTTGAACTGCAAACAGGAGTATGCTGTAAACTGCATACCAGCCCAACTGGGCCTTGAACCCAAACTTTTGACTGTGCTCGGTGTACCAGATACCCGTGGGTGTTTCTCAAGCTATATAAGGATCTCGTGGTCTCAATCATTGTACGTTTCATTTCAAACTTCGCCAACATGGCCAACATTCTGTACTAACTGTACTACTGGGTGGTAGAGCAGCATTCCGTTCCTGCTGTATCCCGGCAGGGAAACTCTTTCCCCCTGGCGACATACGAGAGGGTGTTTGCATCTCAGAAAGTCACAGTTCTCTTCCTCACTTTTTAACATGGTAACAGTGTTCCCCGGCAACTAGGAGAAAAATGGATGAGCACTTGGGTGCCCATTGTTACTATCATAACAAGATTCATCCAACTAGTCCTGCAATTTTGTGCTGTAACGTTTTAGTGCTACAATGCAGTGTTCCTGACTTGCGGATCACGATACCCGTGCATGGTCAGTCACCTTTAGCTTCAGCTCGACGGTGGCGCAGGGCTTGTTCATTATGGTCAAGCCAGGCCGTCGCTTCCCTGGCCGATTCAAAAAACTGTGTGTGACCATCAGCAGTCACCCTTAGTTTGGCTGGATACAGCATGGCGTATGGTAGTTGCAGGGCCCTCAAACGTTTCTTCACCTCTCCAAATTTTGCTCTGGCCTTCTGGACTTCAGCCGAGAAGTCTGGGTAAAATGACACCCGAACACCATTGAATTTGACGTTCGCCTTTTCTCGTGCACATCTCAGGATTGCCTCTTTGTCTCTGTAGTGTAACAGCTTGGCCATCATGGATCTGGAGGGAGCCCCCTGTGGGGGGGGGGGCTGCCTGGTACTCTGTGGGCCCTTTGCACTGTGTAAAATGGGGAGAAAGAATCTCTGCCAAAGAGTGCAACAAGCCAGGTTTCCACAAAGGTAGTGGGGTCTCTGCCCTCTGATTTCTCAGGCAAACCAACAATGCGTACAGATACCCATGAATAAGTCCAAGCGACGAAACATGTCGGGAATGAGGCTACAGAGCAAAAAGTAAAGATTGTATTTATTTATTTATATATTACGCCACTGTGGACTACTACTATACCACCACCTGGGTCCTCCTCTTGGTCCGCCGAGACCGCAGTATATATATTTTTATACTTTTATATATCAGCGTTGTTTGGTTTGCCGTGCTTTTGGATTGGAGGCCTGTTTTTAATCTTTGAAATGTGAGTGTAACCATTGGAGTGCTTTGCGTGAATAAATTTTATCATACTTTTTTACACTATGTGGAGTATTTTATTCATTGTTTTGCATATGGAATCGCATTGAGAGTTAAACGGATCAAACAAGCTGTCCTCCATTAACCCCTGGAGTGGGTAAAACACGCTGCTGCCAAACACGAGAGTGTGAGGCCTTGTGAGCTGGTGAGTGGGCCTTTCAGAGGGAGTGTGATCACAAACACGTGGTGTGGTGGCAGATTCAAGCCCGTTAGAAGACTTCAGTTTGAAACTGTGTTTGAAGACACTTGGAAAATCACTTACCTATTGATTTATTTATTTACAATCTGGACTTTATATGTTTATGAACTTTTTCACTCGTCACTAAGAGAAATAGATACACTGCTGCTATTAAGTTATACGTTGAGTCAATTATACACCACTATTTTTGCACTTTGATATTTATATAGCACTGTATATATATATTTGCACAATATTTATTTGCATAGTATTCATTCACTATTTTGTATATTAGCGCTACTGATTCACCCTATTTATGTTGCATTTTTAGGTGGAATTGCAGATTTTACATGTTTATATATTTTAAGTAGCTGCTGTTTGATCTATTTATATATATATTTTTTACACTTGCACTTGTATACCTTCACTAATTTTATAGCCTACACACCCGCGGCGCGGTGGGGGTAGATGATACAGAATGCGTACATTGTTCCTGCGTAGGCGATTTTCGGTGTCCTCAGCTCTGTTATATGTATCTTGCGCCAACCGATGTGCGGCCCTGGCCTCCCGCGCTAAGGGGGGTAATTTATCCTCAATGTCACTTACTCTGCACTCCACTGCAGTAGCCCTTTCTCTTAATTTTTGCAGATCTTGCCTTATAAATGAGACCTCTTCTCTCATGCTCCCAAGTTGCAGTTTCATGTCATTCACAGATGCTGTGCACAGCTGAACAGCTTTTAAAATCGTTGCTAGTGTAGGTTGCTCTAGGGGCTCCTCATCGTCTGCTGTAGGAGGGGGGGAGGGTGGGTGGGCTGCATCCTCATGGCTGAGGCCTGTGCTGCTATCTGTGTCCTGACCCCATTCTGCTTGTGTAAACAGCTCCATCCCCTCTGCCCTCTGTGTCTCCTCCAAAGCTAGCGTGGCCCCCGGGCCTTGCAACTTTTGTGTATAGTACAGCAAGTCCCGGTACTGTTCCTTACACTGAGACTTTTGGGCCTTACTGCTGCTCTCTCCTTTGAGCCTGTCCGTGGAGTGCGCTGTGACAAGGCCGCCGACGTTGCGGCGCCATCTTGGGCATGCGGCCCCGTCATCTCCAGCGGGCCTCGGCGGGTCTTCCCCCGGGTGCAGAGGGTCAGTGGTGGGTCCGGGAGGTGCTGCAGGTCGGTAGCCAGCTGGGTAGCTGAAAAAAGCAGGTTTGTAGCTGCCGGGGAAGAATCAAAGTACGGATCAAGCAAGAGCTGTGAGAAGTGCGTCCTCTCACATGCCGGTCTTTGCCACGCCCCCCATAATAAAGCAGTTTAAACAAATACAAAATAACAATCAATAAACTCACTGAACAAATGTAAGGAGAAAAATTGTGTCAGTCCACAATGTCCCACACTCTATTTCAGGGTTTCTCAACCAGGGTTCCATGGAACCCTTGGGTTCCTCCAGAGGTTGCTAGGGGTTCCTTGAGCAATGAGCAATTTCTGCCTCTCAGATAAGTTCCCACTGACACCATTGATCTTTTTAGTTATCTGTAAGGGGGTCATTATTTCCAATAACCACAAGTATAAGGAGCATTCTCCCCACTGACCATCACACTATAAGGTATCATGTGAGTTATAGATATAATAATTTTTAGCACGGGTTCCCTGAAACCAGAAAGTTATTTCTGTGTTGAAAAGGTTCAGAAAACCTGCTCCATGTAAAGCAGAAGAAAATTTTAATGCAGTGAGCATAAATCTCATTACTACTCAACAAATTCTGTGTAATCTTCTGCACACATCACCCAAATGTGCAACCAAGATGTGCCCTCACCTCCAATGATGGACCTCTCTATTAAATAAGGGGGTCTGATATCACTTTCAGAGAACAACTCCACAACTATCCTCCTGCACATAGGGCACATCCTCCCTAGTGGCTCAGATGCTCATATAACATTTATTATATTCTTTATATGATTGATTTAATGCATATGTTAGGTGTTACATGGAGCGCTTCACTATTTTCTAATTATTTAATGTATTATATTTTTAGGCATATTCTGTGACTGCTAAGTACTTTACTCTAATATGAACTATACAGAGATTTTATAGAAAAGAAAGTTGATGGAATAGGTCCTAAAATACTATTTCATAGGGTTGTTCAAATAAAAAGGTATGTTTAATGGGTGCGCCCGATGTCAAGCGGTACTACAAAGCAGCTGTCTTGGAACATGTAAAGCAATGGTGGTCCCCGCACCCAAACACAATGTGGCACCAAATAGAGTCAACTGCCATGCCAAGCACCCCTCAACTAATATTATCAGCAACCTGGATGAACTATCATATCCCACACTCATACCTTCCCATAGTGAATGCCTGTATGGCACAATGGAAAGCTGTAAGTCACACCCACCAAGGAGTACATAAAGATACCTTGAAACGACTACCACTTCTCACATTGAAACTTCTATCTCCAAACTTAATCATTCAACACTGGTCTGAAGCCGGAATTAAGACTATTGGAGACCTATACTCTCAATCGAACCTCAAAACCCACTTCCTCCAACCATTACGTCTCTCATTAACACACTTAATGAACACTGCCATATGGAATACCTCTTTTCCAAAATGAATTTGACAGGGCACAGGTTCCACAAACAATGGTCAACTTGCAGTTTAAAACTCACCTGAATGATTCACCGCTGTTCGCAGATCTGTTTCACACACACAGAACTAACCCATGCCACGACCTAGACCGAACAGAGCCAGAAGTGAAACCCATCCTGTAGTTCTCCATATAATTACTCATCCCTTGGTTGACTACTAACTCATAGAATATACCTGTGAATATCTTATTAACCCCTTGACAACTGTCTCCGCTAAGTATACACCCTCCTTAACTTGTATCTCTCTACTATGATCGCAACCCTCCCCCCCCTTTTAGGGGCAAGAGGACGAGACCTATGGTACTCCTCAAATCCACTCAGTTTTTCTGATTTCCTAACTACTCATTGCGTAGTATATTGCCTTATCAACAGTGATGGAACTAACGCCGTTAAAGTAAACGGCGTTACGTAACGCCGTTACTTTAGAGGGTAACAAGTAATCTAAACAAGGGTAAACAACTAATTACTCTTCCCCTCGCGGTAACGGCATTCCCATTACTGGGGCGGCGTTAACGCAATTACCCGCCGCGATCCGCGGAGCCGTCCACGGCCTTAGGAAAGGCTTCGGCCTAGCTCCGGAGTGGCGGCCATCTTGGTGCACCCGATGGCCGCAGCTCCGGCCTAGCTCCGGAGCGGTGGCTATCTTGGTGCACCCGTCGGCCGTTTACAATGTGATTGCTCCGTCAAATGACGGAGCGATCAATTGTAAACAAAACGGCATCAAGATGACGCCGGTTCCTCTCTCCCCTCTGTGTACAGATCTGTACAGTGGAGGGGAGAGATCGGATGGCAGCAGCCATCCCTCCATACCCTGCCAATACCCAGC
This sequence comes from Lithobates sylvaticus, assembly GCA_028564925.1. Classification (NCBI taxonomy): domain Eukaryota; kingdom Metazoa; phylum Chordata; class Amphibia; order Anura; family Ranidae; genus Lithobates; species Lithobates sylvaticus. Next base: position 349,674,907 of record CM053027.1, on the reverse strand, counting down.
CAATACCCTGCAATACCCTGACAATACTCTGCAATACCTTGCCAATACTCTGCAACACCCTGCCAATACTCTGCAACACCCTGCCAATACTCTGCAATACCCAGCCAATACCCTGCCAATACTCTGCAATACTCTGCAATACCCTGACAATACTCTGCAACACTCTGCAATACCCTGCCAATACTCTGCAATACCCAGCCAGTACCTTGCCAATACTCTGCAATACCCTGCCAATACCCAGCCAGTACTATGCCAATACTCTGCAATACTCTGCAATACCCTGATAATACTCTGCAATACCTTGCCAATACTCTGCAATACCCTGCCAATACTCTGCAATACCCTTCCAATACTCTGCGTGACACTGCCAATACTCTGCGTGACACTGCCAATACTCTGCAACACCATGCCAATACTCTGCAACACCATGCCAATACTCTGCAACACTATGCCAATACTCTGCAACACCATGCCAATACTCTGCAACACCATGCCAATACTCTGCAACACCATGCCAATACTCTGCAACACCATGCCAATACTCTGCAATACCCTGCCAATACTCTGCAACACCCTGCCAATACTCTGCAACACCCTGCCAATACTCTGCCATACCCAGCCATACTCGGTAATACCCAGCCATACTTTGCAATACCCCGTAATACCCAGCCATACTCTGCAATACTCGGTAATACCCAGCCATACTCTGCAATACTCTGCAATACTCAGTAATACCCAGCCATACTCTGCAATACCCTGCCAATACTCTGCAATACCCTGCCAATACTCTGCAATACCCTGCAAATACTCTGCAACACCTTGCCAATACTCTGCAACACCTTGCCAATACTCTGCAACACCCTGCCAATACTCTGCAACACCCTGCCAATACTCTGCAATACCCAGCCAATACCCTGCCAATACTCTGCAATACTCTGCAATACCCTGACAATACTCTGCAACACTCTGCAATACCCTGCCAATACTCTGCAATACCCAGCCAGTACCTTGCCAATACTCTGCAATACCCTGCCAATACCCAGCCAGTACTATGCCAATACTCTGCAATACTCTGCAATACCCTGATAATACTCTGCAATACCTTGCCAATACTCTGCAATACCCTGCCAATACTCTGCAATACCCTGCCAATACTCTGCGTGACACTGCCAATACTCTGCATGACGCTGCCAATACTCTGCATGACGCTGCCAATACTCTGCAACACCATGCCAATACTCTGCAACACCATGCCAATACTCTGCAACACTATGCCAATACTCTGCAACACCATGCCAATACTCTGCAACACCATGCCAATACTCTGCAACACCATGCCAATACTCTGCAACACCATGCCAATACTCTGCAATACCCTGCCAATACTCTGCAACACCCTGCCAATACTCTGCAACACCCTGCCAATACTCTGCCATACCCAGCCATACTCGGTAATACCCAGCCATACTTTGCAATACCCCGTAATACCCAGCCATACTCTGCAATACTCGGTAATACCCAGCCATACTCTGCAATACTCTGCAATACTCGGTAATACCCAGCCATACTCTGCAATACCCTGCCAATACTCTGCCAATACTCTGCAATACCCTGCAAATACTCTGCAACACCCTGCCAATACTCTGCAACACCCTGCCAATACTCTGCACTACCCTGCAATACCCTGCCAATACTCTGCAACACCATGCCAATACTCTGCAATACCCTGCCAATACTCTGCAACACCCTGCCAATACTCTGCAATACCCTGCCAATACTCTGCCAATACTCTGCAATACCCTGCAAATACTCTGCAACACCCTGCCAATACTCTGCAACACCCTGCCAATACTCTGCACTACCCTGCAATACCCTGCCAATACTCTGCAACACCATGCCAATACTCTGCAATACCCTGCCAATACTCTGCAACACCCTGCCAATACTCTGCAATACCCTGTCAATACTCTGCCATACCCAGCCATACTCTGCCATACTCTGCCATACTCTGCAATACACGGTAATACCCAGCCATACTCTGCGATACCCAGCTGTACCCAGCCATGCTCAGCCTTACCCAGCCATACTCAGCCAATATTACACTTGGGGAGATGATGTGAATATTACAGTGGGGGCTTTATGGTGGTAGAATTTTCAAAGGTTTTTGCAAATTCAATTATTATTTGCTGATCCGAAAAATGATCCGATCCGTGACTCTGATCCGAGCAACGATCCGATCTGTGAGTTTGGGGGGGACAGATGTACAGAGGGGGAACAAATATATGTGTGTGGGGGGGGGGGACAGACATGTAGTGGGGTACAGAGGGGGAACAGATATATGTGGGGGGGGGGGGGACAGATGTGTAGTGGGGTATAGAGGGGAAACAGATATATGTGTTGGGGGGAACAGACGTGCAGGGGGGTACAGAGGGGAAATAGATGCTCAGGGGGGAATGTGCCCCTTGCTTACAGTAATACTAGACCCGCCCCTAAGAATATTAAAAAAAAAAGTCACAGTTACTTTGCTCAGTAACTAATTACTTTTCCAATGTAGTAACTGAGTTACTAACTCAATTACTTTTTTTGGAGAAGTAATTTGTAACTTAACTAATTACTTTTTTAAAGTAAGATGACCAACACTGCTTATCAATAAGGGGTCGATGTGAGTGCGGGGTAGGTGGTTCCACTCTTCTCCATGACACAGTTTGTCCCCAATGGGGTGTCTGGGGGAGTCAAGGTGCTGTCGAAAGCCCCAAACTCACCATCATATGATCCTCATGCATATGCGATGTGGTACACATCTTCCTACATTAAGTATCCGCAGTGTGATTGTATTCGTGAATCTGATTGTACTTATTATTTTGACTGTTCTTTTACTTATGTCACTTTATAGCTGACACTGTCTACCATTTGTATGTTCTACTGATAAATCTTAATAAAAACATTTAAATATAAAAATGTATGTTTAAAAAGAATACAGTCTTCAATTTTCATCATTTGGAAGTGTTGCACCCCATTACCCCTGGGCAGATGAGGAGGTCCCTTAGGTAATTTGTCAGGCTAGTATTTTACCTGGGTAAGGTCCTTGATTGAGTCGCATTAGTACATTTAAAGAGTTTATTTAGCGCAATCATCTCAGAAGAGAGGGTTAGGGCACAGGGTATCCAAACACTGCAGGAATACTGTATATTTCAGTCCTTCTAATTACAGTCAATACAAGTTGCAAACCTGCATAAAAAAAAAAAAAAAGGATCATATGTTCACTTGATGGTCCTTGAGAACAGATTTAGATACAGTAGCATAACAATTATGATTTAATTTAAGATTATGTTGTTCTTTTTTATTATTCATAGATATTCGGAGGCAACAATCTAAAGTTAATTGGCATTGTCATGCAGCGTGGGATCCTTGTACTGCTGCTGGCTTGCTTTCCTTGTTGGGCACTGTTCATAAACACTGAGAACATTCTATTGCTCTTCAAGCAAGACCTAGTTGTAGCTCGGTATAAAGAATGATTGTGAATCCTGTTTTTATTACAAATTCTGGATCTTTTAAGGTCCATGCATCAAAACTGGTTCAGCCCATCAAAATATAATCAATTCCTTTCTTTTCTTCATCGTGCTTATGTTCATTGTATATTCTGTTTGTCCTCGGTACTCTGTAGCTTCTATCTACACATTCTTTTCTTTATAGCTGTGGTTACCACGCACTTTAAACAAAATATTCTGTCTGCTCTGTTCAGTGAAAACCTCTGAGTATAGTTTTTTTTTCTGACTATTGCTTTCTATATTTACAGTATGGCAGAAGAGTATGTACTGGTTTTTATTCCTGCACTTCCAGTAAGTTTTTTTTTTTTATGATCAAAATGAACAACTATATTAACTTCTCCAACCCAATGAGCTTAGTATCTCTTATGGTATAAAACATAAGAATGAAATGTATTAAGAATAAGAGAAATCTCACAAGTTAGTTTGAATACCATGGCCGGAGCAAGGTGTGCAACTGTAAGCAGTATTCAGGCTGCAGCTGCCTAAAGACCATGGCCTGAAGAGAGCTTGTACACACTGTGTCGGATCTACTTTAGCATCATGGCAGTGTGAACAAGGTCTAAAATTGGAAATTATTGTGAACAGTGTTGTACATGCATTTTGTATCATCTGCCTTTTAACCACTTGACATCCGCACTATGGCCGAATGACAGCCACAGCGCGGATCTCAATTCCTGGGAGGCCGTCATATGACGTCCTCCACTGTGTACGGTCCCTGTGCGCGCCCTGCGATCCGAGTAAGGGGCGGGTCCTGGCCCCTTACCATGTGATCAGCTGTCAGCCAATGACAGCTGATCACATGATAAAAACAAAAGCTCTGTGATTGTTTTTTTTTCTCCTCCCGCTGACAGCAGAGGAGAAAAAAAATGCCGATCACTGACTTATCTTAAAGGGACATCGGTCCCACCTTGCAATGCCCACAAGTACCACCTGTCAATGCCCACCAGTGCCACCTATTAATGCCCACCAGTACTGCCAATCAGTGCCACCTAAAAGTGCTGCCTATCAGTGTAACCCATTACTGCCACCCATCAGTGCCCATCACTGCCACCTATCGGTGACCGTCACTGCCGCCTCATCAGCGTACAATGACGGACAAAAATTACCCATTTTATATTTTTATAACAAAATAACACATTTTTAATTCGGTCTTTTTAAAAAAATTTAACAAAAAATAAAAATCATCGAGGTGATCAAATACCACCAAAAGAAAGCTCTATTTGGGGGAAAAAATGTCATTTGGGTACAGTGTTGTATGACCGCACAATTGTCATTCAAAGTGCGACAGCGCTGAAAGCTGAAAATTGGTCTGGAAAGGAGGGGGGTTTAAGTGCCCAGTAAGCAAGTGGTTAAGGTTTATTCCTTTAAGCTATATTTGTAATAACCTTGCCTGGAAATGCCATGTCGGGGTGGACAAGATGCCCTGTAATGTCCTCATTAGCAGTAAAGACCTGGTGACAAGAAATCAAACTTTGCTAACTCAACCTAAATTTGAGAAATCTTAAAGTGATTGTAAACAATCACCTTTAAAACAACCCATTCAGTTTGAAATAGCAATTAAAGGCAACATAAAGGAAGCAATACAAAGAGAACAGGATCATTTCTCATGCAAGAATATAGTACAGCTAGCATATATCAGGAATTTGAAGCGTTGGGGTAACAAACGTTTACATTTCCAAATGTTTTATGGGATTATTTATGGAATAAGAATTAGAGAACGCCTACTGTATAGAATCAAATTATTTACAGTTACATAACAGGTAACACATAACAGAGTTTTTGGAATGACATATCTAACGATGGGAAGGCCTGGAAAAAAAGGAAAAAAAAGAAGTGTGGAATATGTTCTTTTACAATGATATGTTATGTCTATGACATGGTATTTAAACTATAAACATGAAGACCGTAATGAAAAAAATTTTAAGACTTTATGTAAAGTCTTTAATTATTGCACGTTCTCCCAGCTCAAGACAAACAAATCCTGGAATACAATTCAAGTAACACTGTACTTCTCAATGTAATCACCATTTGTCCCATAGTGTAGTATTAAATTAAAATCACAAAGCACTTTATTAAAATACACTCATATATATATATATATATATATATATATATATATATATATATATATATATGCAAAAAAAAGTAATAGCTACTTTAAACCACTGTAAAATCACCACTTCAGGGTTCCGTGTGTGTGAGACATCACTTCCTGCCAACGCATTTCATCATGTAATGCGTTATTGACCTATAAATGGCTAGTGGGTCAATGGCTTTTGGTGAGCGTTCTACCTGCCTGAGTATATGAGTTAAGAGCTATGTATGATTGATGTTTGTAAAACGTTTTTTATATAGATATTTTTTTCATCCATTAAATTTAAAATGACTACACTGTAAGATTTATTTTCTCCTATGATAAAATGATACTGCGATAGAGCCGAGGAGGCAAATTCTTACAGAATTTACTTTAGTCCTGGATTATATGAAAAAGGCTCTATGACTAACTTTATGAGGGGTTAATGAATTCTGGTAAGCCTCCTTTTTCACTTGAGGGATAAAGGTGGTGAAGATCTGTATTGAGTTTGAAGATTTCAAGAAAACATTAGAATATAGTAATTTTAATCATATCAACACTTGGATTTGTAATTGCACTTCACTGGACTTGGTTGAAAAAGATATAATTTGTTAAAATCTTTTTTTTTGGAATGGTATTATAGTTTTATGATTTTAGATATTAAGAGCTTGCTTTTTGATTGACTGCAAATTCAAACACCCGGGGGTGTTATTCACCACCAGCAGCTGGAGATTTTATGCATGTAAGATTTAGCTCAAGATTGGATTATATGTTCAGCATGTTTTACATTTGCTGTTTTTACTTACTAGGCCGCATTCCTATATCATCTACAGTCACGATATTTGCAAAATCAGGTATGTACAAAACCTACAAAAAATGATGAGGTAAAATTTCACAATTGCGGTATACATAGGAATCTTAGGACCAGGGGTGTTCCTTGAATCCTAACAAATCAGGAGCACCTCTGGCACACAAATTAAAAACGTTGAGGGGCTGGTAGGATAACATGATGATTACTTTGGACTCTTTGTAAACAAACTTAACTGTATTGGTCTGAAATTTCACTGAAAAGTAGATAGAATAAACAATGTTCCAAAGCTTTATAACACATAGAATGTATCATCTCCATATCTGAATATCTGAAAGGAGACCCAGAGCACTGGGCATTGGCCCTGGTTGCCAAGGTCTAGCAATGGCCCTGCTTGCAATTAAAGTATAGGGCAGACATGCAATCTGCAGGATCCACAGGTATTTGTCCCTTGTATGGTGTAAAAAGTCAACCAAATCTAATAATTATCCTGATGAAATGACTGGAACATTTAAGCAATCAACTGGAACTGGAACATTATTGGACAATTTCATGAATGCAGTTGCTAGATGTCTACTGATATCGGTGATATTGGAAATGTGTTCATCTTTTGCACACTGATTACCTTATGTGAAAAGCTTTTATATGAAGTACTGTAATCTTCTCTTATAACCAAATCAGCCATGTAGATATTTATTCCATGTTCACTCTCTGAAATGATGGAACAAGATAGTAGAACTTTCAGGGGTCCATTACATGTTTGCATTTCTACATTCACATCTTTGTGTTTTGGTACAGTGTATTAAAAAAAACAGGCTTCCTCATCTTTGGGGCTGTTTTTGGCATAACGCACCTTCCATGGGGGATCAATTGTAAAATTTAGAGGAGTGACTGTAGCTTTATTAACATTTTACATACAGCTTATACAGTATTTGGAAGATGAAAAAATAATGATCACACTGTTAAAAACTGTATTATTCCTCCCTGTTACAGGGAATTGTGAAGATACAAATCATTGTCTGTATTATATCAAACATCATAAATGCCTTGGTGAATTATGTCTTCCTCTTTGTTCTGGAACTTGGAGTTATGTGAGTAGATGAACAATATTTCTAATCTTGGTATAATTGCATATTAGTAGTTCCTAAAGAAAATCTGTTACAGAAGAGGTATGTGGGTTACCTGTCTTTCACTGGCTTCAATAATGTATACCGGTAAATCTCTGATTCAAAGCAAACGTGTGAAGAGACCCTGCCCTATGCTGTTGTGTTCCTATTTGAAATTAGAGTGTTTGATACTAAGCTGTAACCAGCCTGAGCTATAGCTTACCTTTGTCTAGACTCTGTAGGTCTTCCTTAAAATAGAAGTATGTTTTTTTTATTATTTTTTTCCTATTCATACTTACCTATGTGGATGCAGCATCAGATCGATACTGCAGCTGTCCCCCTCCGTCTCTGCACTGAGAACCGAGCCACCAAACACTGCCGATGGCTCAGTTTTCACAGATCCCCGAGAGAAGAGCTGCTGACTGTCAGTCAGAATCTCTCCTCTCTGCTTCTCCACACTCATTGGAGCGCTAAGCTGTGGAGGGGCGGGGAGCAGCTGTCTCAGCGGCTCGCTGAGCCACTGAGACGGCCATCAATCATGGCAGCTGGCGAATCCATACTTGGAAGCCGGGATGGCACGCTGCCTTAACTGATGGCAGTGACGTCAGCTTAGAGCATATTTCAGAACACTCTCCACTGAAAACGTGTCACAGAAGGGCAAAACTAATTGCACTCCTGTCACCCAGAGGAGAAGCCCAGCCTAAAAATCATAGGCTGGACTTCTCCTTTAAAGTGGATGTAAACTCTCACATATACCCAGTGAAATGAACAGCCTCAGATGATATACAGAGATTAAGCAAATCCTTCTACATAAGTTTTAGTTGTATATCTGCTGTCTTCAGCTTTCTACATCCTTTAGCAAGTGCACATTGTGTTAGAAATCTTTCTTCCAATTTCAGCAGTGGGAGGGGAGTGACAGCTGATTGGAGGAAAGGCACATACCCCCCCCCTCCAAATAGGCAGAGGAACAAATAAACTTGCAGAGCTGTGCTGGGAATGGGCAAGCGCTCTGCTTATCTGTCTCTAAGTTCCCTCCCCGACACAAATTTCCAGCTGCTTTTATCTCCTGTGTCGGAGAACTTATCATGAGTTATCATGCTAATAACAGAGGAGCGGAGCAGCAGAAAGACACGGCACTTAGGGCTTTGGAGGGAGATAAGTAAACACTACAGATATATGTGCCCAGATCAGATTTAATGAATGGGGTTTACAACCATTTGGGTTGATTGTGCCTGCCTGTTATCATAAAGGAGGTTTATAAATCTGTAACTAACCAAACCAATCCATGGGATTCACAGTCAGATGCATAGTTTGGGAAATGGTTAATATTAGGGGGTTACCTTTTCAGAGTGTCCTGTCCCTACTGGGTTTTTGCCTGAAGAGGATGTGTGGATAGTCCCTCCACTTGGGCCTTACCTGAGCCTGGGTTCAGGTGCTGTAGGCCTAAGAAATTTAGCATACTGCTGGAGTGGACATCTAAAGGTAGATGGACTTGCAAAGAATCTACTTGCTGAAAAATGTCACAGAGAAGCTGGGTAGAAGTTACTACTGGACTGTAAGAATGATTCATCACACATCAATTAAGGTATCTTGGACTGCTCTGGAAATGGCCAAGAGCCAGATATATTAGAGAGAGTTTCATTGCAATATAAAGGAAGGACTGTGACTACTCTTACAGGGTCATAGGTCTGTCTGGTAGCTTTCACAGGGTCAGCAATTTTAAGGCTGCTCTTTTTCCTTTTTATTTATTTTGCTGTTTTTGGGTATCCTAAGGATAGTCACTGCAACATTTTTTCATTCCACAATAAGCACAGAATTCATGGGAGTTGCAACTCTGCTTTGAATTTGAGAAAAGTAAAGCATTGTTGCTATACCATCACAGGAAGCTATATTAGTTGGAATTCACTGGCAGAATGAACAAGTATTTGTTAGACATTATAAGGGTAAAGGGAGGAAATTGTGGGTGAAATGCACTTATTATAGGCCAAAGCTCTGTTTTATTATTATATGTTCTGTTCTGCTTTTAAGTTACAGATGAGGATGGTAGGTGTTATCCTGGACTCTGAACTCTCTCTTCAGCCCCACATCCAATCACTGTCCAAAGCATGCTGCCTCAACCTATGCAACATCTACAAAATACGCCCCTTCCTAACCAATGACACCACAAAGCTTCTACTCCACTCCCTGGTTACCTTGGCTACTACAACTCCCTCCCCATTGCCTTACTTTTACATAGGCTATCCCCCTTCAGTCCATCATAAATGCTGCTCCCAGACCCATCCACCTCAACAACCGTTAAGTGTCTGCTAACCCTCTCTGCCAATCCCTCTACTGACTTCTGCTCACCCACTGAATTCAGTTAAAAATACTAACAACTTACAAAGCCATCCACAACTCCGCACCACGCTAAATCACTAACCTAGTCTCAAAATACCAACCTAATCACTCTCTTCATTCCTCCCAAGACCTTCTGCTCTCTAGCTCCCTTGTCACCTCTTCCCATACTCACCTCCAAGACTCCTTCCTGAACATCCTACCCAAATATGTCCAACTATCTCCTTCTCTGTCCCCTTTTGGGAGATCCCTGAAAACCCCTCAGAGAAGCCTATTCTACCCCACATAACAACTGTACTTTTATTTTCTCCATCAGCTCATCCCCCATGGTTATTACCTTTAGTATTATTTGACTATTCCTTTTAGATTTTAAACTCTATTAAGGGGTAGGGATGGGCCCGCTGTTCGATTCGAACCCATGTTCGAATCGAACATCGGCCGTTCGACCGCTCGTCGAGCCCAGAAATATGTGGGCCGTTCGCATCAAATTCGTGTGATGCAAATGGTCCACAATGCACTGCGCCAGTCACAGTGCATTGCTGGCTGATGATTGTCCAAGCATGCACTGTGACCCCGCATGCTTGGCCAATCATAGAGCCAGCGGCGAGGAGAGCAATAATTGGCCACAGGCAGGATGCCTGTGGCCAATTATATCTCAGGGTGTTTAGTACACGCCCCACACTATATAAGGCCGCCGCGCCGGCGGCCTCGTGTAGTGTGTTCCGGCGTTAGTCAGTGACAGTGTCATTGACATTATCTGCTGTGTTTCATTCTGCACTGTGCTGACATTATCTGCTGTGTTATTCATTCTGCTGAGTGCTGACATTATCTGCTGTGATTCTGGGGATTAGTGTAGTGTGTGCGTGCTGTTAGTACAGCATTGCAGTATCACATTAAACCACCTTTACCCTTCTGGCCTGTTGTCATCTAAGGCAGCCAGCCAGCCAACTGCAGAAGTTAGCGTGTGTGTGTGCTGTGTGAGTATAGCACAGCCCACAATAAACCACCTCAGCCTGTATCTGCCCTAAGGCCCTGTTGTCATCTAAGGCAGCCAGCCATCTGCAGGAGTTAGCGTGTGCTGTGTGAGTATAGCAGAGGACACTAAACCACCTCAGCCTCTATCTGCCCTAAGGCCCTGTTGTCATCTAAGGCAGCCAGACAGCCATCTGCAGGAGTTAGCGTGTGTGTGTGCTGTGTGAGTATAGCACAGCACACTAAACCCCCTCAGCCTCTATCTGCCCTAAGGCCCTGTTGTCATCTAAGGCAGCCATCTGCAGGAGTTAGTGTGTGTGCTGTGTGACTCCAGCACAATATACACTACCCACTACAATGCCTGGAAGACCGACAAGGAGAGGCAGACAGTCCCGAGGCAAGAAAACAGGGCAAGCAGGCTCTGTGTCTAGAGACAACAGTGCTGGTCGTGGACGTGGTGCATCGTCATCAGCACGTGGCCATGGGACACACTTGTCCTTCTTTTCGGCAGCTGGACCTGTTGAGCCGCATCATGCCGAAGGCTTGGTAGAGTGGATGACCAAGCCCTCCTCATCCTCCTCATCCTCTCTCACCCAGGCTCAGGGTACTGGCAAAGCAGCTGCCAACGCGTACTCAATGTCATCATCAGGCACCCCTTCCCTAGACTCACCATGTCCTCCTGAGGAGTCCCCGAACTGTTTGAGCACAGTGTTGGTTACATGCTCCAGGAGGATGCCCAGCGTTTTGAAGGCTCGGATGATGATACCCAGCTAGAGGAAGGCAGTAGCGTGAGCGAGGAGAGAGGGGATGCTCAAGGACAGCAATCTGGCAGTCATGTTCCACCAGCTGCAGCTTACTGCCAGGTTTGCTCCAGTGGTGAAGGGGATGATGAGGTCACTGACTCCATGTGGGTGCCTGAACGGAGAGAGGAGGAGGAGGAGGCAGCACATCTTCAACGAGGCAGGATGCCCTCCGGGGGCCAGCTTGAGGCCAGCACACCAACTGAATCACACTGCAGAGCTCCGCCTGTGCAGGGCGCTGCCTCTGCACGTTATTACAAAAGTTCTTTGGTGTGGGCCTTTTTTGAGACGAGTGCATCAGATCGCACCACTGCTATTTGCAACATATGTCTCAAGCGTATCTCGCGTGGCCAAAACATCAGCCGCTTGGGCACCACAAGCATGACCAGACATATGTCGACCTGCCATGCAGCTCGTTGGCAAGCGCACATTAAAGACCCACACCAAAGAACAAAGCGGACCTCTCCTTGCTCCTCATCAGCTGGGATCTCCAACCCCACTATACCTTCAGTCCTCTCTGAAAGCTGCACTGAGAGGAATAAAGGTGTAGAATTAGGTGTGTCACAGCCAAGTACTTGCAGGCACTCTGCTAGCAGTACACCGACGTCCGATTCTACCAGGCAAATTCCCCTGCCCCAGCTGCTGGACCGTCGAAAGAAGTTTACTCCCAGCCATCCACATGCCCAGCGGTTGAATGCTAGCTTGGCTAAATTGCTAGCACTTCCACTGCTGCCTTTTCAGTTGGTAGACTCGGCCCCCTTCCGTGAGTTTGTCCAATGTGCGGTTCCTCAGTGGTAGGTTCCCAAACGCCACTTTTTCTCACGGAAGGCGATTCCGGCTCTCTACCGGCATGTGGAACGCAATGTCCATGCCTCGCTGGACAGGGCGGTCAGCGGTAAGGTGCATATTACTGCTGACTCATGGTCCAGCAGGCATGGACAGGGACGTTACCTGTCTTTCACAGCCCATTGGGTCACTCTTTTGGCAGCTGGGAAGGATGCAGGACAAGGTGCAGTAGTGTTGGGGGTTGTTCCGCCACCACGCCTCCAAAATGCTACTACTGGTTGTGACACACCTCTCTCCTCCCCCCCCCTCCTCTTCTTCTTCCTCCATGGCCTCTTTGAATGCTCTGTCCTCGGAACCAGCGGTGCTCCATAGGCGTCCAAGGGGCTTCGCAAGTACGCAGGCAAAAAGATGCCATGCCGTGCTTGCGCTGGTGTGTTTGGGGGACAGGAGCCACACTGGGGCAGAGGTTCTGTCAGCTCTGCAGTGATAGGCCGAGAGGTGGTTGACGCCACGCCAGCTTAAGCCAGGAATGGTGGTTTGTGACAACGGCCCTGCGACAGAGACAGCTGACCCATGTGCCCTGTATGGCTCACGTCCTTAACCTGGTGGTGCAGCGGTTCCTGGGCAGGTACCCAGGCTTACAGGATGTCCTGAGGCAGGCCAGGAAAGTCTGTGTGCATTTACGCCGATCATATAATGCCAGTGCTCGGCTGACTGAGCTGCAAAAGGAGTTGAACCTGCCCAAGAACCGCTTAAATATGTGACATGCCCACCAGGTGGAACTCAACATTGGCCATGCTGCAGCGACTGCACACGCTGCAGAGGGCCATCAATGAGTACCTGTGCGACTACGGCACTAGGACAGGGTCAGGGGAGCTCGGATTTCTTTCCCCACACCAGTGGAGCATGATCAGGGATGCATGCACTGTCCTGTCACCATTTGAGGAGGCCACGAGGATGGTGAGCAGTGACAGTGCATGCATCAGTGACACTGTACCTCTTGTCCACCTGTTGGAGCATACGCTGCGTGGGATAATGGACAGGGCACTTGAGGCAGAACAGAGGCAGGAAGAGGAGGACTTTCTTGCCTCTCAAGGCCCCCTTTATCCAGACAGTGTTCCTTCTCTCCCACCCATCACACAGGAAGAGGATGAGGAGGAGGAGGATTGTGCCAGCATGGAGGTGGAGCCTGGCACTCAGCATCAGCAGCAGCAGTCTTTTAGGGATGATTTACAGTCCCAACAAACCAGTGGACTTGTACGTGGCTGGGAGGAGGTGGCTGCGGATCATGTCGTCCTCAGTGACCCAGAAGACTCCGGACCGAATGCCTCAGCTAACCTACGTTGCATGTCCTCCCTGATCCTGCAAAGCCTGCGGAAGGATCCTCGTATTCTACGGATCAAGGAGAGGGACCATTACTGGCTGGCCACTCTCCTTGATCCATGGTACAAGGGTAAGGTTGCGGACCTTATTTTGCCATCGCAGAGGGAGCAGAAGAAGAGACATCTCCGGGAGGCCTTGCAGAAAGGTCTGTGCATCGCATTCCCAGAGACTGGGAGGTTACAAACTCCTGGTCCTGGACGACGAGTTGCTGAGGCTTCGGTCAGTAGCAGAAGGAGCGGTGGGGAAGGTGGACGTCTGACCGATGTGTTCAGACAATTTTTTAGTCTGCAGCCCCAAGGTATGATCGGTTCCAGCAACCATCGCCAGCGTATGATATACATGGTGCAGGAATACCTAGGGGCAAGGTCAGACTTGGACACCTTTCCCACCAAAAATCCTCTGGCTTACTGGGTCTTGAGGATGGATCACTGGCCAGAGCTTGCACAGTATGCAATTGAGCTACTGGCCTGTCTTGCATCCAGCGTTCTTTCGGAATGCACATTCAGTGCTGCTGGAGGCTTTGTCACCGATCACAGGGTGCGCCTGTCCACCGACTCGGTTGATCGACTGACCTTCATAAAGATGAATCAGTCTTGGATCACCACCAGCTACCAGGCACCTGAAGCTGATATAACAGAATAATTTATTTTGAAATGTCCCTTCAAGACTGCCTATGCTGATGCTGAGTGACTGTCCTGTTATGTTGACTGACTATCCTCTTCCTCCTCAATGATCCTGATGATAGCATGGAAGAACATTTTTGTTTCTGGGTGCCACCACCAGTGGCTAAGGCATGAAATTACAATTTTTTTATGCAATGCTTTGTAACAGGTCTGATTGCTGTGCTCAGAGTACAGTATCTGTGAGGGGTTGCAGTGTTGTGGCACCAGCACAATTTTTCAGCCCCTGTTTAACAGGGGTGTGTAATTACATTTTTTTATGCAATGCTGTGCAACAGGTCTGTTAGCTGTGCTCAGAGTACAGTATTTGTGAGGGGTTGCAGTGTTGTGGCACCAGCACCAGTGCCTAAGGCCCAATTTTTCAGCCCCTGTTTAACAGGGGCGTGTAATTACAATTTTTTATGCAATGCTTTGCAACAGGTCTGATTGCTGTGCTCAGAGTACAGTATCTGTGAGGGGTTGCAGTGTTGTGGCACCAGCACCAGTGCCTAAGGCACAATTTTTCAGCCCCTGTTTAATAGGGGTGTGTAATTACAAATCTTGATCTAATAATTCACAGCAGGGCCCATCCCTGTGCCCACCAAGAGTAACTGTGAGGGCTTACAGTGTTGTGGCAACACCGTCCACCACCACCAAAGGCCCAATTTTTCTGCCCCTGTTCAACAGGTGCATGCAATTACAAATGTTGATCGAATAATTCACAGCAGGGCCCATTTCTGTGCCCACCAAGAGTAACTGTGAGGGCTTACAGTGTTGTGGCAACACCGTCCACCACCACCACCACCAAAGGCCCAATTTTTCTGCCCCTGTCCAACAGGTGCATGCAATTACAAATCTTGATCTAATAATTCACAACAGGGCCCATTCCTGTGCCCACCAAGAGTAACTGAGGGCTTAGAGTGCTGTGGCAACACCGTCCACCACCACCAAAGGCCCAATTTTTATGCCCCTGTTCAACAGGTGCATGCAATTACAAATCTTGATCTAATAATTCACAGCAGGGCCCATTCCTGAGCCCACCAAGAGTAACTGTTAGGGGTTAACGGTGTTGTGGCAACACCGTCCACCACCACCACCACCAAAGGCCCAATTTTTCTGCCCCTGTTCAAGAGGTGCATGCTATTACAAATCTTGATCTAATAATTCACAGCAGGGCCCATTCCTGTGCCCACCAAGAGTAACTGGTAGGGCTTACAGTGTTGTGGCAACACCAACATCCAATGGGGCAAATTTCTGCAGAGTATATACGGCAGGCCCCTACTTTCAAACATCCAACTTAGAAACGACTCCTACTTGCAAACGGAAGGAGAAAACAGGAAGTGAGAGGAAATCTACCCCTAGGAAGGGAAATTCTATCCTGTTAGATTAAATTTGGGAAAAGGGTATCTCCTCTCTACTGATGCTTTATCACCAATCCTTGTTTCAATAAAAGGGGGGTGATGGGGTAGCCATGCCATTTTTCTCAAAGATTTTCATCCATATTGCCAGGAAAAGACATGACATTAAAGCCGCAAGCAGTTTTAAATGGCTTCTTTTTTTCCTTTACAAATGTCATTTTTTGCAGGGACAGTTCTAAACACGGGAAACACATGCCACTTCACAGGCATACTTTAGACACCCCCCAGGTACCATATTTAAAGGAATATTTCACTTTTTTTTTTTGACTTTATGCATCATTAAAATGACTGCTCCCGAAAAAACGTCCGTTTTTAAAACTTCTTTTTGCATTAATACATGTCCCCTGGGGCAGGACCCGGGTCCCTAAACCTCTTTTATGACATTAACATGCATATTGGCCGTTATAATTAGCACTTTAGATTTTGAACGTTCGCGTCCATTGTAACTAATAGGGTTCGAATGTTCGCGCAAACTTTCGGTCCGTTCGCAGGTTCTGGTGCGAACCGAACCCGGGGGTGTTCGGCTCATCCCTATTGAGGGGGGCCCACTGATTTCTCCTGTATTATACTGTATTGTAACTGTATTGTCTGCCCTCATGCTGTAGAGTGCTATGCAAACTGTTGGTGTCACTGTATATACATCCTGTATAATAATAATACTTTTGGTGCTTCCAATTAAAAGGAAGGTATGGATCGTATGCAAAGGTAAAGTGCTAAGGATCTAAAATATCAGTGATGATTCAGTAATCCCTATTGCCATAAGACTTGTCAAGACTAAAACACTTTGAACTTTATTAGGTGCATACTGTAGCAAACAATCACCCAACACCTTCAAATGTACTTTTTTTTGTTCACAGTGGTTCGGCTTGGGCCAACACTATTTCTCAGTTTTCCCAGGCTCTTTTGTTGTTCCTCTATATTCGGCTGAAGAAACTTCATGTACACACATGGGGAGGTATGATCTTGTTACATTTCAGGTTATGAATCAAATGTAAAATCCATAACATTGTAACATAAAGGGGTTGATTTACTAAAGGCAAATAGACTGTGCACTTGACAAGACTAGACAAGTGCAGTTGCTCCAGAGCATAGTAAATGAGCAGAAGCTCTGCTGACCTCCATCATCCAATCATGTGCAAGCAAAAATGCTGTTTTGTTTATTTTTCTTACACGTGATTGGGTATTCTTTGCAAAGTGAAGCTTTACCTCATTTACTAGGCTTTGGAGCAATTGCACTTTGCAAAGGGGACAGTCTATTTGCCCTTAGTAAATCAACCCCAAAGTGTGACACTAATGAATGCATAACAGAAAAAAAAAATAATTGTGGCTTTCAGAAGACAAGTATTTATGGGCCTGTTTACACTACAGAGTTGTTGTAATTGCTTTACTGCAAAATGCAGCAAAGTGGGTTAAAGCCATGGAGCAATACGGTGCCATTCAGAATGCACCTTTTGACAGAAGTGTAAGGCTGCGCAATGGACAGCAATGTACTAATTAGGGATGAGCTGAACACCCCCAGTTCGGTTCGTGGCAGAACATGCGAACAGACCAAAAATTTGTGTGAAATCCGTTAAAGTCTATGGGACCCAGACGTAAAAAATCAAAAGTATGAATTTTAAAGGCTAATATGCAAGTTATTGTCCGTCCTAAAAAGTGTTTGGGGACCCGGGTCCTGCCCCAGGTGACATGTAGCAATGCAAAAAAAAGTTTTAAAAATGGCAGTTTTTTCGGGAGCAGCGATTTTAATAATGCTTAAAGTGAAAAAAATAAGGTGAATTATTCCTTTAAATATCGTACCCGGGGGTGTCTATAGTATGCCTGTAAAGTGGCGCGTGTTTCCTGTGTTTAGAACAGTCCCTGCACAAAATGACATTTCTAAAGGAAAAAAAAGTAATTTAAAACTGCTTGCGGCTGTATCGTAATGTTGCCCCCCCCCCCGCCCAGCCCATTAATGGGCCCTTTGGGTCTGGTATGGATATTAAGGGGAACCCTGCACCTAAATAAAAAAAAAGGCTTGGGACCCCAGGCTCTATATACTATGAACAGCAGTATACAGGCGGTCTCCGGGTTACAAACAAGATAGGGACTGTAGGTTTTTGTTAAGTTGAATCTGTTTGTAATTTGGAACAGGAACACCACCAAAGGCCCAATTTTTCTGCCCCTGTCCCAGCAGCAAAAATAAAAAGGACAAGCATGCCCCACGGCCACCTGCAGAAGATGCACCATGTAAATGACCAGCACTGTGGACTGTAGACACAGAGCCTGCTTGCCCTCTTTTAGTGGTCTGTGAGCGTCTGCCTCTCCTTGGTGGCCTTCCAGACATGATGGGGATTTTGTTTTGCAACACCACACTACACTGTATTGTGTACTGTGTACACCACCAGAAAAGTAGTAGCAACTGCACTATGGGTGCACGGTATTTTGTACACTACCAGAAGTCTAATAGCAACTATGGGTGCACTGTATGTATTGTGTACTGTGTACACCAGCAGAAAAGTAGTAGCAACTGCACTAGGGGTGCACGGTACCGTGTACAACGCCTGAAGTATATTAGAAACAGTACACCAGGAACGGCCTGCAGTGAGATATAGGTAAACTGTATGCAGTGGAGATATCTATATTATATATATATAGATATCGATAATATATATATATATATATATATATATATATATAGATATATAGATATAGATATATATATATATATATATATATATATATATATATATATATATATATATATATATATATATATATATGGGACTGTTTATATATATTTTATGCACTGGAGCTCACTGAATCACCTGCCTGCCAAAAGTATAGTAGAAACAGTACACCAGGAATGGACTGCAGTGAGATCTAGCTAAACTGTATGCAGTGGATATATATATTTAGGGATGAGCTGAACACCTCCGTGTTCGGTTCGCACCAGAACCTGCGAACGGACCGAAAGTTTGCGCGAATATTCAAACCCTATTAGTTACAATGGACGCGAACGTTGGAAATCTAAAGTGCTAATTATAACGGCCAATATGCATGTTAATGTCATAAAAGAGGTTTGGGGACCCGGGTCCTGCCCCAGGGGACATGTATCAATGCAAAAAGAAGTTTTTAAAAACTGACGTTTTTCGGGAGCAGTCATTTTAATGATGCATAAAGTGAGAAAAAGTGAAATATTCCTTTAAATATGGTACCTGGGGGGTTTCTAAAGTATGCCTGTGAAGTGGCATGTGGTTCCCGTGTTTAGAACTGTCCCTGCAAAAAATGACATTTGTAAAGGAAAAAAAGAAGCCATTTAAAACTGCTTGCAGCTTTAATGTCATGTCTTGTCCTGGCAATATGGATGACAATCTTTGAGAAAAATGGCATGGCTAGCCCATCAACCAACCCCCCCCCCCCACCCCAGCCCATTACCAGCCCCTTTGGGTCTTGTATGGATATTAAGGGGAACCCCGCACCCAAAATAAAACCCTATACCTACAAACCTATATACTCTGAACAGCAGTATACAGGCGGTGCAAACAAGACAGGGACTGTAGGTTTGTTCTTAAGTAGAATCCGTTTATCATTTTGAACAGGTACATTTTTAAGTGTAGCTCCATCCAAAAAAATCTATTTTTAAGCTTTTTGGAGAACATAGGGAAGGGTTATCACCCCTGTAATATTTGTTTTGCTGTCTGTGCACCTGTTCAGAACATTTCACCTCACTTTCCATCCCAATGACAAATGTTTTTGGAAAAGTGGGGTTTTTATTGAAACAAGGATTGGTGATAAAGCATCAGTAGAGAGGAGATACCTTTTTCCCAAATTAAATCTAACAGGATAGAATTTCCCTTCCTAGGAGTAGATTTCCTCTCACTTCCTGTTTTCTCCCTCCGTTTGCAAGTAGGAGTCGTTTGTAAGTTGGATGTTTGAAAGTAGGGGCCTGCCGTATATACTCTGCAGAAATTTGCCTCGTTAGATGTTGGTGTTGCCACAACACTGTAAGCCCTCCCAGTTACTCTTGGTGGGAACAGGAATGGGCCCTGCTGTGAATTATTAGATCAAAATTTGTAATTGCATACACCTGTTGAACAGGGCCAGAAAAATTGGGCCTTTGGTGGTGGACGGTGTTGCCACAACACTGTAAGCCCTCACAGTTACTCTTGGTGGGCACAGGAATGGGCCCTGCTGTGAATTATTAGATCAAGAATTGTAATTGCATGCACCTGTTGAACAGGGCAGAAAAATTGGGCCTTTGGTGGTGGCGGCGGAAGGTGTTGCCACAACACTGTAAGCCCTCACAGTTACTCTTGGTGGGCGCAGAAATGGGCCCTGCTGTGAATTATTAGATCAAGATTTGTAATTACACGCCCCTGTTACACAGGGACTGAAAAATTGGGCCTTTGGTGGTGGTGGTGGACGGTGTTGCCACAAGACTGTAAGCCCTCACAGTTACTCTTGTTGGGCGCAGGAATGGGCCCTGCTGTGAACTATTAGATCAAGATTTGTAATTACACGCCCCTGTTAAACAGGGGCTGAAAAATTGGGCCTTAGGCACTGGTGCTGGTGACACAACACTGCAACCCCTCACAGATACTGTACTTGGAGCACAGCAGTCAGACCTGTTGCAAAGCATTGCATAAAAAATTGTAATTACACGCCCATGTTAAACAGGGGCTGAAAAATTGGGCCTTAGGCACTGGTGCTGGTGACACAACACTGCAACCCCTCACAGATACTGTACTTGGAGCACAGCAGTCAGACCTGTTGCAAAGCATTGCATAAAAAATTGTAATTACACGTCCATGTTAAACAGGGGCTGAAAAATTGGGCCTTAGGCACTGGTGCTGGTGGCACAACACTGCAACCCCTCACAGATACTGTACTTGGAGCACAGCAGTCAGACCTGTTGCAAAGCATTGCATAAAATTTTTAATTACACGCCCCTGTTAAACAGGGGCTGAAAAATTGGGCCTTAGGCACTGGTGCTGGTGCCACAACACTGCAACCCCTCACAGATACTGTACTTGGAGCACAGCAGTCAAACCTGTTGCAAAGCATTGCATAAAAAATTTTAATTACACGCCCCTGTTAAACAGGGGCTGAAAAATTGGGCCTTAGGCACTGGTGCTGGTGTCACAACACTGCAACCCCTCACAGATACTGTACTTGGAGCACAGCAGTGAAACCTGTTGCAAAGCATTGCATAAAAAATTGTAATTACACGCCCCTGTTAAACAGGGGCTGAAAAATTGGGCCTTAGCCACTGGTGGTGTCTATCATCAGGATCATTGAGGAGGAAGAGGATAGTCAGTCAACATAACAGGACAGTCACTCAGCATCAGCATAGGCAGTCTTGAAGGGATGTGACATTTCAAAATAAATTATTCTGTTATATCAGCTTCAGGTGCCTGGTAGCTGGTGGTGATCCAAGACTGATTCATCTTTATGAAGGTCAGTCGATCAACCGAGTCGGTGGACAGGCGCACCCTGTGATCGGTGACAAAGCCTCCAGCAGCACTGAATGTGCGTTCCGAAAGAACGCTGGATGCAGGACAGGCCAGTAGCTCAATTGCATACTGTGCAAGCTCTGGCCAGTGATCCATCCTCAAGACCCAGTAAGCCAGAGGATTTTTGGTGGGAAAGGTGTCCAAGTCTGACCTTGCCCCAAGGTATTCCTGCACCATGTATATCAGACGCTGGCGATGGTAGCTGGAACCGATCATACCTTGGGGCTGCGGACTAAAAAATTGTTCTGAGAGCATCGGTCAGACGTCCACCTTCCCCACCGCTCCTTCTGCTACTGACCGAAGCCTCAGCAACTCGTCGTCCAGGACCAGGAGTTTGTAACCTCCCAGTCTCTGGGAACACATTGCACAGACCTTTCTGCAAGGCCTCTCGGAGATGTCTCATCCTCTGCTCCCTCTGCGACGGCAAGATAAGGTCTGCAACCTTACCCTTGCACCGTGGATCAAGGAGAGTGGCCAGCCAGTAATGGTCCCTCTCCTTGAACCGAAGAATACGAGGATCCTTCCACAGGCTTTACAGGATTAGGGAGGCCATACAACGTAGGTTAGCTGAGGCATTCGGTCCGGAGTCTTCTGGGTCACTGAGGACGACATGATCCACAGCCACCTCCTCCCAGCCACGTACAAGTCCACTGGTTTGTTGGGACTGTAAATCATCCCTAAAAGACTGCTGCTGCTGATGCTGAGTGCCAGGCTCCACCTCCATGCTCACACAATCCTCCTCCTCCTCCTCCTCCTCCTCATCCTCTTCCTGTGTGATGGGTGGGAGAGAAGGAACACTGTCTGGATAAAGGGGGCCTTGAGAGGCAAGGAAGTCCTCCTCTTCCTGCCTCTGTTCTGCCTCAAGTGCCCTGTCCATTATCCAACGCAGCGTATGCTCCAACAGGTGAACAAGAGGTACAGTGTCACTGATGCATGCACTGTCACTGCTCACCATCCTCGTGGCCTCCTCAAATGGTGACAGGACAGTGCCTGCATCCCTGATCATGCTCCACTGGCGTGGGGAAAAAAATCCGAGCTCCCCTGACCCTGTCCTGGTGCCGTAGTCGCACAGGTACTCATTGATGGCCCTCTGCTGCATGTGCAGTCGCTGCAGCATGGCCAACGTTGAGTTCCACCTGGTGGGCATGTCACATATAAGGCGGTTCTTGGGCAGGTTCAACTCCTTTTGCAGCTCAGCCAGCCGAGCACTGGCATTATATGATCGGCAGAAATGCCCACAGACTTTCCTGGCCTGCCTCAGGACATCCTGTAAGCCTGGGTACCTGCCCAAGAACCGCTGCACCACCAGGTTAAGGACGTGAGCCATACAGGGCACATGGGTCAGCTGTCCCTGTCACAGGGCGGAGAGGAGGTTGGTGCCATTGTCACAAACCACCATTCCTGGCTTAAGCTGGCGTGGCATCAACCACCTCTCGGCCTGCCCCTGCAGAGCTGACAGAACCTCTGCCCCAGTGTGGCTCCTGTCCCCCAAACACACCAGCGCAAGCACGGCATGGCATATTTTTGCCTGCGTACTTGCGTAGCCCCTTGGACGCCTACGGAGCACCGCTGGTTCAGAGGACAGAGCACTCGAAGAGGCCATGGAGGAAGAAGAAGAGGAGGGGGTGGAGGAGAGAGGTGTGTCACAACCAGTAGTAGCATTTTGGAGGCGTGGTGGCGGAACAACCTCCAACACTACTGCACCTTGACCTGCATCCTTCCCAGCTGCCAAAAGAGTGACCCAATGGGCCGTGAAAGACAGGTAACATCCCTGTCCATGCCTGCTGGACCATGAGTCAGCGGTAATATGCACCTTACCGCTGACCGCCCTGTTCATCGAGGCATGGACATTGCCTTCCACATGCCGGTAGATAGCCGGAATCGCCTTCCGTGAGAAAAAGTGGCGTTTGGGAACCTGCCACTGAGGAACCGCACATTGAACAAACTCACGGAAAGGGGCCTAGTCTACCAACTGAAAAGGCAGCAGTTGAAGTGCTAGCAATTTAGCCAAGCTAGCATTCAACCGCTGGGCATGTGGATGGCTGGGAGTAAACTTCTTTCGACGGTCCAGCAGCTGGGGCAGGGGAATTTGCCTGGTAGAATCGGACGTCGGTGTACTGCTAGCAGAGTGCCCGCAAGTACTTGGCTGTGACACACCTAATTCTACACCTTCATTACTCTCAGTGCAGCTTTCAGAGAGGACTGAAGGTATAGTGGGGTTGGAGATCCCAGCTGATGATGAGCAAGGAGAGGTCCGCTTTGTACTCAGAGTCAATACTGTGGATAGTATGGGAAAGGAACAAAGAGCAAACGAGAACATTGACCTGTGGTGTGCCAGGGGTCACGTGGTCAGTATGCCTAAAAGGGGGCATACCCAAGTATGAAATTAAATGAAATGAAAGAAAAAGGGAATGGGTGGGTGGGACACGAGAGCCTCCGACCATGAGGGGAGGAGGCGAAGGAGGGCAGGCTTTATGCAGCCTGACTCCTCCTACAAACACAGGCCGACCTGCGGTCAGCCTTTTCTTTGTACTCAGAGTCAATACTGTGGATAGTATGGGAAAGGAACAAAGAGCAAACGAGAACATTGACCTGTGGTGTGCCAGGGGTCACGTGGTCAGTATGCCTAAAAGGGGGCAAAAATAACCACAGTAGGATGAAAGCTTACTGACCAAATTGCCGTTCAATCTGCTGAAATTGACAAATGCTTATGACACCTCCAAAGTGGCTCGGGGACGTACCCAGAGAAACAAGACAACCTCCACCTAACCAAATGCTAATGGTCGGGACCCCTGGCGCAAAGTCACGGAAGCCGCTCCTATCCTAAATGAATAGCCAAAGTATGCTTGAAGGTCCAGAACCTGATTTGCCCAAAAAAAGGGGACGGTAATGAAGTATGCATAGAGCTGCAGAGAGGGGAGCACTAGGAAGAGGCAACCGGGGACCCCCCTGGGTATATCAGAAGTGGCACTGACGGGCTGGTTTAAAACCAACACCGGGCCCACGCCTTGCCAGGCTCCTGATGACGTGCCGCCTCCCGAATGCTGCGTCTTGCGAGCATGCAGATGTAACGGACAAGACCGGGGTGCCAACCGATTGACCAAAAGTATGCGAGACCCTGGGCCAGAAGTGCAGCTCGCCTGGCCTTAGGAACCATAAAGGTCAGATACAGCGCTGTCTTAAGCATCAAGCTGGTTCATAACAAAAGGAGACCCTGTCGGATACGTCATGAAGAATTTAACAAACGATGGGAAGACTGCCGAGTACAGCCGGAGCAACTCTTCTGGATTCCTGAGGATGCTTGACTACAGTACGCAGATTATGAAGAAAGGCCTGTCGGGGAATGCCAACAACATGAAATGCCGAGTCTCCACCAGATGCGCGCCGATACGAGTTGGAAAGGGCCAAAAAATAAAAAATAAAAAAAAAACAGAAAAGCAAAATAGCAACTGGATGTCGACCATCAGGACTAAGCAACCTAGACCGGAAGCCTGGAAACACCCTAAGCCATGTCACGAGCCTACCTGGTATACAAAACAAAGATCTTGTTGATCAAGGCTGTTGCGTCGGTCCAAGGAAACCTGATCCAACACCAATGCTGGAAACCTGAAGAGAAGGCGTGCCGCCGGCATCTGTGTCCTGGACCTGGGCCTGATGATACCGGCCCAGGCACAGAGAGGGATCCGGAATCCCCTAAGCCCCAGAGCCAGCAGAAGCTGCAATGGCTGACTTACCAATAGTCCCATACTATTGCGCAACTCCTGGCCGGACAGAGCTAGGACATGGAAGGTAACGTGAAAATGACACCGAACTGGGACAGGAACATGAATTGCGAGAGAAACTTGAGAAGACTGAGAACCTGCGACCGGAAAGTAACTGCGTGAAAGAACGTGACTGGACAAGAACATGAGTAGCGCGATCAGACTAAGACGTGAGTAGCACACGGACCGAGGCTGCACGAAAACGCAACCTGCATAAGAAACGCCGGTCGCACGAGTACGTAAACCGATGAACAACGAGAGAAACCTGGGAAATGAGAGAAACATGAAACGTGAGTTGGCATAGAAACAAACAGTTGCATGAGAAACGTAAGTTGCATGAGAAACGTAAGTTGCATGAGAAACGTAAGTTGCATGAGAAACGTAAGTTGTACGAAATATGTGAGCAGTGCAAGAAAACAGATGAGGAGACTTGCCACTGAACAAGCCAATTAAAAACGATCATCTCAATCTGTTTAACCCATAGACGTGATGGGAAACCCGCAGTGGAAGAACATGGACAACCCAGCTGTAAAAAATTACCAGAGAACATAATGCCCCTGGTACCTAACAAGTGTAAGGATGTGGGTGCAGAAATGACAAGACCAATCAGCGCCGGAATGTGAACCTAATGACCACCCCCCCTACCGTATGCAGTAAGCGAGCCCGAGCAACCTGCCGCGCTAAGACAGGCAATTAAAAACGAACACTCAGGGCTAAGGTACCCACAGGACGTGGTGGGTAGTAGTAAAGGTGTAACGGTGAACGTGCATGTATGACGTATGGACTACAGGCGAGAAGATTGTGGGGCGACAATCAATTAAAAACGAAAACCTCAGCCCGTATGGATCTGTAGACGTGACAGATCCTGGATGTAAGCACTAGCTAACGGAAATGCCGCAAACGAAAGGCAATGACATGAAAAGGCATGTGACATGCACGAGAACACAACATGAGACACACGAGAAACGTAAGAAAACACGAGAAACGTAAGAAAACACGAGAAAGCATAAGAAAACACGAGAAAGCATAAGAAAACACGAGAAAGCATAAGAAATGCAAGAAAACACGAGAAACGTACGAAAACATGAGAAACGTGAGAAAACATGGAAACATGTGAAACGTAATAACCATGGAAAACATGAGAAATGTAAGAAAACCTGGGAAAACGTGAGAAACGCAAGAAACATGAAACGTCGGAAACATGAGAACCGTAACTTGCCTGAGAATCGTGAAATTGCATAAGAACCGTAAATTTGCATGAGCACCGTAAATTGCATGAGCACCAGAAATTGCATGAGCACCAGAAATTGCATGAGCACCCCCAGCTCAAACACCCAAAGTTTGACATGACCCCACATCTGCGATCAGTCCCCGACAAGATGCATCCTTCATGATAGGTCTACTTCAGCTCTTCCCATGGTCTAGTACCCAGCAATTCAAATGAGAAATGTAAAATCGCATGAGAACCTAAAAGACTCAAAACTTACCTGAGAAATGTAAATCGCAGGAGAAACGTAAATCGCAAGAACACAAGTGCATGACCAAACTTACCTGAGAAACATAAAACCGCATGAGAAACGTAAAAAAAAACCGCCTGAGAAACGTAACATCGCCTGAGAACCGTAAATGACCCAACACTTACCTGAGAAATGTAAATCACAAGAACACTAGTACATGACCAAACCTACCTGAGAAATGTAAAACGCATGGGCAACGTGAAAACGCATGGGCAACGTGAAAACGCATGGGCAACGTGAAAACGCATGGGCAACGCAACATCGCATGGGCAACGCAACATCGCATGGGCAACGCAACATCGCATGGGCAACGTAAAAAAGCATGGGCAACGTAAAAAAGCATGGGCAACGTAAAAAAGCATGGGCAACGTGAAAAGCATGGGCAACGCAACATCGCATGAGAAACGCAACATCGCATGAGAAACGCAACATCGCATGAAAAACGCAACATCGCATGGGAACGTGACATCGCATGGGAACGTAACATCGCATGAAAAACGTAACATCGCATGAAAAACGTAACATCGCATGAGAAACATAACATCGCATGAGAAACGCAACATCGCATGAGAAACGTAACATCGCATGAGAAACGCAATATCGCATGAAAACGTAACATCGCATGAAAACGTAACATCGCATGAAAAAGTAACATCGCATGAAAAACGTAACATCGCATGAGAAACGTAACATCGCATGAGAAACGCAACATCGCATTTTTTTTCATGCGATGTTACGTTTTTCATGCGATGTTACGTTTTTCATGCGATGTTACGTTTTTCATGCGATGTTGCGTTTTCATGCGATGTTGCGTTTCTCATGCGATGTTGCGTTTCTCACGCAACATCGCATGAGAAACGCAACATCGCATGAAAACGCAACATCGCATGAAAAACGTAACATCGCATGAAAAACGTAACATCGCATGAAAAACGTAACATCGCATGAAAAAAACGTAACATCGCATGAGAAACGTAACATCGCCTGAGAAACGCAACATCGCATGAGAAACGTAACATCGCATGAGAAACGCAACATCGCATGAGAAACGTAACATCGCATGAGAAACATGAATGCCAAACTTACCTGAGAAATGAACTACCACCATGCAGCCCCCCCAAGGACCAGGGGAACACCGGCGCGGGAGGGAGAGGCGGCTCCCTCGTGGAGCCAGCACAGCTGTCAGGCGGCCATGCTCCCCCCCCAACCCAGGGAGAAGCGGGCAGCGTCTCCCACGTAGAGCCAGCGGAGCTGTCAGGCGGCCATGCTCCTCCCCCCCCAACCCAGGGAGAAGCGGGCGGGAGGGGGAAGCGTCTCCCACGTGGAGCCAGTGGAGCTGTCAGGCGGCCATGCTCCTCCCCCCCCGAACCCAGGGAGAAGCGGACGGGAGGAAGAAGCGTCTCCCACGTGGAGACAGCGGAGCTGACAGGCGGCCATGCTCCTCCCCCCCTGAACCCAGGGAGAAGCGTCTCCTCCGTGGATACAGAGACGGTACAGTATTGGGGACAGAGGGGCCGACAGGCGGCCGCAACCCCCCCTCTCCCCCGGCGTAACACTGGGAGAAGCGCCCCCCACGTGTAGCCCAAGCAGCTTTCAGGTGGCCGCAACCCCCCCCCCTCACCCGGCGGGTCCCAGGGAGAAGAGGGCGGGCAGGAGAAGCGGCTCAGTCACGGGGACAGAGGGGCCGACAGGTGGTCAACACCCCCCCCCCTCTCCCGGCGGAACACCGGGCGAAGCAAGGAAATGCCACCACCAGCAGGGAAAACAGAGCCGCAGGGCGACCTGCTCAGATGACCAGGAGAAGCAAGGCACTGTACGACCTCCTCGTCAACCCGGAAGTGAATACGAGAGCCTCCGACCATGAGGGGAGGAGGCGAAGGAGGGCAGGCTTTATGCAGCCTGACTCCTCCTACAAACACAGGCCGACCTGCGGTCAGCCTTTTCTTTGTTCTTTGGTGTGGGTCTTTAATGTGCGCTTGCCAACGAGCTGCATGGCAGGTCGACATATGTCTGGTCATGCTTGTGGTGCCCAAGCGGCTGATGTTTTGGCCACGCGAGATACGCTTGAGACATATGTTGCAAATAGCAGTGGTGCGATCTGATGCACTCGTCTCAAAAAAGGCCAACACCAAAGAACTTTTGTAATAGCGTGCAGAGGCAGCGCCCTGCACAGGCGTAGCTCTGCGGTGTGATTCAGTTGGTGTGCTGGCCTCAAGCTGGCCCCCGGAGGGCATCCTGCCTCGTTGGAGATGTGCCGCCTCCTCCTCCTCCTCTCTCCGTTCAGTCACCCACGTGGAGTCAGTGACCTCATCATCCCCTCCCTCTTCACCACTGGAGAAAACCTGGCAGTAAGCTGCAGCTGGTGGAACATGACTGCCAGATTGCTGTCCTTGAGCATCCCCTCTCTCTGCGCTCACGCTACTGCCTTCCTCTAGCTGGGTATCATCATCCGAGCCTTCAAAACACTGGGCATCCTCCTGGAGCATGTACCCAACACTGTGCTCAAACAGTTCGGGGGACTCCTCAGGAGGACATGGTGGGTCTAGGGAAGGGGTGCCTGATGATGCCATTGAGTACGCGTTGGCAGCTGCTTTGCCAGTACCCTGAGCCTGGGTGAGAGAGGATGAGGAGGATGAGGAGGGCTTGGTCATCCACTCTACCAAGCCTTCGGCATGATGCGGATCAACATGTCCAGCTGCCGAAAAGAAGGACAAGCGTGTCCCATGGCCACGTGCTGATGACGATGCACCACGTCCACGACCAGCACTGTTGTCTCTAGACACAGAGCCTGCTTGTCCTGTTTTCTTGCCTCGGGACTGTCTGCCTCTCCTTGTCGGTCTTCCAGACATTGTTGTGGGTAGTGTATATTATGCTGGAGTCACACAGCACACACACTAACTCCTGCAGATGGCTGTATTAGATGACAACAGGGCCTTAGGGCAGATAGAGGCTAAGGTGATTTTTTGTGTGCTGTGCTATACTCACACAGCACACACACACGCTAACTCCTGCAGATGGCTGTCTGGCTGCCTTAGATGACAACAGGGCCTTAGGGCAGATACAGGCTGAGGTGGTTTCATGTTCTGTGCTATACTCACACAGCACACACACACGCGCTAACTCCTGCAAATGGCTGTCTGGCTGCCTTAGATGACAACAAGGCCTTAGGGCAGATACAGGCTGAGGTGGTTTATTGTGTGCTGTGCTATACTCACACAGCACACACACACACGCTAACTCCTGAAAATGGCTGTCTGGCTGCCTTAGATGGCAACAGGGCCTTAGGGCAGATACAGGCTGAGGTGGTTTCCTGTGCTGTGCTATACTCACACAGCACACACACACACACTAAATACTGCAGATGGCTGTCTGGCTGCCTTAGATGACAACAGGGCCTTATGGCAGATACAGGCTGAGGTGGTTTATTGTGTGCTGTGCTATACTCACACAGCACACACACACGCTAACTCCTGCAAATGGCTGTCTGGCTGCCTTAGATGACAACCGGGCCTTAGGGCAGATACAGGCTGATGTGGTTTATTGTGTGCTGTGCTATACTCACACAGCACACACACACGCTAACTCCTGCAAATGGCTGTCTGGCTGCCTCAGATGACTACAGGGCCTTAGGGCAGATACAGGCTGAGGTGGTTTATTTGTGTGCTGTGCTATACTCACACAGCACACACACACACGCTAACTCCTGCAAATGGCTATCTGGCTGCCTTAGATGACAACAGGGCCTTAGGGCAGATAGATGCTGAGGTGATTTAGCGTGCTGTGCTATACTCACACAGCACACACACACGCTAACTCCTGCAAATGGCTGTCTGGCTGCCTTAGATGACAACAGGGCCTTAGGGTAGATACAGGCTGAGGTGGTTTATTGTTTGCTGTGCTATACTCACACAGCACACACACACGCTAACTCCTGCAAATGGCTGTCTGGCTGCCTTAGATGACAACAGGGCCTTAGGGCAGATACAGGCTGAGGTGGTTTATTGTGTGCTGTGCTATACTCACACAGCACACACACACGCTAACTCCTACAGATGGCTGGCTGGCTGCCTTAGATGACAACAGGGCCTTAGGGCAGATACAGGCTGAGGTGGTTTCGTGTGCTGTGCTATACTCACACAGCACACACACACGCTAAATACTGCAGATGGCTGTCTGGCTGCCTTAGATGACAACAGGGCCTTAGGGCAGATACAGGCTGAGGTGGTTTATTGTGTGCTGTGCTATACTCACACAGCACACACACACGCTAACTCCTGCAAATGGCTGTCTGGCTGCCTTAGATGACAACTGGGCCTTAGGGCAGATAGAGGCTGAGGTGGTTTAGTGTGCTGTGCTATACTTACACAGCACACACACACATGCTAACTCCTGCAAATGGCTGTCTGGCTGCCTTAGATGACAACAAGGCCTTAGGGCAGATACAGGCTGAGGTGGTTTTGTGTGCTGTGCTATACTCACACAGCACACACACACGCTAACTACTGCAGATGGCTGTCTGGCTGCCTTAGATGACAACAGGCCAGAAGGGTAAAGGTGGTTTAATGTGATACTGCAATGCTGTACTAACAGCACGCACACACTACACTAATCCCCAGAATCACAGCAGATAATGTCAGACTCAGCACTCAGCAGAATAATCACAGCAGATAATTCAGATAAAGCAGATAATGCACAAGCAGACACTGTACAGTGTCACTGTTCCTATAGCCGGAACACACTACGTGAGGCCGCCGGTGCCGCGGCCTTATATAGTGTGGGGCGTGTACTAAACCCCCTGAGCTATAATTGGCCACAGGCATCCGGCCTGTGGCCAATTATTGCTCTCCTCGCCGCTGGCTCTATGATTGGCCAAACATACGGGGTCACAGTGCATGCTTGACCAATCATCAGCCAGCAATGCACTGTGACTGGCGCAGTGCATTGTGGGCCGTTCGCATCACACAAATTTGATGTGAACGGCCCACATAGTTCTGGGCTCGACGAGCGGTCGAACGCCCGATGTTCGATTCGAACGTGGGGGCGAATCGAACACCGGGCCCATCCCTATATATATTATATATATATATATATATTATATGAAATACACTGCAGCTAACTGAATCACCTGCCTGCCAGAAGTATAGTAGAAACAGTGAGTACACCAGGAATGGACTGCAGTGAGATCTAGCTAAACTGTATGCAGTGGATATATATACTAGACTGACTGTATATATGAAATACACTGCAGCTAACTAAATAATCTGCCTGCCTGCTCAATCTAAATGACACTCTTTCTCCGTCCACGCCGGCAATGACACACTACACGAGGCCGACGTGCAGTCAGCCTTATATAGTGTGGGCGTGGACTTGGTCCCCCTGAGTCATGATTGACGCTGCTCGAATTTGGCGCGAATGGCCCATAATGTTCGGTTTTCGATGAACGGCGAACAGCCAATGTTCGAGTTGAACTTATGTTCGACCCGAACAGAAAGCTCATCCCTAGCACTTATGTATCATGCAGTGTGCTGCCAAAAATGGTGCATGAAGTACACTGCATGATAGTGTGTTGCCGTGTGCAATGTGCAGTCATTTCTAAGGTGCATTGGGATGCCATTCAAATGAATGGTACCACATCGCACCAACACATTTTATGTGCGTTGCCACACACTGCAGAAGAGTGAACACTAATGCACATGTTACCGTAACCCCAAAAATGGGTCCTAAGATTTAAAAATGAAAAAGAGCTGTAAATAAAAAATATATATATTTTTAAGATCAATTCCTTTCCCAATATTGTCATTGAACTCTGGTGTTTACACACCATCAAGGACAATCACATACAGCAGCACTTGCTATGTATGAATATGACCTCAAAAGGGAAAGTAAAATTAAACTGTTCTTTGCAATGACTGCTTTTTGGTATACATCTCTCCCAAAACCCAGGGCTCAAGTCCTGCGGGAACGCATGGGAACGGAGTTCCTGTACTTTTTCCACAACAGGAACTCAGTTCCCATTAGCAGCCGTGTCCTGCAAGACTTTGAAGTATGCGAGCTGTGTGGCAGGTGCTACACCAGCAGCTGCCGACACAGCTTGCAAAAGTAAGTGCCTGACTATTCAGGCATTTCCAGTAGGGGGCCCCATGACAGCTTCCACTTCGATCTACCTGTCAATCACAGCTAGCTGACCGGTAGATCAGGTCCCTGCTGCTAAGAGATTGTATTTAGTCAGACCTCTTGTGATGTACTCCTCCCCGCCTCCCCCTCCTGATTTTCTGTCTCCTCATCTCCCCCCCCCCCCCCCCCCAGTCTCCTGCATACTTGCTCTGTGTGTCCTGCTAAATCCCCCCCTCCTCTATCTTCAGTGCCATATGATGAGGGAACCCAGAGGAGGAGCACAGCTATTCTGCTCACAGGACATGCAGGGAGAGAGGTGAGCTGAGGGAGGAACATCAGTTTGGGGTGGTAAGCTGAGCACAATACCTGGCAAAGTTTAATGCCAGGAGGGAAGTTTATGTGGAAATATGTGAAGGGTTGGAATAGCAGTGAGTGTGTGTTGGAGCCCTGCAGAGTTTGCAGCCCCCCCCCCCCCCCCAAGCTAACATACATCTCCTAAGCAGGAACACATCACTATCTCTCCAAGCATTCTGTCCAGATAATGTGCAGTTAATTTATGACCTTTCCGTTTAACCCTGTGTTATCCAAACTCTGTTCAATGAAAAGTGTAAACTCACCACATAAACACTCTATATACAAAATAAAATTCCCCAATAAAGATCAGAACATGATGTTCACATTTGCATGGAAGCACAATTGAATGAATGCTGATTATTCAGAGAATTACCGTATTTATGTTTATTGAGGATTGATTTATTTTTTATGTACTAACAGTTAAGCTTCATACACACAATACGAAAATTGGATGAAAAATACCACTTTTGAAGCGTTCGTGCATATGAGCGTATCATTTTTTTATTTTTTTTGGTGGGGGAGTGGATCTTGGATGGGAGTTCCCACACTTTTTTCCCCAGGACTTGACCCCTGCCAAAACCCCCTTTTTGTGTTCACTCACTACGTATGTGTACTTGCTATTTCATACTTGGTTAAAGAAGGGCTAAAAAAAAAACTCTGCTGATGCTTTTTTCTTAAACTTAAAGGTTGGTCCTTGGAGTGTTTACAAGACTGGAACACCTTTGTAGCATTGGCAGTGCCGAGCATGCTTATGGTGTGCATAGAGTGGTGGACCTATGAAATTGGCAGTTTCCTTGTAGGTAAGCAAAATAAAGCAGAGGAGTAATGGAAACCTGCTAAACTCTTATGCCCTGTACACACGATAGGATTTTCCAATGAAAAATGTGTGATAGGATCTTGTTGTCGGAAATTCCGACCGTGTGTAGGCTTCATCACACATTTTCCATAGGAATTTCCGTCACACAAAATTGGAGATCTGGTTCTCAAATTTTCCGACAAAAAAATCCCTTTGTCGGAAATTTCGATCGTGCGTACACAATTCCGACGCACAAAGTGCCACGCATGCTCGGAATCAAGCAGAAGAGCAGCACTGGCTATTGAACTTAATTTTCCTTGGGCTTGTCATACGTAATGTACGTCACCGTGTTCTTGACGTTCGGAATTTCCGACCAACTTTGTGTGACTGTGTGTATGCAAGACAAGTTTGAGCCAACATCCGTCTGAAAAAATCCCATGGATTTTGTTGTCGGAAAATCCTATCGTGTGTACAGGGCATTAGTCTGCAGACTAGTGTACAAAACAAATGTTTACAACTGTAAAAAGAACAATACTGATAATAATGATTATATGGGCTTATTCAATGAGGTAGTGATGAGAGAAGACCAGCCGGCTGGTCAAAATAAAAACACGTACTGATTTCCCCATCCACACATTCGAGGTGGATGCAGACATTCTCCCTGCTGCGCTGTTGTATTCTGACAGCATGGCTCCTCCTCTGTCAGAATATAATGATCAGCACTACAGCTGATTGAATCCAAATTTTCAGACAGTCCTGGTAACGAGGAATCAACTACTAAATTGACTGCCCTCGAACTGGAATGGGCGTAGATGGATCGAAGTTCGGCTGGTCCCTGCTAAACTGACTTGATTTCAATCCATCTATGGCCAGCTTTATTGTAATGATTGCTATGGATTTTTACACTTTCTACAGCTCTGTAGCTTTATATGCCACCTTCCTATCCCTAGCATGCTAACTCAATGGAATAAGTATCACCACATAGGTGAGGTCCTCCCTCTCCTCTTTGCAAGTGCAGTTGCACTGCAAAGGCATTTGCTCTGGAGCTTAGTAAATAAAGCTCACTTTGCAAAGAATACCCAATCACATTTTTTTTTTTTTTAAACTGTATTTTTTTTGCACATGATTGGATGATGGAAGTCCAGCAGAGCTTTCCCTCATTAACTAAGCTCTGGAGCAAATGCCCTTGCAGAGTGCAACTGCAGTTACAAAGTGCTCAGTCTATTTGTCATTCGTATATCAATGAGTTAGGCCCCATGCACACAGGGCATTTGCCCATCTCTCCTAAACACCTTTCCGCTTGGCAGCAGCATTTTGGCAGAAAAAATGACTAAACGCATGTTAATTCAAGTTTAGATGCGTTTACATGCTTTTGGGCACAAGTGTTTTTCCTGCCAAAACACTGCTACTCATGAAGAAGCAGACAAAAAAACACTAAATGCCCCTGAAATCTGCGTTTTTAACGCTCAGTGTGCATAAGCAAGGCTGCCTGTCAGGTGAGGCCCAATCCAAGCCAAATGCTATTAAGTAGATTAAAAATTGTACAGACCTGAGATAGCAGGGTACTGTAGGCTTGCCAGCGTGCTGCAGAAATTTCTGTGGCGGCTGCACACAGGGTTTAAGTTTCCTTGTTCCCATTGTTGTGTCTGACAGACTTTTAAGAGGTCATCATCTTTTTTAAATGTGTTCTTTGTTCCCCCACTCCCCCCCCCCCCCCACACCAAAAAAAAAAAAAACTTACGATCAGATCACGCACTTGGTTGAAAGGGGGAGGGAGGGGGTGGCAGAAAAGTGGAACTTCCCTTTAGGGGTGAAGTTCTACTTTAATCACACAAGCTTCCTGCTCCAGCTCCCCCTACTATATCTTACATGGCATGACATTTTCCTAAAATGGAAATACACAGAACTTGACAAATACACAAGGAGATTAGCAATAGTCACAATTTGCCTTGTTTGCATTAAGATGTTTTTGTTTTGTTTTTTTTTAACATCTCTACATTTTTTTAAATATTAGGAAATCTAATAAACAAAATATAGTTCTTTTTGTACACTTATGGGTAATCTGCGTAATATAGTACTCAAAATGAATGCCATGTTTAACAACACGGAGCCAGTATGATCTACAAATCATAGTAACCAATCATCTTGATTTTATGTAGTGTAGGCAGATTCAGTAAAAAGTAGTCTGATTTTTGACTAGTTGCTATATGTTATTGCAATGTTGTACTTACCACAGTGCTGTTTATTGCAGAGGTGCCTAACCAGTGGCCCGGGGGCCACATGTGACCCATGGAGCCCTCTGATGTGGCCCACAACCTCCTGCTCTGGGATGGTCTGCTCTGGGATGGTAGGTTGGCAAGTCCAGATACCAGGTCGCTGATCCGCTATTCCAGAGCATCAGTGTTGTGAATGTAGCTGGCGGTAAATGAAGCAAGCGGCCACTGAGCAGAGCCGCATAAGCCGCTGCTTCCTGTATAGCGTCACCTCCTGTCACAGACAGAGTGATACCAAATGCACTCTGCACTCTGCCTGACAACAGCAACAACTGGTGATACCTGAATACCTGTAAGACTGTTATTAAAAGGTAAGTTTATTACAAAAATCACAGGGTATATATGGGCAAATCTGTTCTGTAGTGATTACTGGGACTGATTTCAGGTGCAAAAACAATGCATTGTTATTACTTGTGGGCTTGGTGCACTTTCAGAAAGTGCACTGCACCTGCAGCAGGATATAACAGATATCTATGGCAAAGTGCAGCTAGCCCGCAGGTGTACTGCGCTGCACCTGCGGAATGGGTAAACTGCAGTGCATCAGTGTGAAAGCAGCCTTAGGCCCCTTTAACACAATCTGTTTGACCCAGTCAGTCCCTCTATTTACCTCTATGGAGCGACAGATCTGTTTACATCTGCCTATCTCCAATCCTACCTCCAGCTGCAAACAACAACACCCCCCCCCCCCCGCACGCACACGCACGCTGTTTGCTGGTCCACCGGCACTTTCCCGATCGCCTGGCACACTGGGGGATCTTCGGGCAGGGGGACAGGCTGCGGCATGCATCTTGCATTGTCTTCCGTGTCCTCTCCCTTCTGCAATCACGGCGGCTTCCTCCGAGTCCACCCTATTTTGAAGCCTATTGGAGCCTATGGCTCTAATCGGGTGCTTCAAAAATACACCCCTGCTGCTGAAATTCAGGCGCCCGGCGTCCGAAAAGGGGCAAAACGCCTAAGTAGGGGGTGGCAGCGGCAGCCATGGATAGATTCATGCTATGCATGAATCTATCAATTATTCATAGAGGGGAGGTAGCGAGGATAGAGGGGGCGGCGCCCGTGTGCCCTTAATGCACGGGCCAACCCTGAGTGGCCCACGCTCTTCTAAAGGTTGGGCCCCCCTGGTCTATTGGGTGGTATGTAGCTACACTAGGCCCACTGTTTTTATATCTGAACTGTCAGGTATATCATTCTTAACATTGCCTGAGAGAGGAGCAGAGAGGTGGAGGAGTGAAGGAGCAAGGACGCACTATATCCCATCTGCTTGTCTGGGTATGGACAAGCTTTGGTCTACCCCTACCTTGGCTGTTTGTTTCCTCTGCTGTTCTCCCTGCTGTGCCTGCCATACCTGAGGTCAAGACATCTCTGCATGCTGGGCTGTATGGGTGAGCGGAGGAGTTTCTGTGTAAATACAGGAGGAAAAAAAAAACACTGAATACCTGTTGATATTCCCTCCTGGCTTATAGAAATTTGAAGCAATCTGAAGCCTCAGCTAAAAGTTCACTGGCTCATGAGTGTGGCTATATGGCTATTAAATGCAATATCTGGGGCATCAGAAGTCATGATATCAGCTCTTATCAGTAATAGTAGGCACCTGTCTTCTCTGGAGAAACAAGGAAGATAAAAGCAGTGGCAGCTGTGGTAAGTGTTTTATCCTCTCTCACTTTCTTCAAGGACTCTGTATACTCACTTTGTCTCTGGACTATTTAAAAGATTTGCTGCATAGTATTTAACACTACCTTATGCTGCCATATACTGCCATAGATTACTAAAAACTGCCAAACTGCTAAACATTTAACTCAGCATTTTATTGCACTGATACTCTGCTGCCATATACTGCTACATTCTATTGCCATAAAAACTGCTAAATTACTAAACTGTTTTAGCAGCGTATCGCAATACTGTCAGATGTCATATATTATCAAAAACTGGCAAACTGCTGCTTTAAAAAATTAATGCACTGCTGTCTCTCTGCTACCTCTGCTAAATGTGATAAACTGTAACCAAATATTTTCTTGGACTGCTCAAAGACACGCTACATTGTTGCTACTGCTACATATAAAAGCCTCATACAAATGCCATAAAATTATCTGGTTTTCTACCAAAGCCTGTTATATACTATCAAAAACTGGCAAATTGCTGCTTTAACAAATTAATGCA
Organism: Lithobates sylvaticus; assembly: GCA_028564925.1. Lineage (NCBI taxonomy): Eukaryota > Metazoa > Chordata > Amphibia > Anura > Ranidae > Lithobates > Lithobates sylvaticus. The sequence continues at coordinate 349,636,555 of CM053027.1, read as the reverse complement.
CTGCTGTCTTTCTCCTACCTCTGCTAAAAGTGACAAACTGTAACTAAATATTTTTTTTGGACTGATCAAAGACATGCTACATTGTTGCTACTGCTACATATAAAACCCTCATACAAATGCCATAAAATTATCTGGTTTTCTACCAAAGTCTGTCATATACTATCAAAAACTGGCAAACTGCTGCTTTAACAAATTAATGCACTGCTGTCTTTCTGCTATCTCTGCTAAAAGTGACAAACTGTAACTAAATATTTTTTTTGGACTGCTCAAAGACATGCTGCATTGTTGCTACTGCTACATATAAAAGACTTATACAAATGCCATAAAATGATCTGGTTTTCTACCAAATTCTCCAACTAAATGTGTTGGTTTTGATCTCAAAGACTGACACCAGTAATTGAATTATTGTTAATTTTGCTGTGGATACTGATAACAGCTAACTGGATAGTATTGTGGAATTGTTGATATTTACGGATATACAGATCTAAATAGTTATTAACTATAAACTGATGTGTAAAGTATCAATTGTGAATTGGATACTATTAACAAAACAACTGCTGACAATTTATAAACAAACTCGGCATGCTGATGGACTGTTTTATTTTTCACTAACTGCTGAGTGAAAGTTATATGACCAGAGTTTCAACGGCTGATGGTGACATGTGTCCTGCTTGTATATAAAGACATGTCTAATTGCCATTAAATAAGGGAAATATTGAGGAATGAGCTAAAGGAGACTAATCATACCAAGCCGTTAGCATTGTGAACAGCTGATAAACTACTGCCACTCCTAAAAAGCTGCTAATGGACTTCATTCAACAGGGGACAACCACAATCTGTCACTAAACTGTTGAAATGATAAGTGTTTAAATGTAAGAAACAGTTCACTATTATCAAATGAACAAATGCTATGTGGCATGAACTATAACCACTAAAAACTTTACAGAGTTTTAGATCGATTGATAGTTGATCCTGCCCCTCCTTCTTTTTTAAGGAGATTAGTGGAATATGACACGGCAAAGGAGGAGGGAACAGGAAGCAGAAATGGAGAAAGCATTGAAAACCCAGGAGGAGTCCTATACAGTAGGCCCAGATAAAAAAGAATCCATGAAAAGTCAGAAAGAGCTGAAAAAGGGGCCTATAGGAAACCTGGCTACCCAAGGAATAGACCCCCTCAACCCAGCAAAACTAATTTTGCAAGAAAGTGGTGAACCAGTGGTAAACTTGGACACAATGGAAAATTGGCAGAAGGAGCATGAAACAGTACAGACATCTCGAATCCCACGAGTTTCATGGGGGTTGAAGGGGAGATCGACTGCAAATACGTCTGGGATATCAATAACAGACCCCACTGGATGCACAGAAACACCAGATGACGAGATGAACAGACAAATGGATGAAAAACAAATAAATAAAGACGTAAATATACGCTGTAGTACCCCAACCCCCCTGGTAATGGTGGAACCAACCTTGAGGGACGTTCTTATGGCAGTACAGGCTTGTAATAATTCACTGTTATCATTAACAAATCAGATGTTAGAACTAAAAGGAGACATTGCAACTATGAGATATGAGAATCAGAAAATATGTGAAAGAACTACTGCGGTGGAAACAAGAGTAGGAGAATTGGAGGACTCAATACCGTTGATAAAAAAGGATACACATTTGATAAAAACACAGACAAGGGATCAAAATCAAAGAATGGAAGAAATGGAGAATAGACAAAGACGCAATAATGTCCGCATACTAGGTCTACCGGAACAAGAAGAAGGCCAATCAGCTGTTACATTTTTAGAAAAATGGTTAATGGATATTTTCGGGGTGGAAGGCTTCTCTAAAACGTTTGCAATAGAACGAGCACATCGCATAAGAAGCCGCGCCCCTTCCACCGGAGATAGACCCAGGCCAATTATTATTAGATTATTGAATTGCCAAGATAGAGATAATATATTGTCTAAAGCAAGACAGAGAGGCAACATTGAGCATAAGGGCCATAAAGTATCCTTCTATCCGGATTTTTCGGTGGAAGTACAGAAGCAGAGGGCGAAATTTAAAGATGTCAAACGGCGATTATTTTCACTAAAGATTAAATATGCAATGTTGTTTCCGTCAAAATTACGTATTACAGATCGGGATGGAGTTCAATTTTTTGATACACCCGACGCAGTTAGTACATGGCTGGATGGAAGAAAGGAATAGCTTAGGCATAATTATTGAAGAGTAGATAAGATGGAGTCAGATGAGAGGGGGATTTTTCACCTTCAGAGTCTACCTGTAGTCTTTTTTTTTTTTCATTTTTTTTTCCCAGGGAGGCGGGGGGGGGGTTATTCCTCCTGCCCCACCTGGGTAGTTACATGGTACAGCCGTAACGTTGGAAATGGCTACAGTGGGCCCCCAGTATGGGTCCCGTGTGGACAAGAAGTATGTTGTTGTAGCTGATTCCCCCCCCACTAGGGAGGGACTTTCAGCTTGGGATGATAGTGTCCAGATACAGATTGAAGTGAGTTGGGAGGGGGGAGGGGGGGGATGGAAGTAGTAGGATTTTATGGAGTGAAACAGGGTTGGGGAGGGGGGTGGCTATAAGGGTGGGTGGTGTGTGTGGGTGGGCTCCCCCATTTTTTTTTTTATATTTTTTTTTTTTTTTTTTTTTTAATTTTTTTTTTTTTCTTTTTTTTCTTTTCTTTTTCTCTTCTTTTTCTTTTTGCTGCTCCTCCTCCTCCTCCTCCTCCTCCTCCTGGCCTTCTCTCTCCCCCGTCTTCTATCCTTCAGGGATTACGGTTATACCCCAAAAAACTCTTACTCTTTATTCTTTATTCTTGTCTTTACTTTTTATTTTAACGCAAAATGACAAGTAAAATTAAAGTGATGTCTTGGAATGTCAGAGGATTGGGGGATAACAGAAAGAGAAGCGCGGTAAAAGAACTAATTGAATTCTATGATCCCGCAATAATCTGCCTGCAGGAGACACATAAGGGGAAGGAGGATGACAAAATGTTTGATAAATTTAAATATAAACATGGATTTCATGCTATATACTCAACATACTCCCGTGGAGTTAGTATTTTGATCTCAAACTCTATTAGGTTTACCTGTAGGCAGTGTATTAAAGACCCGATTGGCCGATATTTAATGTTGTTATGCTCCATAAATGATAGAATAATCCTCTTGGTAAATGTGTATATTCCCCCACCATATAAGGACGATGTGTTAAAAAAGGTTTTTGAAAAGATGGCGCAATGGCCTGATGTTCCTACAGTGATAATTGGGGACTTCAATAATGTATTAAATGAAGAGCTGGACAGACATAGCAACAAAAAGAGTAATGGAGGGGGAAAGACCACAAGATGGGCCAACCAGATACAAGAGATGGGTCTATCAGATGTATGGAGAGTAAGATACCCGGATAGTAAAGAATACTCATGCTACTCAAGTACATATAGATCATTATCCAGAATCGACATGGCTTTGGGAAATGGTCATTTTCTCCAATTAGTCAAATCAATTCAGTACGAATCAAGGGGAATCTCGGACCACTCCCCATTAACTTTGACTTTAGAGTGGACGGAACAGTTGATCCGGCCAATGTGGAAAGTTAATCCACAGTGGCTGTCCCTGATTCCAGAGAGTAGTAAAATAAAACATCTGCTAATGGGCTTTTTTGGAGATAATAAGGGCTCAGCTTCAGCGTTAATGGTGTGGGATACAATGAAAGCATACCTCAGAGGCTTAATAATTAAAGAAATATCTAAAATTAAACTAGCCACAAGACAGCGGGAGGAAGAGATAACCCAAAGAGTTAAGCAGACCGAACAAGACTACATATTAGATTCTAATGAGGAGAAATTTAGAGCATGGCAGGACGTACAGATGCTATATAAAAATTTGATTATAACTAAGGCCGAAAATACTAGATTCATGCAGAACCAAAAGCACTACGAAATGGGGGAACAGGTGGGTCATATGTTAGCAATGATAGCACGGAACCAGGAAGGCCCATCCAGTATAGTTGCCATTGAAGACGAAAAGGGGATAGTAAAGTATGATACAGAGGGTATCCAAAAGATATTTGTAGATTTCTATTCACGGTTGTATGAATCTGAAATCCTAAATGTAAAGGAAAAGACTGAACAATTCTTAGACAAGTTAACTATGCCCAAATTGAATTCAATGGAAAGAGAATCCTTGGATACCCCTATAACTATGGTAGAGTTGGAGGAAGCAGTGGGACAAATTCAAAACAATAAATCTCCAGGGATGGATGGACTCCCCGTGGAGATATATAAAATATACGGTCAGATCTTGATCCCAGAACTTCTTGAAGTACTGAATGCAGCATATATCACACGGGAACTCCCTAAATCAATGATGGAAACAATAATAATTATAATTTTAAAACCGGATAAAGACCCACTAAAGCCTGGCTCTTATCGGCCAATATCTCTCCTTACATCTGATGTTAAAATACTAGCCAAGGTCCTAGCAAATAGATTGTCTAGATACATTGATACTCTGATCCATAGGGATCAAACAGGCTTCATCCCCTCCAGATCAGCAGCCACAAACATTCGTAGGCTCTTTCTGAATCTACAATTACCAATGGATAACGGGGGAGCTGGTGCCATCCTGTCATTGGATGCTCAGAAGGCTTTTGACATGGTAGAATGGGAATATCTATGGATGGTACTGATTGCCTTTGGCATAGGCCCAGGCTTTATAACCTGGCTAAAAATACTATATAAAGACCCCAGGGCAAAGTTGAGGATCAATGACACTATGTCACCAGCTTTCCCGTTGTCCCGGGGGACTAGACAGGGTTGCCCTCTGTCCCCCTTGCTGTTTGCATTGGCAGTGGAACCACTGGCCGCTGCAGTCAGACAGTCTGCGGGGATAGAGGGATTCCAACGTGCAGGAAGAGAGGATAAAATAGCTTTGTACGCAGATGATGCCTTAATTTTCCTTAGTGACCCCACAAAATCCTTAGAGGAACTCATGAATCTTGTATCTGCATTTGGACAGCTCTCTGGGTTTCGCATCAACTGGGAGAAATCGGTGTTAATGCCGCTACATAATGTAAACACTTCTTTACCAGACTGTGCTAAACAAATTCAAATAAAACACAGAATTAGGTACTTAGGGATTGAGGTAACACGGAAAGTGGGGGATTATATTGACCTTAACCTTAGACCATTATTGACTAGGCTCAAAGATAAATGTCAGACCTGGTGCAAACTTCCATTAACCGTGATTGGAAGGGCAAATCTTATAAAGATGATCTGGGCCCCACAATTATTATATATTTTTCACAACTGCCCGATGTGGATAGCTGCATTTTGGTTTAAAAGGATAGAATCGCTTTTTCGCGAACTTATCTGGAAGAAAAAATATGCACGTATTAAACTAACAACTTTAATGCTGGCCAAAGATGAGGGGGGACTCGCTATTCCACATCCAAAAAATTATTTTTTGGCCTCACAAACCCAGCATTTCTATGGCTGGACAGAAGTAGATGAGAATGATCCGATACAAGCATTATTACTCCCACTGGGTAAAGGATACTCATTGATGTCCCTACTAGAGACAAAAACTTTTCAAAAAGATAAGAAATTCATAACAGGCGGACTATTTAATAAGGTATGGCTAGCAATAAAAAAGATTACTAGTATTGCTGGCTATACCTCCTATACACCAATATGGAATAACGCAAATTATGAGGAAGTACAGAGATTGGAGGGATTTGGGTTTTGGCAAACTCAGGGGCTGAGATTTGTGGAACAACTGTTTTGGAATGATAATATAAAATCATTTGTGCAAATATCTGAGGAATTTAGGATTCCAAGACAGAGGTTCTTTCAATATCTCCAGCTTAGACATGCCTTTCATGTCCAGGCCCGTACATCTGTATTTATGCTTAACGAATCCAAAATAACAACACTGTTGAAGAAAAGGGACCAAAAGAAGGGACTTATATCTAAAATTTATGAGATAATGCAGAAAAAATTTGAGGAAGAGGTAGAGGTGCCGGCTAGGAAGCAATGGGAGCGAGACCTGGGAGCACTGACTGATGCTCAGTGGTCGGAGGTCTTGTCTGCGATCCCAAAGGTATCACTGTCGGATACTCAAAAACTAACACAAATCTTTATTACGCATAGATCATACTATACACCTGAGAAATTATTTAAGTGGAAACGTAGAGAGTCCCCTTTATGCCCTCGATGTAGTGGCGCACCGGCTAATTTAATACACATGTTGTGGAGATGTCCCAAACTCCATCGATATTGGCAGGATATAATCCAAAATATAAATAGTGTACTAGGAATAGAAATGCTATTAGATCCAAATCTATGCTTATTAAATATAGTGGCGGAACCAAATATCTCAAAAAATATCCATACCGCACTGACGAGAGGCCTATTTCAGGCACGAAAACTAATAGCCCAGAAATGGATATCTATATATCCTCCGACGGTTGAAGAATGGAGAACACAAATAAAAGAAACTATATTAAAGGAGGAATTTATTTATACACATAGAGGGAGTCGAGACAAATTTGATGCTATTTGGAAAAGATGGGTAGAGACCTGGGATAATGAAAATAAAAGATGAACCAACATGGGTAGAGGTTGATATTTGGAGGGGATGGGAGGATGGGGGGAGGGCTGAGGGGGCTGGAGGAGGTGAATACAGGTGGGGGCGGCAGAGGAAAAAATTCTCCCTTTTTTTTTTTTTTTTTTATTATTATTATTTTATTTTTTAGTATTATTATTATTATTATTATTATTTTTTTTTTTATTTTTTTTTGTCTTTTTGGGGGGGGGGGGGGGGGGGTGAGTGGGTGGCTGGTGTGGCAGATGAATGCTAGAAGTTTATGTATCTGGGATGAAATGTATGCTTAAATGTATAACTTGTATTGTTAAGAAAAGAATTAAAATAAAAAAAGTACTGAATTAAAAAAAAAAAAAAAAAAAAAACATTGCCTTACAGCCGCCAATCATATTTATACTGTCAGACCTCCATATTTTCCAAGGTAGATATTACCCTGACACCTGTAACCAATGTATTTTGCATTTTTTTGTGTAATGTTTTCCTACTGTCTTATTTTCAGGCCTTATAAGCGTGGTAGAGCTTGGTGCCCAGTCTGTTATATATCAGGTGGTGACAATTGCATATATGGTAATTATATTTCTGATTACTATCAGAGCGCTGCTAAGAAAAATAAGCTACTGGCCATTAACAACAAATATATCTTACCAAGTACTTTAATATGTGACATTTAAAGCAGCATTAAACCCCAAACCATAATTGTAATATATTGCAGCTTACTAATCATTAGATATGGTGGCTGTGTTAGTTTTCTTTTTTAAGGCTTTTCCCTCTGTTTTCACTTGGCGATTTGGCCATTAACACACCTCCTGTGTTAAAGTGCCCCCACTATAGCTGTAGGAGCAACACTGTTAAATGTTTTGTCTTAACCCTCTCTAACTGATACATCAATACATCTGTAGGACAGCTTGTTCTGTTAAAAAATAACAGACTAAAGCCTCGTACACACGATCTGATTGTTGGCCAACAGAGCGTCAGACTTTTGTCCAAAGGGCGTGTGCCGGGAACTTGTCTTGCATACAAACGGTACACAATTGTCGGCCAACAAACACTAACGTAGTGACTTACTAGACGTACTACAAGCCGATAAAGAGGAAGTTCAATCGTCAGGCGCCACCCTTTGTGTTCCTTCTTTCGTGTTAGTAGAAGTTTAGTGAGTGTTGATTTGCGCTTTTCATTTTGCACTTTTCATTTTGTGCCGTTCAGTTCGTTTCTGAACGCCCGTTCGTCAATCAGCCTAGTTGGGGAATTGGAGGAGAGAACATGCTATTATTGGCCTTGGAGTTGCTTTGACCCAAGTCCAGTCCAGGAACAGGAGGAGGAGGATTTCTTGGACCAAAAATTGGTTGCTTAATCGTAACAATTATGTCATATGCCTTTGCTGTGGGAGATCCAGGAGAATAATCCGGATGATTTTCTGAATTATCTCTGGATGACGGACCCTGCTTTCACCAACTCTTGGCATTGTATACCCCATATAATAAGAAGCAGGACACATGCATGCGTTATATTTTCTATATTTTTGGATGCATAGAATGCACTTTTTGGTTAAGTTCTATTGGCAGAGAGCGTGTCTAATTTTTTTTGTTTTCTTTTTTTAATGCACAAAAAAAATTCTGTAGAATAATACTTGGATATGTGTTTTAACTCAAATGACAGTTTGAGTTTAATTTTTTGCGCTATAAACAAAAGAAGAGCGACAATTTTGAAAAAAACATAATATTTTTTACTTTTTGCTATAATAAATATTTCATTTAAAAAAAAAAAAAAAACAAATTTTTTACTCAGTTTAGGCCGATATGTATTCTTCTACATATTTTTGGTAAAAAAAAAAAATCGCAATAAGCGTATATTGATTGGTTTGCGCAAAAGTTATAGCGTCTACAAAATAGGGGATAGATTTATTGCATTTTTTTTTTTTTTTACTAGTAATGGCGGCGATCTGCGATTTTTTTTTTCGTGACTGCGACATTGCGGCGGACACTTCGGACACTTTTGACACATTTTTGGGACCATTCACATTTACACAGCTATCTTTTCTATAAAATTGCCCTGATTACTGTGTAAATGTGACTGGCAGGGAAGGGGTTAACACTAGGGGGCACTGCAGGGGTTAATATGTTCCCTATGGTAGTGATTCTAACTGTGGGGGGAGGGGACTCACAAGGGGAGGAGACCGATCGGTGTTCCTCTGTACTGGGAACACACCATCGGTCTCCTCTCCACTGACAGGACGTGGATCCACGGTCCTACTGTGTTCCCGGGCAATCGCGGGTGCCCAGCGGACATCGCGGCTGCCGGGCACGCGCAACGGGTCCCGAGCGACGCCGCGGGCGCGCGCGCAACCCCTAGGCGGCGGGAATGGGAGGACATCATATGACATCCACCCAGGATGGGAGATCCACCTTGTGGACGTCATATGACAGTCCGCGGTATTGAAGTGGTTAAAAAATACAATGTAAAATTAACAAGGGACACCAACATAGTTGTATCTTTGAGATTAAAAACTACAGGATGATAGTGTTGTGGCAACTTGGCCAAAAAAATGTAAAATACAAGCATAATAATATTCTTTTTTTATCACCAGAAAACAAATTAATTTTCAAATATGTTTGCCATAACTCCATCAGTATCCCCAGCAAAGCAGCTTCATTATTATTCCATTAAAGAAAGAGAATGTGCGCTGCATTTCGCCAATTCATAATTTGCTGCGTCACGAATGTTAAATCTGACAACAGACCGTTGTTCACCGAAAATATACTATCCTGCTATCCAACATTTGTTGGCGGAAAGTTGGACAACAATTGTCTGATGGAGCGTAGCTAATGGTCGGATTTTAGGCAAACATTCTGTCATCACACAATTCCCCGCCGAAAATCTAATCGTGTGTACAAGGCTTTACTGGCCAGATCACTAGATGGAAATAAAGAAAAAGACTAAAAAAGAAAACTAGTACAACCATCAGATCTAAGAACGGGTAAACTGCAATATAATAAATAATTGTTTTACTTTGAGAGCAAAATAAGATTACTCTAATGCAGTTTTTTTTCAACCTTATTGAGACCAGGGCTCGCTAAGTCCTTCCAAAACCTTCCATGAACCAACAGTAAAAAGAAAAAGAAGTTTATATTCACAGAACAAAAGTATGGTAATACAAAATATGTATTGAGATTCTGGAATGCTGTGGGTGTGACTGGGTGTCACTATAGGGGATGTGGAGGGAGATAGGGAACATTTCAGCAGTTTCTAACTTCATCTTGTTCAATTAAGCCAGTGTTTCCCCACTCCAGTCCTCAAGGAGCCCCAACAGGTCCTGTTTTCAGATTTCCCTCAGATGAAACGGCTGTGGTAACTACTAAAGCAGTGAAACTGATTAAATCACCTGTGCAAAATAATGGAAAGCATGAAAACATGACCTGTTGGGGCGCCTTGAGGACTGGAGTTGAGAAACACTGAACTAAGCTTTAACAATAAAACCTGGAAGCTTTTTCAGTGCAGAGCTACGCCAGATTTTGCACTCTCCAGTTATAACTCCACCAAGGTGTCTGGAAGGAGCTGGCGGCAACTTTGGGGGGATGTGTTTCTGGAGGGGGCTGGGGGGTCTCTCATGGAGGCTAGGCACTTTGCAGCGGAACTGTGGGAGACTGGAGGACACTGTGAGGGCTGGGGTGCACTGTGGACAATTGGGAGTTTGTTGGAGGTTATGGGCACTATGGGGGCTGGAGGATCTGCAGCAAGCTGGAGAACTTTGCAGGGGGCTAGGGGGCACTGTAGGTATTTGGACATAACTGTATGAACTGAGGGTTCTCGGAGGGACTGGGGCAGTGTGGGATGTTGAGGGGCACTGTGGCCTTCTATGGGAAGCTGCGTGGCACTATAGGAACTGGGAGGCACTGTGGCAGGTTAGGAGATCTGCAGTTAGCTTGAGGCCCAAGAGTTGGGAGGTCATGGTCCAGCAGTGGGCCATAGCCTGGTGCTTCAGAAACACTGTTCTAGGAGTTGAATGTGTTCTATATCAGTGGTCATCAACCACTGGACCACTGGACCACTAACAGGCCAGGTTTGCAAGATAACTGAAATACATCACAGGTGATATCATTTGCTGCTCAGTGATTGCAGTATTCTAGTCTGCATCTCCCCAAGGTAATACATAAAACCTGGCCTGTTAGGGCTCTTTCACACGGACGAACCGTATGTCCGTTTTTCATCCTTCCGTTTTTGGATGAAAAACGGACATACAGGTATCCCTATGGGATAGCGGGTGTCAGCGGATGAGCATCCGCTGACACCCGCTCTCGTCCGTGCCCGCTCTGCTCCGTTTCTGCAGACGGAGGAAAACCCTATTTTTTCATCCGTCTGCAGAGCGGATCGGGTGACGACGGACTCTACGGTCCGTCGTCACCCGATCTCCCATAGGGGAGAGCGGCGCTCTGACAGGTCCGTCCCTGCGCTGTGTGCAGGGACGGACCTGTCATCTTTCTGCTCAGCGGAGAACGCTCCAGCGATCCCCGCTGAGCAAGCGGCTATCCACGGGGCTGATCTGCACTGATCCGCCCCGTGTGAAAGAGCCCTTAGTGGACCCTGAGGACTGTTCTATATCATTAAATTATCACTAGAATATGATTGTAAATGACAACATGCAAAATGCAGTATCATAATATATATAATATATGAAAAAAGAAAGCCCTATGTATTATTATGTTTTTCTTGTGTCTGTCCATAAAGGCTAGATCTAAGGTAGCATAAAGGCTAAACTGCTAGTATTCTTATCTTGCAATCCTAAACTCGTGGGTTTAATTCCAAGCAGGAGTTTAACCTGCATGACATTTGTATGCCCTTGCCATCTTTGTAAAAATTCTGCAGAAAACACACTGTGAGGTTTTTTACTTGTTGCCTTGATTTGCTCTTGTATGTGAGCTTACAGTATATCAGTATATGGCTGTGCAAATAACATTTGCTTTTAAACTCATCTGCAGCACAAACTAATGTGAATGGCTCTAGTGTGTAAAACACTACTTACTATCTTGTAAAGTGTAGTTAATTTGCTCTGCCTTGTACAGCTGCATATCCATATAATAAAATGTAATAATAGTCAAAGCTTTTTATTTCCGTCCAAGATAGAGTAGAGAAGAGTTAGAACCTCTGTTTATTTTTTTTGCTCAGAAAGTGATGGGATATCCAAAATGTTACAGTTGTCACCAGAACGAAATATAAGGGGAAATATTCCAATGGGAACACCTGTTCTGCTGATAACTGACTAAAGGCCGTACACACGATCAGACTTTTTGACAACAAACATGCAAATTAGCTGTTTTGTGGCAACATCCGTCCGTGTGTACGCTCCATCGGACAAACTTTTTCGGTTTTCATCTGACTTTTGTTGGCTGTGCGAACGGACAAACTTTCTGGCAACAAAAGTCCGATGGAGCAAAGTCCGATCGTGTGTACAGAAAACCATAGGACTTTTGTACAAAGTATGAACACGCATGCTCAGAACCGATGCAAAAGATCAGACAACAATACAGAAGTTGACCAAAGGTGGCGCTGGAGTAATTGAACGTCCTCTTTTGAAGTGTCGTCAGTACATTGAAACGTCACTACGGTCGTGTTTGTTGCCTAAAAAGTCGATCGTGTGTATGCAATACAAACTTGCGGCCAACGCCCTTTGTACAAAAATCCATGAGAAAGTTTATACAAAGTCTGATCGTGTGTATGAGGCTTTAGAGGTAATTTCTTCTCCTATCCCAGAACAGAGTGGGAAGGGAATCCTTCTCATAGGGACTTATACAACAAAAAAAATAAACTGCCAGGGGTTTTAAGAGAGAAAAAAAAACAACAACTTGGAATACTTTACAAAAAAAAACAGTAATATAGTAATATATCTATATTTTATAGATTCCATATGGTATTGGTATGGCTACAAGTGTTCGAGTAGGCAATGCGCTTGGTGCTGGAGATATTGAACAAGCAAAGAAGTCCATGAAAATTGCTTTCCTTGTAACAGGTACATTTAACAAGTATGAGAAATCTATATACCTGTATAAGTTTAAAGCTAGAGATAACAGTAAAAATCTCTTGTAAAATGTAAAAATCAAATGTAATAAAGATGAGCAAATAACTGCATGCAGTTTTGCACTAAAAGTTTTACAGTACTTTTTGCAAGCATAAGTAATTTGTACATGCTAAAGTACTGAGATAGGTTAAAGTGGTTCTAAGGGTTAATTTTTTTTCTTTAAAATAATAAACACACCATACTTACCATCTCTGTGTAATGATTTTGCACAGGGCAGCCCCAATCCTCCTCTTCTCCGGGTCCCCCTTCTGTGCTTCTAGCCCCTGTACCTTGCGGAGTGCCCCCCAGAGCAAGCTTGCTCTGGGGGCACCCGTGCATGCTTACTTCCAAGCCGCCTCTGTGTGTCTATGGGACACACAGAGCGTGCCTCAGTCCCGCTCCCCGCTCCCTTCTCACTGGCTGTGATTGACAGCAACGGGAACCAATGAATCCCACTGCGGTGTCTCACCCAATGAGGATGGAAAGACCAGGGAGAGTTGCTGCTCTTGTGTACATTACTGGATCAAGATCGGGCACAGGTAAATATTAGGGGGGTCAAAGGGGGATGTTGCACACTAAGGTTTTTTACATTCATGGTAGAATGCATGAAGGTATAAAACCTTCACCCTTTACAATCACTTTAAGGGAGAATGGGTTACTAGGCAAGGTAACAGCTTTGTCCCTCCTCACCCCTTTAATTGACATTGATACGGATTGCAATAGACACAAAGAAGCTGCTTCATTTGCCTTGTCTGTAAAAAAGGCATAGCCTACTCCATCAGACACCAACTTCTTGTAAGTGCATCCTCCCTTGTGATTTGATAAGCAGGTGCACAACTTATCTCCCTTGTTTACTGCAGGGGCATTAAAGTGGTAGCTGGGTCCCTGAAATTCCAGCAGGCCCTAGGCCTCTTTTTCTGCTCTTCTAAAGTACATGTGACAAATGACAGCAAATGCTGCTCTTAAGGTCAATTGTAGCCAACCCCATTTAAGCCCTTCCTAACTATGCAGCAATGCACTCCAGAGGACACCAGTGCTCACCCGTGGAAAAACTCCAGGCAGCAGCCATGCTGTTAGTGCTACTAGAGCTCAGCATAGACAGATCGAAATTCGGCATGGAGCTGCCAAATTTCAATCTGTGTGTGTCTGTTCCTGTTCATCCAACTTCTGTCAAATGGAAACACTGGGAAACTGTTGTTGATCAGCCGCTGATCAGTGTATACTGACAGTAGTGGGAGCCACTGTCAAAATACAGCAGGATTTGGAGGATCTCCAGCAAGCTGAACGAAAAAAAATTAATGGATTCCTCCATCCACACAAACTAGAGGGGTGGAGGGACTCTCCTCTGTCAGAATACACTAATCATGGAGCAACTGATCGAGAAGATTTTTCCAACATTCCCATTCAACGGAAGTCAATCTAGAAACGGGTGGCCACCCATGGGTTGAATAATGTTTGGTACCTGCTAAATCAAATGAATTTCATGGCCAGTTTAAAGGAGCAGTATAGCCAAAGCTTTTTTGGCCCTACTCCTCCTATGGATCACAGGAATGTAGTTCGTTCTGCACTCCTGTGACCTGTTTTCAACAGATAGCGGACTAAAGTCCACTGTTGGCTCACATCATTCAGTTTGTCCAGGTGCTGGATCAATCCCGAGTTTACATCTGGATCCCTCCAGATGCCTGAAGTGGCAGCTGGCTCAGCCTCTCAGCAAGCCGGCCAGAGCCTGAGCCAGTCGCTCCCACCCCTTCACCGGCCCAGCACTCCAGTAAATGTTGGAAGGGCAGAGCAGAGAGCTGGTGACTGACAGTCAGGGCTCTGTGTTTAGAGCGTAGGGGAGAACTGAGCAATCAGCTGTGCTTGATTGCTCAGTTCTCAGTGCAGAGGCAGTAGGGGACAGATTCAGCATCAGATCAATGCTGCATCCACTTAGGTGAGTATAATTTTTTATACTCTTTTAAGTGAGCAGTCTTGTATGCCTAAAATGTTCCCTGTCATATGACTGAATATAATACAATGCTTTCTAAGCACTCTAAAAAGGCAACTATGGCTCTTTCTGATATGTATTTTAGATGGTGGTTTTCTTTTAGTAGGTCTTCAGATGGCTTAATTTGCATGTATAAAGCAACACCTTTCACTTTCCTCACCCTTGTAAAAACTGTTAAATTTATTTTAGTATAAAATATCCTTACTCTTTCAAGTATTCTAATTGCAGGACTTTTGCATGACCATTCTAATGCAAACCCCGAATATTTATCAGATAATTTTTGCTTTATTGTCTTAAAATATAGGGAAATAAAAGAAACATTGTATTTTATGAAAAATAGATCAAATATGGTACATTAATCATAGCTTCTTACTAGCATTCTCTGTGTTTTAACATGCTCACATACTTAGATGGTAACACATTTTTCGTTCCCCAGCTTTTTTCATGATTTTGGATTCAATACTGCTTGGAGCCTTGAAGAATGTGTTCTCATACATATTTACTAATGATGGGTATGTTAGATCATTTTCACTAATTAAATAAGTTATGTTCCTTTAAAAAAATGTATTCTGTCTGGTGGTATCATTACAGGGGGTAATAAAGGTGTTTCTTATAATTAACAAGAAAAAATAAATAAATAGTGAGTGAGGTTTGAAGGTAAAATTCCTGGACATGCCCTTTAAGATGAATACTAACTATACCAAAGACAGTAGTCAGGTTAGGTAATAATGGTTTGTTAGCCTTCATTCTCCCCTCATATAACTTGCACATACTGTACATGCACTTGTAATGGAGAAAGTGACAGATTGTTTTTGCTTCTCTTTTGTTCCTATTGTATTTACATACAATCTCATAAATTCTTACTTGTACTGATATTTGACTTTAAACTTGCATCAATGCAAATCTCCATGTAGTGATAGAGTATTAATGTGCCATTACAGCTGCAATTTTATTTCAGTTTTGTAAAAGGTTCAGAAGGGTTAGGACTCCTGTCAGGTTTTTTCTCAAATAGCATATCCAAAATGATGGTTTACTGAAGTCTCATATCAGTACAAAAATACCATTGTTTCAAGGGTAAGTCTTTATCAAGGTGACTCTAGTTGTCAAAGTAGTACTGTATGTGCGCTCTGTCCACTTATACCGGCAACCCTGAGCTCAGCTGCTGCTGGGATAGGTGCAGAGAGAGTGCGCACTATGCAAGTGCTGCTTTGAAAACATTAAAGTGGAATTAAAGTATTATTTTTTACATGTACCTACAGTTAAGTCTATAATATGCCCTACCTGTAGGCACTGTAAATATTTAATAAACAGTTTAGGAGATATTCAGAGTGCATGCAGCCAATGACGTAATCGGCGCATGTGCTCTGAAGGTCCGGCTTACCATGCCGAACCTTCAGAGCTCCGTGCCATAAACAGTGGCTCCCACGCGCATGTGTGGAAGTGACGTCATCGCTGATCTGGCCACTCACAGTACCCGAGCCCATGAACCTGGAAGAACACTGGGGAAGATATCAGCCGCCTCAGCGGTGTGTGGGCGCTGCTGGAGGGATTCGCTCTAAGGTAAGTATTTCATAATAAGCTAGTATGGGATGCATACTAACTCTGACAGGTTTTATTTTTGTTTTTGTTTTCCCCCAAGGTATGCAACTGCTTAAAATTAAAATTAAAGGCAACATTTTTCATTTTGGATAGGGTAAGGGACGATTATAACTCCTCTGTGTCCTATTAATGAGATTTCCCTTAATTTCTTGTCCAATAGCCAAAACATGAAGTTATAGGAAATCCCTCCAAAGTGAGGAAATCCCTAGATGTCACCAGGGTCACCGGAACTAGGAAGATTTCCCCCTCTATTACTGTTCTAGTGTCAATTTACAATTTGGGATTTACTTTTACTATCACATTCAATGATAATGAAAAACAGGACAAATGAGAGGAAGACTTCCCCTAACAGGGGCACAGAGAGCAATACAAATTGACAGGGATCCTAAGCATTCTCCACTCCATCCAAAACGAAAAAAAGTTTTGCCTTTAGTTATACTTGAAACACTTTCTCTCCTGAGATGCAAGGGGTAAACTGCAACAGCTGCTGGGACCTGCAAGTAATACAGGAGGTAGGGATGTCATAAGGATGTCAACATTTAGGCTAGGCTGCATGGGGGACAAAAACGTCCTACTGGTATGGCATCTGCTTTCACCTATATTTTGACAAACCACACAGTGTATTTAAAACTACTGCAGCCCTTTGTCTGCAAGGGACTAGTTTCTGTAAAATTACTAGCCACGGTTCCTAAATACTATATTGAAAGACATTAAAATGAGTAGCACACAAAATGTTAATTTTCATGTTTTTACTGATGCACATTATTTTATATGCCCTCTTGTTACACAGCAAGAAAACCTTGTAGAGTGGGATGTTCTATATAAAATACTTTGTTTGGGCTTTGTTTTCTTATTTCAATCTCTTGTTCATATTTAATTATCTTTGTAAGGGTTTATACGGGAACATAAAGACAAACTGCTTAACCTTTTTTATTTTTATTTTTTATTTTTTTTTCATTTTTCTTCCAGAGAGATAGCCACTCTTGTTTCTGAAGTTATACCTATATACATTGTCTTCCACATGTTTGAAATCATTGCTGTGAGTACATATACATCTACATTGAAAGAACATAGTTTTTTATATAGCACTGTGTAAACATTCTAAGCGCCTATAAAAAAAAATGCAGTAAAATGAGGATGATCAAAAAATAATGCAAGAAATAGTTTTAGTGTATTAGTTAAAGCGGAATTTTAGTCCCCAGTAATTCCCCCTTCCCCAGCGCTGCCATTTTTAAAAATCTGGACCCAGAAAGCACCTGCAGCACATATCAAAACACACATGTGCAGACCATGTGTGGGCAACTCCCCACATGTACACAGATGTGCCACAGGTCTCAAACTGATCCTGAAGCCCTAGGCAGAATCCAATGGTACACATTTGCCATCAAAGTGCCTTGGGAGTGTAACCTCATGTTTGCCCAGGCTAGAAGTATCAGAAACACAAAAAAAATACATCTTTCAAACTTAATAGTGGAAAAGGGGGAGAGCCAGGTTCAAATAATTTGCCTCGTTAGATGAAGGTCCGCTTTAACAACCAGTAACCTAAACCTGTATCAAAACAGAATTTGGTGTGTCCACCCTTTGCATTTAAAATAGCATCAGCTGTATATACTCTACTGTTTGTATACAGGTTTTTCAGTTTTATTCAATGCTCATTCTTCATATCATTTTTGTATTTCCATCCACTGTACTGATTCATTTTTTGGAGAATCATACAGACTGTAAATCGTGCCATTATCTTTATTTGGAGACTATAGTTTATTATTAGTAAGTGTATATTATGAAAAGTATGAAAAAAATACTTTCATTTTTATTTTATACAGTAGGCAAACTAAATTCCCTAGCACAGAAAGACCATATCCTTATTTTTCTAAGGCCTCTTTCACACGGCCGATCCGTTCAGATCCGCCTGTCAGTTTTTCAGGCGGACCTGAATGGATGCTCCATAGAGGTCTATGGAGTGTCGGATGTCAGCAGTGACATGTCAGCTGACATCTGACCCGCTGCGAAAAAGTGTGACGGAGGAAAAACCTATTCTTCCATCCGTCGTCGGATCGGATCGGGTAACGACGGACTCTACGGTCTGTCGTTACCCGATCTCCAATAGGGGAGAGCGGCGCTCTGACAGGTCCAACCCTGTGCAGTGTGCAGAGACGGACCTGTCATCTTCCTGCTCAGCGGAGATCGCTCCGGCGATCCCCACTGAGCAAGCAGATATCCACGGGGCGGATCAGCACTGATCCGCCCCGTGTGAAAGAGGCCTTAGTGTTTTTTTTTTTTAAATTGCCTTGATTCTCTCATAGTAGCCAATACATTTCTGCCTTTGTCAACTGTCACAATGAAGATGGCAAAATATTGATTGCAATTTTGGCTAGGGTTTATACATTTATGAATATATTGATTGCATCTAAACTGAAGAACAAAATGTCAAATATTGCGGCTTACCAGTGCTGAGATGTGGTGGGTTCGATTTCAGATTTTTTTTCCCTTTATTTTCACTTGGTAATCCTGCAAATAATACTGTATACTTCCTGTCCTAGGATAAGAATGGTCACTGTACTGTACCGGTGGAGGAGAAAAATGATCACCCTAAGACAGGAAATGTGCAGGAAGACAGAACACCTCCTCCTTTCCTCATCCATAACATAAGGTGGAGATGCTCTGTAGTGTACAGGATGACCTAAGCAGAGCTGAAACGATTTTTTAAACTTACAAGCTCACTAGGTTTCTGGTAGGATCAACTGTTTTTTTTCATCTATCAGACAGATATAATAATATAACAAAACAGTTTTAATTATATATTTACCAGACTGAAAAGAAGCAAATAAGAAAAGCTTATTTTTAGGCTTTACTAAGCATATACAGCTTAATAATTAAAAAAATAATAATAATAATTTTCCATTAGCAAGACTGATTAGCACAAAGATCATGTTGGGTGTGCAACTTTTCAAATGAATCAGACAATGATTTTCAGGTGGTGGGAACTTAGAACAAAACGTAGCTACAATCAGGTTTTGCTCACCACATCTCTTTACTGGAAATTGTTTTTTTACAGTTTGGATACAGCAAACTGCAAGTAATGTGTATAACTAAATATATAAATTAATAGCTATGTATATATTTATACCTAAAGGGTGTATGTAGTGGTGTACTTAGAGGAATAGGAAGACAGAAGATTGGAGCGGTTATATTTGCCATTGGCTATTATGTACTTGGATTGCCAGTGGGTGCTGCTCTGATGTTTGCAGCCAAGTTAGGCATAAAAGGTATGTTTATGGATTTTTAACATTCTATGTTACATTTCTGTTTAATAAGTAAACCCCAATGTTATATTTGGTGGCCTAGTACCATTTTAATACATGTCAACTTTGACAACTTTGTAGCTACTGTTCAGTTAGATCTACACAGCCATGTATAGGATTATATTTATATAGGTGGAGGTTGCAGCTGTTTAAAAAATTCAACAAATGTTATACTGATCAGATGTTACCTGCGCTAACTGCTCTTAACCCATATGCTGTAATTTAATGGATTCACTGTTATTTACAAAAAAATACAGCCATAATTTGAAGGCACCTAAAAGGTGCCGGTACATATATTCTGCAGCTACTAATTTCCTGCTTTGCCGGTGCACTGTGGTTTGGCTGTAGAGCAATCATATGTGTTTTTTACATGTGTGCTCTCATTGACTTTGATTAGACCATTTTGAAAGGGCATGAAAGATGCAGCATGCAGGACTTTCATGCGCTTTCATGAAAACGCATTGTCTAATAGAAGTCAGTATGAACCCAACCCTATCTGCACTTTTCTGTGGCTGAGGGCTTTTTGATATTGTCTCATGTACTTCCATTGAGCTTTTACTGCTACATTTTATTCTTTAAAGGTCTTTGGATTGGAATGATTCTCTGTGGAGTGTTTCTGTCTGTTTTCTTCATTATCTATCTTGTAAAAGTAAGCTGGCAGGACGTCTCCCTTGAAGTAAGTGCTCATGATTGTATACATCACTATAATGTCATCACTGGGAACTACTGGTCTTTAAAACTGAACTTCAGGAAATCAACCACTTTGATAAATGTACAGGCACACTATTTGTTAACACCAGTGAGGTGTATGCCACCTCTTGGACTTATCACTTTAATTTATATCTGACAGTTTTATGGCACTCCTCAGAGGATAGCTAGCCCTACACTCTGAGGCTTCTTGGCCTTTTGGCTAAGATCAAGTGTAGTATCTGTGTCCAGTAGGGGTGCTCCGCCATCATTCTGACCTTTTGGTAGAAATGATTGGCTGTATGCTATCTCTACTGGTATAATGGGGGTCCTGAAGGACCTTCCCTAAGGGTTAAGGAATCCGGAGCGTGCACCACGGTAGGTGTGGTCTGGTAATACTTCCCTGGCATGGAGGGTTCCAAGGGGCACAGTGTCTGTTGTGCTCTTAGTATCACTTGGGCCTGGGAAACCCAATGTGAGAACAAGCACATGGCCATGTTTTTCTGCACTGCACCACTTCTGTTCTGTGGCCTTTTGTTCAAGACTGGGGGAATTTTTGTTACCAGACCGCAAGGCCTAGACAATGTGCTTGCCTTGGCACTTTTTAATTTATTTTTTTCTCTCCACATGTGTGTCACT
This sequence comes from Lithobates sylvaticus, assembly GCA_028564925.1. NCBI lineage: Eukaryota > Metazoa > Chordata > Amphibia > Anura > Ranidae > Lithobates > Lithobates sylvaticus. The sequence continues at coordinate 349,615,689 of CM053027.1, read as the reverse complement.
TGCACTTTTGTCTGTTTCTTTTCACTCATATGGAGGGTGTGTGTCCTTGGGCCTACCCTGAAGGTTGGAGGGGAGGATGCGGTAGTGTGACCATCAGGTTCCTTCCTCCCCTGAAATAGGGGGGTCTCTCTTCAAGAGAACCCCTCACCTAGTACTTAGTGGTTGGCTTCAGCTTACCATGAGAAGAGGGTTCCACCAGGCCTTTTGGTTAGGTGGACCACTAGTGTGCCTTGCCCCTGTCAGGAGACTTGCACGCCTTAAGCATCAGGAAAGGGTCCTACTTCTTTGGGAGGTGGACCAGTAACACACCCTTAGGTGCCCTTTGTGTGTTTTTTCACATGCACTTTTTTGTTTACTTAACAGGTGTTTTGTTTAAGCACACCATTATCTCTGTGCACCCCTCCCCTCTGCTGCCCATTCACAGAAGCCTTTTCATTTTTGGAATATTTTGTGAATCAAGGAAGTCTTCTGTGAATGGACAGCAGAGGGGAGGAGCAGGCACAGCAGCTGCCTGCAACTCTGCAGCTAAAGGAGTTGATATCAGAAGGTCAGGTGTTGGAGCTCCAGAACTATAGTGATAGCTATCCTTCTGGAACTCCATAAAATGGTCAGATGTATATAAAGAGATAAGTCAGCGAGGTGGTATGCACCTCGATAGATTTAACACATAGTATGCCAGCATATTTATCAAAGTAGCTGAATTTCTGGAAGTCAGCTTTAAAATGATACAAAGTGAGGCAAAACATTTTTAATAGTTTTAAGTAGACTGAAGGAGGGTTAGAACCATCTGCCTGATTTTATTGCTGTGTTCTCCCACTGGGGAAATGCACCCATACTTTCTGACCACTGTCACTAACCAATGTAATTGGGATAAAAAGTGAGGGTAAAGCTAAAATGTTACAGTGGTCACTGGAACAGGAGTAGAGGAGAATCCTCCCTGTTCACAAGTTCTAGTGACAATGTCAAGATAATATTACCTCACTTTAGGAAATGTCCTCTCACTTTTTGTGTGGTTACTAGAACAGAAAGTAAGGGGAAATCTCTCCAAAGGGGACACAGACTGCAGTAACAACTTGACATTGTAACTTTTTCCCACTTTATCGAGAACTTTAAAGGTTCACTTTTTGCAAAAAAATAAATAAATGCAGATGATTTTGAAGGTTAAAAATGTGCATTTATTATTTTTTTTACACTTCAGCCTGCAAAGTATTACACCTGTGATCAGTGGATTGCGGGTGCAATGTCAGGCTCCTGCAGACATTGCTGAGAGCTCTCTGCCCATATCTCCATATGCAGACAGTTACTCGGTTTCAGGAACTGTCGTTAAACTACCAGGTCACTGATCAATAAATGCAAAGTGGAAATGTGTGGATTACTGCGCTGTCCAAGGATTGTGGTGACCCAGTGTTGAATAGTGCACACCATAGACAAAAAAATATATTAAGAAAAAACATATAAAAATAGCTGCTGCAATCGTGACTGCGAGATACCCACACCAACAAGACCAAAAGAAAAACAAACGACTGCGCTGCAAACAATAAATCATATGATGAGAATGGTGACTAAACCATATCAATGTACCAATTAGGTAGTGAACTTAAAGGTATGTTTGATACAGTAAAAACAGTATACACCTGTTGTATAAGAGAGGGGTTAGCTCAATAACAATAGTCCATGATGAAAATTAAGCCAAAAAGTTCTTATATATTGGTCGTTTTTCAAATCGGCTGTATACTTCAACAGTAGCATATAACGAAAAGCTCCAAGAATAGTTCAGAGTGACATCAATCCAATAACACCAAATGGAAGTAGTGGTCTGGTAAGAAAAGGAATAGCACCTCCACCAATTAACACACTGACCCTTACCAGAGTGTGAGACCTCCTGTTACAGAGGTCCCACTAGCTTGTGGCTAAATCCCGGCCAGGGGCTCCAAGAGACAGTAGCTGGTTGCTCAGGATACAGGACACACAGGCTCAAAGGCGGTCAAAGGAGCCTGTGTGTCCTGTATCCTGAGCAACCAGCTACTGTCTCTTGGAGCCCCTGGCCGGGATTTAGCCACAAGCTAGTGGGACCTCTGTAACAGGAGGTCCCAAACACTGTTAAGGGTCAGTGTGTTAATTGGTGGAGGTGCTATTCCTTTTCTTACCAGACCACTACTTCCATTTGGTGTTATTGGATTGATGTCACTCTGAACTATTCTTGGAGCTTTTCGTTATATGCTACTGTTGAAGTATACAGCCGATTTGAAAAACGACCAATATATAAGAACTTTTTGGCTTAATTTTCATCATGGACTATTGTTATTGAGCTAACCCCTCTCTTATACAACAGGTGTATACTGTTTTTACTGTATCAAACATACCTTTAAGTTCACTACCTAATTGGTACATTGATATGGTTTAGTCACCATTCTCATCATATGATTTATTGTTTGCAGCGCAGTCGTTTGTTTTTCTTTAGGTCACTGATCAGCGCTCTGGTGGTTCATTGAAAAATACAGGCTGTCAGCCACAGTGGAAATAGGACTTGTAGTTATCTCATTCACAGATTCTTTAGAATAAGAGATGTGGCTGTGCAGCTGGAGCCTTGCTCATCCACGCCATGTTTGAAATGTGACAGTGAGTGCAGGGAGAGGAACCCCCTGCCCACTGTCATTGAGGAGGGGGGGGGATATGCTGAAGATTACATGTTACACCCTAAATACGAGTGTAACATCTAACCTGCTCAGAAGGTGAACGTATCCTTTAACAAGTTTTGGCTGGAGTCCAAGTATAACTTTAAATGCATTATTGATTAGACGTGTACTGAAACCAAGCAATTTTTTGTACGCTTTCACAAAACAAAAAAACAACACCAGTACAGGGCAAGAGTATTCAGTTATCAGTTATTTAAATACACTAAAAGGGAACCAATCAAATTAACAGTATATATCAGTGCAATAAAACTCAAATATTATGTATTGCACTCTCAGACTCACCTTGTGCAGTGATTTCCAGTTTGTGGTTCAAAAATCTAAGCTCTATCAGACTGAGGTTGGATGCTGTGGAGTTTGATTAATTGAACAGTTAGCCCTTTACATACAGGAATGGTAGATGCCATTACATAGCATCTGTTTGCAATTATGACCTTTAGGAAATGCCTGTGGCACTCACTGTTATGCCCACACAGGAATGTAACAGGGTTTAAAACATAGTAGTGTTCTTTATTATGTTAGTTTTGGGTGAGGGCAGTAAGAGATTCAGATTAATGATTTTTAAATAATATTCTAATGAAAGAAAAGAAAAATGGTCCAAGTAAACATATGCTCTTTTTGTTTTTAACTTTTGGATAACGAAAGGAAGGGTCAATACCATTGTCAGTTTATTTTCTGCTGTCTGTGTCCCATTGACATTCATTTCCTATGCCAGAGACACCACAGAAAGGAAAACGATCTTTATAGAGATATATAAATATTTACAAAGAAACTGAATTTTCCCTATTAGACAGTCATTGCCAGAATGGGTGTCCCTGCTGGAAGATTTCCCCTCACCCAATGTTCTGATGACTATACATTTTTGGATTTCCCATTAATAACTGTGATCACCAAGACAAGTAAAGAGATTAAAGAGAGTTTTCACTCTATCCAAAACTATTATAAAAAGTTTTAGCGATATATACAAGGTAATGTACTTAGCAATTAATAATAATTAATAAAACACTCTGTACGTGTTTTTCTTTTTAGGCTCAGGCACGAGCAGGAATGCCATGTAATGAGAGAATACCTTCAGGTATGTTTTTGTATTACAGAAATGGAATAACAACTCTGGATACTTTTTCAAATGCTACTAGTAAGTTATGGAAGTATGTGTCAATTTGAACACATAAAATTAAGAAAGTAAAGCTCTAATTTAAATCTGATTATTGCTCAGTATCTGAACGTTGAGAAAAGGTAATTGTATTGGCAAATATGGTCTAAAAAATTAAATGTAAAATTACCATTATATAGTTTGTCACATATGGCCATTTATAGTTATGGCCAAATGTGAAAAGTCCAGCAAATTGTTGTCATAACTTAAGCCTGTAATCATCATTTGAATTTTATGTTTGTTGCCATAGAAGATATGTGACATTCACTTACTTGTGGCATCCCATGGGAGTTGTTTTACCCCAAACACTGGATAATTATTGGTAGACCAAATCCAAAAGATTGCTGTTTGGAAGTCTTAGGCTCCATTCACACTAATGCGTTTTTTCATGCTTTTTTCAGAAACGCATTTCATTTTCTTAACATAGGTTCCTATGGAACACGTTCACATCAATGTATTTTTGTGCCTCTGCATTTTTTGGAAAGGGTTGGGGCCATTTTTTCCCACAAAACAAAGCGTTTTGCATGTAAGAGACTTCAATGGACCTGCATCCAAAATGCTAGTACTGCGTTCTTACCACGATTTTACTGCGATTTTGCCGCTATTTGCATTTTGTGTTTTTTGTGTGGGTTTTTTCGGCTTTACATTCACTAAATATAGCTGGTTGCTAAGGAGCAGGCCGGGAAGCCGGCTGCCACATCCTTAAGAACCAATGAGTCATCAGCTGTCAGCGGGGCTCGCCACGGACAGCTGAATGTAAAAAAAATAATAATAATTTGCCAGCAAAAAAATCCATGAAACAAATGGCGTGGGCCCCCCCAAAACCATACCAGGCCCTTATCTGAGCATACAGCCCAGCAGGTCAGGAAAGGGAGGGGACAAGTGAGCCCCCCCTCCTGAACCATACCAGGCCACGTGCCCTCAACATAAGGGATGGTGCTTTGAGGCGGGAGGCTCTACACCCCCCACCCCAAAGCACCTTGTCCCCATGTTGATGGGGACAAGGGCCTCTTCCCCACAACCCTGGCCGATGGTTGTGGGGGTCTGCAGGTGGGGAGCTTATCAGAATCTGGAAGCCCTCTAACAAGGGGGCCCCCAGATCCCAGCCCCGCCTATGTGAATGAGTATGGTGTACATTTTACCCCTACCGATTCACCAAAAAATGTAGTGTAGTGTGACAAGACAAGAGACAGTTTTTGACAAGTCTATTAAAAATGTCTTCTTCTCCCCCCCCCTTCTTTCTCCAGTTTTCTATTGCCCCTGCTTCTTCCTCCGTTCTACTTTTTCCCCCACTTCTTCCTCTGGACTTCATCTTCTTCGTCGTCGTCTTCTTCTTCTTCTTCCTCTGGTCTTTTTCTTCTTCCTTCAGTCTTTTTCTTCTTCCTTCAGTCTTTTTCTTCTTCCTCTAGTATGGATTTTGGGGGGGGGGGGGACCACACCATTTTTCTTTTACATTTTTGGCCTGGTATGGATCTGGGGGAGGACCCCATGCCGTTTTTTACTTAAAAATCTTTTTTGCCGGCAACTCTTTTTTTCTTTTTTTTTTTACATTCAACTGTCAGCTGACCTGGCTATATACAGTAAATGTAAATAAAAATCGGATGGGTCTTGGCTGGGATATTGCATGTGCTAGATATGATTGCTGCTGATTTTTTTCACATGTTCTGGACATGTTCTGGACTTTCAACCTTCTGGAAGGACTTATTTGCTTTTTTTGACCACAAACCTCACCTACCGATACTTCACACTCCGGAAGTTGGGCTTTTAGGAATTCTTAATGACCATATCCCTCATACACACGCTAGGACTTTGTTACGTATACTGTTATTTTATGCACGTAAAACCATCTTACTGCATTGGAAGGATGTGGGCCCCCTGTCACCCCACATCTTCTTTCGCACTGTTAAGGGGGTCCTCCCTAAATTTTAATTGATATATAAGAGTAGGGCATGCCCTAAGAAATTCACCAAAATCTGGCAACCATGGCTAGATGTCTTGGAGGATTTCTGGGGGGATGTTCTTTCTTCACAGCTCTCCCAGTGAGTCCTCCACTAATGCAATCCAGTAACACTATTCGGCAAGATGCCAAAATAAATAACCAGATATTGCCTTATATGAAACTTCCAATGCCTGGGGGGATCCTGGATCTCTACTGTTACTATGGTATGTGCTGCAGGCTTGAGTGAGTGTAAGTATGAATGCGTGAATGTATTATGTTGGGTTTTTTTCTGTTTCTTACGGACTGCTATATTGATCTATTCTACATACTATGTGACACCTGTAATAGCAGTCCGTCCCTGATGTTTTTCTGTTGTAAAACCAAAATAAACACCTTTAAAAAAAAAAAATAGATGTGAATCGATCCTAAAACAGCATTCTCATAATACAAGACATTATTCTGTTAAAATATAACAGTTAATAACTGTGGTCTTTCATGTTTACAGCAGCAAAGAACACATCAGACATAATGGTATTATCAGACGTCTCCACTCAACAGACTGAAACAAAGCAGCTGCCCTTACAAGAACAATATGCCTCCAAAGATCCCTTACAAATGAGGGATGTGATTGTTCTGCGTGGACTCACTCTAGCTCTGGCCATTGCCATGCTTTTAACTGGAATTATAATTAAAGTCTGGATATCTGTTAAATGAATGTGCAAAAACATAAATAAATAACTGGTATAGCGCCATCCTTGCAGGAGCTGCTTGGTAGACTGGGTTCTTTTGCCTTGATTCTGAGAACAACCTGAGCCCCATTGACATACCAGGTTAAGCAAATGGATATTGCACTGATACTGGGAGCACAAATATACTGTAGATACCCTGCAATGAAGGTTCAGTATCAAAAAGCAAACCTCAGACTGGTTAATGGTAAATTAACCCAATATTTAGTCATTGTTTGCGGTAAATAGTAAGTATAGGATTAGGTCAGGGGTAGGCAAACTTAGAGAGGTGGGGATCTGCTTTAACAACATAGGAGAAATCAAAGATCACCGGGCACAGGGTCCTGTGTTCGGGAGATAACTTATGGTTAGTAATTTCAACTTTGCTGCTTAACTGCAGACAGGAAACAGGAAACTTTATTCAGAAAAAAGACATAGATCATACCATAGATACAGCTACAAACTTATAAACACTGCCACCTACTGGTTGAAGAATATATCTCTTCTAAATACTGATGTACAGTAGTTGTTGCACAAAATACAGTTCTGTATTCCAAAATCCCCACTCAGTAACTACTCCTTATATTAGTGCCATCTTGGATCTCAGTTCTATAAATCTTTTTTTTGTAGGCGATTTTATCAAAGCTTCTGATCCACTTGTGTTTCTCCTGGGTTGGAGGTTTTTGCATCTCATTCCATGAATCTTGCTCTGGTTTTAATGCTATGCAAGCAACATAGGACATATGTTTGGCTGGGATGCTTTTTATTGGATTTGGTGGATTTCCTAATTGAAGCCTCTTGTGACCTGGTTTCTTCTTTTACAGTGTTTTGATTGTCTGCATTAATTTATATTTTTGTGTCAAGTTGTTGCTTATCCTCATGTGACACTGATATGGATATTCCCTCAGTTTGAAGTGTTTGTGTTAGTTCATAAAGTTGTGAACTCTGAAGTTTCATCGACAATTACACTTCTACTGATACATAAAAATACATAATAAGTGCAGCTCCAATGTGATGAGTTAAATAAATTTCAGTCCATACATCAGCATAAATAAGTGATCATAAAATCGTGTAGTTCATAAAAAATCCAAAGAATGAAAATACAATTTGTATTGTGCAAAAAAAAAAGAAACAGTCCTTCAGATAAAGTGTTCAGAGGTCAGCCATCACCTTTCCATACAGTCAACACTCACCAGATGGAATGGCTGCATTCACGCCTGTGTGTTTAGGACAAATATCAAAATGCAGGCAAGCAGATTCCACGCGGTATCCACTCCAAGAAAGAGCTCCTCACTGGGTCAAGGCTGCAGTAAATAAAGCTCACCGAGGCTTATCTGAAGGGCTGTTTCTTCACGTGGGGAGGCTTTGAATCTTCCTATCACTATTCTTTATACTGGATTTTTGCACAAACAGAAATTGTATTTTCATTCTTAGATTTTTTTATGAACTACACAGTTTTATGATCACTCATTTATGCTAATATACTATATGGACTGAGATTTATTTAGCTCATTGTTTACAAATCACATTGGCGCTGCACTTTTTGTGTATATGTTGCTATAAGTTTTTGGTATACTGCTTATATGTGATAGCTGACATTTTTTTTGGTTTACATTTCACAGCGCAAGAAAGTATTATTTTTTACAATTTTTTGTACACTTCTACTGATGATTAGGGATGAGCCGAACCCCCCCGGTCCGAAAATTTGCGCAAACTTTAGAACCCCGTTAAAGTCTATGGGACTCGAACGTTCGAAATCAAAAGTGCTAATTTTAAAGACTAATATGCAATTTATTGTCCTAAAAAGGGTTTGGGGTCCCAGTTCCTGCCCCAGGGGACATGTATCAATGCAAAAGCTACCGTTTTCTCGGGAGCACTGATTTTAATGATGCTTAAAGTGACAAAAAAAAGTGAAATATTCCTTTAAATATCGTAACTGGGGGTGTCTATAGTATGCCTGTAAAGTGGCACGTGTTTCCCGTACTCAGAACAGTCCCTGCACAAAATTACACTTTTAAAGGAATAAAAGCAATTTACAACTGCTTGCAGCTTTAACGTCTGGTCCCGGCAATATGGATGAAAATCAGTGAGACAAACGGCATGGGTACCCCCTCCCCAGTCCATTACCAGGCCCTTTGGGTCTTGTATGGTTATTAAGGGGAACCCCGCACCCAAATTAAAAAAAGGAAAGGCGTGGGGTCCCCAGGCCCTATATACTCTGAACAGCAGTATACAGGTAGTGCAAACAAGACAAGCATTGTGTAGGTTTGTTGTTAAGTAGAATTTCCCTTCCTAGGGGTAGATTTCATCTCACTTCCTGTTGTCTCCTTCCGTTTGCAAGTAGGAGATGTTTGTAAGTTGGATGTTTGAAAGTAGGGGCCTGCCCTATACGCTTTGCAGAAATTTGGGCCTAAGGTGTTGCCACAACACTGTAAGCCCTCAAAGTGACTCTTGGTGGGCGCTGGAACGCCCTGCTGTGAACTATTATATCAAGAATTGTAATTACATGCCATTGTTGAACAGTGGTAGAAAAATTGTGCCTTTGGTGGTGGTGGTGGTACTGGTGCTTCTCTAACCAAACAATTGAACAGAGTGTTGGAACAGAAGGATATTGAAATAAAACATAGAAAAAAACGAAAATACATGAGAGATACTAATGACTACAAATTACAACAGGCATATAAATGGCAACTAAACTTAAAGGATGGACGAACAGGATCTACTACCTCATCACCATTGAGAGAAGTAAGAATCAGATCACCAAATAGGGAATATACATATAGATCACCTGATAGACAAGTGAGGCAAAATGAAAATGAGAATGGATATCAAAGAGCACCAAGGGATGAGTATAACGGCCCCAGAACCCCAAAACCATGGTGGAAAAATAAGAACAATAATCCCAAGCCATGGACAAAATCCCCCAAAAATGTGCAATGGAAAAATGGGGGGAATAAGAACCACAAACCCCAAAACCAGGCGTATAACCAACATAGGAACAATGAAAACCGTGGATATGACGATAGGGGACACCAGAACCATGGAAATTATGATAAGAGAGACACAAGGGACTACCAACATCAACAATATACACAACCTTAATATTATGACCGGCAACATAGGGACTACAGAAGTAGCCCTAATCATACAAGAAATAGGTATGAAGCATTAAGGGATGAGGAAAATGAAGCAAGTACATCCTCTTCTTTTTTAGATCAGCGCAGGAGGGACAGAACCCCTCCTCGCACAGAGAGAACCCCACCACGCAGCCAAAAAAGTCCAAACCCAAGAGAGGAAACAGGGGAGGACGGAAGGTCCAAGCGAAAAAGAGAGAAATAGGAGAAGGCATATACAACTTGAGTGGAAAAGAATTAACCAAAACGGAATTGAGGACTCTGGATAAAGGCCTAAAATATGCACCAAAAAGGAATTTAAATAAATTTGACACCTATGTAGACATACAAAAATACACCAGGAAGCTAAATATAAAAAAATACATGCTGAATAAACCTGTGGCCACCTCAAGGGATCAACAGGAAGCCACAGGGAGAGTGGAACACACTACTCTTAGAAACAGATCTTTGTTTAACCCACCGGTGTCAAACAATGAGCACATACACGTCTTTAACAAGATGGTCACACAAGATATCGAAAAACTAAAAATAAAACGAGCACAAAACTCTCAGGATATCACAAAAGGAATAAAGGAACTGGAAGCAAGAAAGGAAGTAGTGATACGACCAGCAGACAAAGGAGGTGCCATAGTTGTTTTATCAAAAGAAAATTACAACAGTGAGCTTATAGGCCAACTAAATGACACCAATACTTATATCAAACTCAGAGGGAATCCAACAAGAGAATACAAGGAAGAATTAAAAGTACTGGTTGAAAAAGGTAGAATGAAAAATATTGTAAACAAAAAAGAGGAAAGGTACCTACTGCCGGATGTCTGCAGGGTCCCAGTGATTTACACTGTCCCCAAAATTCACAAAAATCCATCCATGCCACCCGGGAGACCTATAATCAGTGGTATTCAATCCATAAACTCAAGGATCGGTGAATATGTTGATAAGTTCATTCAACCACTGGTACCCAAAACCAAATCATTTCTTTTTTTTTTTTTTTTTTTTTTCCACTTCAGAAAGAATATTTGTAGGTGAGTGTCAGCTATGCCCGCATCTCCATCCCTCCAATTTGTCTTAGCATCATTAGTGGTTTATTTCATTCTCGCCTTTTTTTTTTTTTTTTCCCCCCCCTGGAGTTGGGGGAATCGAGGTCCTGGGTCGGGCATCCAAAAAAAATATTTACAAAGCCCAAGAATACATGTATACATCCGTGATCCCACCCAGCCTCTACTCCCCCTCCACTTCCTTTATCCTAAATCCTGTTCCATCACTCTTCCAGTTAGCCCCCCTGGGGGTTTTTTTTTCCCCCCCCCCTCCCCCCTATCCCTCCCATGCCCCGACCCTCCCCCTCCCCGTCCGCTGTTTTGTTATTAACAGATGGTCCTTTCCCCCCAGTGTCTTCTCTGCCCTTGGGGTCAGCCTTTCCATGACTAGATCTCTTTTTGGCTTCACACCCCAGGGATCCTCAGTTGTCATGGCTGCAATCGCAAAACCTCCCTGTAGCTCCAAGATCTCTTGAATTTTCTCCAGCTCTCCCATCTAACCCTCGTGGCCTCTCTGTCCTCCTCCCCCGTGTACAACACACATTCCATCATGTAGGTGGATTCCACTGCGTCCACCCATTCCCATAAGGGTGGGCTTTCCTTGTCTTTCCACCTCCTTAGAATTACCTTTTTGGCCGCATTAAGTAAATGGGGTATCAATGAGCCTTTATATTGTTTAATTTCTTTGGGTGTGGCGTGCATAAGTACCACCCAAGGGTCGTTTTTTACCTCCGTTGTTGTTATTTCTTTTATGTATTTTAGGATAGTCTCCCAGAATTTTTTGATTTTAGGACACCCCCACCATAAATGACCCATTGTGCCCCTTTGATCACACCCCCTCCAACAATTCGCCGATGTGTCCGCCTGGAAATTGCTGACCCTGTCTGGGGTTCTATACCACCTAGCCATGCACTTAAAGTTTGTTTCTGCAGTTCTCGCATCTACCGCTGACCCATGTGCTAATTTTAAAATTTTCTTACTTGTGCCTATTTCTAATTGTGTTCCTAGTTCGCTTTCCCATTTGGTAAGGTATGACGGCATCTCCGGTTTATCTCTTTCTAATAACAGTTTATATATTCTGGATATTCTTTTTTTTTGAGCATTCTGCCATAAAGATTTTCTCTAATTTTGTTAAGTCCTTAGCCTCCCTTAATGGGCTGGGAAGAGAGCCCACAAAATGGGTCAACTGGCGATGCCGCCATCCATCAATGGAGAAAGCCTCATTATTCTGTAACTCGTGCAATGTCATAACCTTCCCCTTACTAATAACTTCCCCTAATCTCGTGCAGTCCATTCTGATCCAATCACCTCCTATTTCCTTTAACCCTGGCGGGAAAAAAGGATTTTCTTTAAGTGCTATAAGTGGCGAATTATAATTTTTGTTGAATATTTTATATATTTTGTCCCAAATTTTCAAAGTCGTGATTGTGATTATATGTGTTTTTTCTCCCAGTATCCGGCTTTTCGGGGGATTCCACACAATCTTCCCCAGCCTAGCTTCACTCAGTGCTTCCTCCAAACTAACCCATCTTTTAGTGTTACCTGTTTTACCCCATTCTGCGATTCTTAATAGTGCTATGGCATGGTAGTAACTTTCTATGTCTGGGACCCCCAGACCGCCCTGGCTTTTATCTTGTTTTAGAATTTGTAGGGAGATTCTATGTTTTTTGTAATTCCATATGAAATTCATTATAATAGATCTTAGTTTCCCGAGGTACTGTTTTGGGAGAGGGAGGGGGAGCATCTGGAATTTATATGTGATGACTGGGAGGATCATCATTTTTACCGAATTGATCCTGCCTATCCATGATAGAATTTTTCCCTTCAGCTCTTGACATTTTTTTTTAATATCTTCTAGGAGTGGGATATAATTTATTTTGTATAATTTCCTCGGGTTATTGGCCAGTTCTATTCCTAAGTATTTTATCCTTTTTTTCCAGACGAAACTTACTGTTTTCTGTAAGGTCTGTTTCTCTGTTTTATTGAGGTTAATATTAAGGATAAATGTTTTTGAGGGATTGACTCTAAAATTTGTTAGTTCCCCATATTCCTTTAAAATTTTAAGCAATATGGGGACCGACTTCTGGGGTGAGCTTATATAAAAGAGGACGTCGTCGGCGAAGGCCGCAAGTTTGTGCTCTTCACTGCCGACTTTACAGCCTCCCACCTCTGGGTTTCTGCGGATTATGGCTAGCAGCGGTTCCAGGGATAGGATAAAAAGGAGAGGGGAGAGTGGACAGCCCTGCCTAGTACCATTGAACAGTTCGAACTCCGCGGAGGTCGTTCCATTGACCTTGATGTTGGTTTTCGGATGATTATATAAGGTTTTGATTTTTTGGATAAATCTGGGTCCGAAGCCCATCCTCTGTAAAGTGTTGAACATGAACCCCCAGTCTACTCTGTCGAACGCTTTTTCAGCGTCTATCGAGAGGAGTAGACTGGGGGTTCCTGAATCTCCCATCCTCTGAATGGCTAGTAATGTCCGAATCCCATTGTCCCTCCCCTCTCTGCCCGGGACAAACCCGACCTGGTCCGGATGGATCAGTGTGCCCAAGTGCCCCTTTATTCGATCCGCCAGTATCTTTGCGTATAACTTTGTGTCGAAATTTAATAAAGAGATGGGTCTATAGTTCGAGCACACCGATCCATCCTTCCCATCCTTCCTCAAAAGAGTGATCGTCGCTTTTAGGGCCTCTTCGCTCATGTTATAGTCTATCCCTAATCCATTCATATATCGCAGCAGTCTTGGTACAAGAATCTCTTTGTATGTTTTATAATATGAGGCCGTAAAGCCATCCGGGCCCGGGCTCTTCCCTGTTGGCGAGTTCTTAATGGCTGCTAAAATCTCCTCCTCAGATATTGGCCTCTCAAGCTCATCTCTCTCCACTCCCCCTAGGGCTATCAGCCCTGCCCTCTCTAGGAACTCAGAGGTTTTCTGGCTAATTCCAATGCTGTCGTTGTTTCCCTTGGTTTTCACCTCGTATAGTTCTTTGTAATAGTCTCTGAATGTCAAGGCTATTTCACTAGGGGTATACTTCATCTCCCCGTTTTTTGTTTGGATTTTTTCAATAAAATTTCTGGTTTTCTTTTTTTGTAGTTTCCTTGCTAAATATTTCCCTGGCTTGTTTCCCCAGATATATTGTTCCCTGGCCAAATTATTGAACTTCTGTCTGACTTCCTGTTCAGCTAGATCTTTTAATTCCTCTCTCTTATCTGTAAGCTCTATATATGTGCCCTGACTGAGAGCCCCCCCAGATTTGTGCTTTTGCTCTAGGGTTTTAATTTCTGCTATTAGAGCCTGCGTTTTTCTCACCCTCTCCTTTTTTTTCCATGAGGCTTTAGCTATCAGAAGCCCCCTAATGAACGCTTTGTGAGCGTCCCATAGTTGTGCCTCCGAGACCTCTCCGTTGTCATTGATTTGAAAGAACCATTCTAGCTCCTTTTTAATATAATCCCTGATTTCTTTGTCGTATAACAATTCCGGGTTGAGTTTCCATCCGCTGGAGGGTTGTTTGAATTCGGGGAACCTTAGCCTCATGGATACCGGCGCGTGGTCCGAAAGGGAAGCTATTCCAATTTCGGTTTCCTTGACCCTTTCCAGTATACCGTGGTCTACTAAAATATGGTCCAGGCGAGAGTACATCTGGTGGACAGGGGAGAAGAACGAGTAATCCCTCACCTGCAGGTGCTGAGTCCTCCACACATCCACCAATTGGTCCTCCGCTAGTTTTTTTTTTGATTCGCTTCAGTTGTATGTTGCCCCTCCCCGTACCACCAGACGTACTATCCTTCGCGGGGTCCATCACAAAATTGAGGTCCCCCATCAGGATCAGATATCCTTTCCTGAAGGCCCTTAGCTTACGCAAAATTGCTTCGAGAAATAGGATAGGTCTGGTGTTGGGGGCATAAACATTGGCCAGTGTAAGTTCTACCCCTAGGAGGGAGCCCCTAAGAAACAGATACCTCCCCTCGGGGTCCGTCATTCTCTCCTCCACTGTGAAGTCAATGTCCCTCGCAATCCCAATAGCCACTCCTCTTGCCCTGCTCGAGATAGTGTCTCCATAAAACCAATTTGGGAGAGCTGGAGAAAAAAGTCTAATATTTGAGGAATGTGCCAGGTGGGTCTCTTGCAGGAACACTATACCTGCGCCATATCTCTCTACTTCCTCCAAGATTTTAGCTCGCTTACCGGGAGAGTTTAAGCCTTTCACATTATATGATAAAAATGTAATTTCTAGATCCTTCATTTATTTTTAGGGTTTTTTTTTTTTTTTTTTTTTCCCCCTGGGAGATTGATAGTGACAGCAGCCCCACAGCGGACGTGGTTTCCCTCCCTCTTCCCCCCATCCCCTCCCTCCCCCTTCCTCCCCCCCCCCTCCCCCCCTCCACCCCCCTCCCTATCTCTCTCCCCCCTCCCCCCTCCCCCCTCCCCCTCCCTCTCTTACCCCAACCAGGGTCTCTAGGTCTTTGGGGGCCATCCTTTGTGGCTACCCTCCGACACCAGATCCTGGTGAGGTGGAGTTTATTTAGCCCTCCCCTCCCCCCCCCACGGTCCGGAATCCTTGGCCGTCGTGGGGGGGAGGGGGTAGGGCCGAGTTGAACAGGTTGGTTTCCTACATCAGGTGGGGATTCTCCCCTCCTCCCTCCCCTCCCCCGCCCCTCCTCCGTGGCACCCCCACGCCCTCCATTTCATTCCAACCCTGAAGATCCGGGACTGGTATCCCGAGTTTCGTGCAGAAACTTTGCACTTCTTCTGGGTACCTCAATCTGGCCGTGCACCCCTCTTTTGACCCTATTAAACATGAGGGGAAGCCCCAGTTATATCTTATATTTTCCTTTCTTAGGATTTCCAGCTGGGGTTTTTGGTGTCTTCTTCTTTCAAGAGTACGGGCCGATAGGTCTGAAAACACTTGTATTTCGACGCCCTCATACATAAGGGGTGACTTATTTCTTATTTTTGCCCAGAGATCCTCTTTTTCTTTGAAGTGACTGAATCTAACAATTATGTCCCGTGCTCTCTCCGTCTCGCGCCTTTCAAATCTTCCTACTCGATGAATCCTTTCTATGTCGGGAAAGTCATCAGAGTCCTTGCCGCATATTGGGCCCAGGATTTCCCATAGTTTTTTTTCCACGTCTTCCCCTCTCTGTTCCGGGACGGCGCGCAGCCTCAGATTTTGCCTCCTGTCCCTATTCTCCTGGTCCTCAATCTTGTATAGGGTATCTCTCTGGGTAAGGGAGGTACTTTCCAATTGCAATTTTAGCCTGGAAATTTCCAGATCTGTAGAATCCGCTCTCCCCTCCACCGCTTCTACCCTAGACAGCATATGGCCCATGTCTGTACGCAGCGAATTGATTTCGAGTTTAATTGCATTTTCCAGGCGCATTAGCATCGCCTCCATTTCGAGATTGTTAGGGATGTGAGCTCCCGCCTGTTGGTCTTCTCCCCGGCTGAGATCTATCTCAGTCTCCAACGTAAGGTCCGCTCTAGAGTTATTAATTTCCCCCTCGGCCCCACCCCTGCTGTCCGGGGTGACTCCAGCCTGAGTATCCTTTCCTAGGGATTTTGGGCTTGCACCCTGCCTTAAGTAGTGTTTGATTGTACTTGTCTCCCCTTTGCTCCCTTTAGTGGATGCTTTCTTTGGCTGTTTTGCTTGGTCCTTGCTCATGTTGACCTTCTTGGTGGGTCTTATTCTCTTCCCCAGTCTTGTTGTAGTCCTGGGCCGCCTTGACCCTTTTTCCTCAGTCTTAGATTAACTCTGGTCTTCACTTTAGGGGTGGGCTTGGCCCTTGATGTTTTGTGCTTATGGTCTCAGAGTTCAGTACTTAAGACTGTCTGGGCTTCCCAATCTGGGCACTACCCCCTCTTCCCACCCTGCTCTGCCGCTCCTATTCTCTGAGACTCCCGGGGAATTAATACCTCTCCGGGAGTACCCTAAGAGGAGGCCCAGGGGAAATTTAGCTATCTAGCTATCCCCTTGCTTTGTTCTAGGGGTCTATATTCAGAAACGCTCAGCTGGTGAACGTGCCGGCGTGATCTCTGTTTTTCCTAATACCCCCTTCTCATGCTCCCGCGGTCTTCCGTGACCTTGAGGAGTCTGTCCCCGGATAGGTCCTCTTGCACCCCTGTCCACTGGGAGTATCTCCCTCGGTTTTTTCAGGTTAACCTCCTCCTTTTTATGTTTCCTTTTCGCAGATTTAATGTCTTATACCAATTTGAGCAAGGTTACCCCTTTAATTTCTATTGGCCTGTGGTAGGTCGATCTTGTCCGTCTCTCAGGGTCCTATCAGGGCTTCTTAGAGGTGTTTTTTATTTATTGTGCCCCCCTAGGCCTTGGGGCCCGGGGGATCCTTCTGGGGAACCCGCTAGGATAAGTTGTCTATTTTGGACGAGACAGGGGGGGACCTTTTCTGCTTGCAGGGCCCTTGAGCGTGGTTATAGACAAAATGGCTGGGGCTATTGCGTTTAGATAAGGGGGCTGATTCACGCTTCCTAGCAATAATCTTCAGCATCAAACAATTTACGCCATATCGAAATATTAAACATGGCTATCTCATCAAAACTTATACTTTTTAGCAAATTAGAAGAAAATATAGACAGTTCACTTTTTCAAATAGTGTAATGTGGTGTATACAGAGTCCCACTTCCTCGTCCGTCTTGATGTAAATATCACTCTGATCGAGCGGGGGGGGGGGGGTGTGGGCCGTGGAATCCTGGGTAATTGCAGGCTCCGTCGCCATCCGGAGTGGTAATCACGGGGTCTTGTCCCCTATAATCTCTATTTTTCGTTCGCTGTGCCCTTGCCCCTGTCTATTTCCGCCTGGGCCCCTCCGGGCTACTCCCACGTGGCAATCAGCAAACAAAGTGGGGTATTTCCCCTTACAGAGGGTGGTCTAGATACACTAGGTCTCAGGGTGGATTTATTAGCCCTCAGGCAATCGCATGCATCTCTCCCTCTTTCTTCCCCTCTACGCTTGATACGCGCCGGGGTCTACCTGGCGTAGTTTAATAAGAGATACTGATAAGTTATCACATTACTGAGAGCAAAGGAACTGGGTTCTAGGTGCTGGTCCTCTCTTTGTTCAGGGACAGTTTAGGCTGCCCCGTAAACAACCTGACCCATCTTGCAGGGGGGGGGAAGAAAAAAAAAGGAAAACCCAGAGAAAAAGGAAAGACAAAATACAACCATCGGCCACATAAAAAAAAAAAAAAAAAAAAAAAAAAAAAAAAATGAAGAGATTGTCCTAGCACATTGTGCGGTCTTGGAGATACATTCTGCACTACAAGTCATCGGTTGGATTGATCTTACCTCCAGGCAATGCGGGCTTCAGGGATGGTGTGATATATACTCACAATCGGTGTTTTCCTTTGGAGCGCTGACAGCGTTTGTTTGTGTCTGTCTGTGGGTCCGTCGCGCTGGGTTTGCGGAGGAGGGTTGGTGGGGGGGAGACGGGGAAGGAGGGCTGGTGCTACGCGTCCCGGTTAGTGCTGCTGATTTTGCCGGTCATCTTGTTCTTCCCTTTGCGGTGCGGTGTACACATCCTGTGCAGTTTTTCCCGGGAGGGCAAGATGACATGCGGGCGTCTGCTGCATCACATCCCGCGACCTCCCTGGCTGCACACCTGTCCTCCTCAGCCCTCAGGCTCAGACTCCTCCCTCCGAGCGGACGCTACGTCCGCACGTCCATCATTCCGGCAGGCTTTTGAAAACCAAATCATTTCTAAGGGATACCAAGCACCTCATACAAATTTTGGAGAAAGTGCAATTAAAACCAAATGAACAGTATCTAATAGCCACGGCCGATGTGTCATCATTGTACACAATTATTGACCACGGCGATGCAATAAATGCCACAAAATGGGCCCTAGATAAGTGGACGACCATACCCTCTAAACAAAAAAGGTTTATTTTAAGATGCTTAGCCTACGGGATACAGCATAACTATTTCTGGCACAATAAAGAATATTATAGACAGTTAAACGGGATTGGAATGGGGGCCAAATATGCCCCAAGCGTCGCAAACATCTTCATGGCCGACTGGGAAGAAGAAGCTCTTTACCTGCATTACCCAACGGAGCTGACTTTATACAAAAGATTCATAGATGATTGCATTATAATATGGAATGGGGACAGGACCAGCTTGGAAAATTTCCTTATGGCACTAAATAATAACCAAAAAAACATTCGGTTAACTTTCGATATTAGCGACAGAAATATTAAATTCTTGGACCTCGATATAACAATAGAGAAGGGTGAATTTCATACAAAAACTTTTTTCAAGACTGTAGAAAGGAACAGTTATATTCCTACGGATAGCTGCCACTACAGTCCTTGGCTAATAAACATACCGAAAGGACAACTCATCAGACTGAGGAGAAACTGTAGCAATGACAATGGGTACCTGGAACAAGCAAAAGAAATTGGTGAAAAGTTCCTACAAAAGGGTTACAATGAGAATTTTATCAATGAAAAAATAAAGGAAGTACAGGAAATGCCAAGAGACTCACTCATTAAGGATAAAGAGAAAAGAACTGAAAAACATGCAGAAGTACCACTGATTTTCAACTTCAACATACAGCACAAGAAAATTGAGGCAATAATCAAAAAAACACTGGCAGCTATTGCAAGCTGATAAACAACTTAAAAGCATCCTACCTGAGAGACCCAGATTTATATATAGGAAAGCTCCAACATTAAGAGACCTGATTGTTAAAAACGTCCCAGATCCTCCAAACAACCACAATATGTCCTTCTTTCAGGGAAAGGGGTTCTATCCCTGCAAAAGATGTTACGCATGCAGGAACACGAAGCTAGGAGGGAAAAAATGTAACAAATTCATATCATCTACCACGAAAAAAGAGTATGATATTAAGGAGTTCATCTCTTGCAAAACAGAAGGGGTAGTGTATATGCTTGAATGCACATGTTCACTCCAGTACATAGGAAGGACTAAACGACCTATGTGGAAACGGATAAGAGAACATGTGCAGAACATAATAGCAGGTTTTCCCAAACACAGTGTGTCAAGACACTTTGCAGAAGTTCACAACAAAGACCCTACTCAAATGAAATTCTGGGCAATTGATAAATTCAAACCTAACTGGAGAGGAAGTCATAAAGTGAGAGAACTTAGTAAAAGTGAATCGAGGTGGATTTATGAAATTAATAGTTTTGCGCCAGGAGGCCTCAACATTGATTTTGACCTCAACTGTTTTATTTCTGACTTTTAATATACATTTTTAACACATATTTTTAGTGTATCACACTTCCCAGATTGTGTGTTTTAAAAGCAGAAAAATGTTTTTTAAAAAAGCATCCATACGCCTTTCTTCCTCTATATTTCTATATATATATAAATTTTTTTATTTTTTAAAGTTCTTTAATACCAACATGGTTAATTCTATCATCCATCCGGAGAATAACTCATGTATGGGATACGCTCACCATATATACATCCCAAAAGAAGTGATGCTCAAAAAATATATCGCAAAAAAACATCCTTAAAGAAGAGATGCTCCAAAAAGAAATAAACAAGCCTGTCTATACAAATAAGGGGCTACCTATAAACTTTGGTCTGACACACATATTCATGTCTCCATCTATACAAGTCTTGCAGCGCATTTATTTTTTTGGCATATTTTTTTGGCATTTTTATTATTTATTTTTATCATATATCTTTCCTTCACTTTTCTCCTTTATTTTTACTTTTATTTTCATTTTCATTTTTCTTTTTTCATTTTTATATTTTTTATTATATATATATTTTTTATCTTTATTTTTACTTTTATTTTTATATTTATTTTTATTTTTATTTTTATTTTTTCATTTTTATTTTTCTTCTTCATTTTTCACACACATTTTTATTTTTATTTTTTTTATTTTTATTTTTATATTCTTTTTCATTTTATTTACATTTTTTATATATATATATTTTACCCTTCATTTTTATCAACATCTCCATTATCTTCCATTTTTATCTCCCACTCTATGTCTAATCATTATCATTCATATTATCCAATTATCTCCAAACCTTATTTTAATACACCCTTACACATATCAACATTTTAACATTTTTTATTTTATAATAAACATTTTTTTATCTTTGTTCTAATTAAAATCTTTTTACTAATATGTGTAAGCGCTTGTAGATACAGTAAATTGTCTCGATACCCAGGAACACAAAGGGTTATTGTGCACGATATCCACAGCACCTGGGCGCAGCGGTGTGTTGAATAGGATGATGAGCACTTAAAAGTTGCTATGGCAACCCCCACGCTAAATGTTGCCCTATAAAAAGGTCTCGGCTGTCACAGGGCTCATAATCCCTTGATAAAGTCACGTGGGCGTGACGCAACGCGTCGGGAGGAGGAGCCTAGTGACGTCACCGAGACAACGAGGACGAGCAGGGCAGAGAGCCCCACAGTGCCTGACACATTTCTCGCTACCGCGCTCATATCGCAGGGTGCTGTGTGAGTAGACTGGCTTATGCCACAACTTATTCACATTGTTTAAACTGTAGCAATACTGCGCAATGTGTATGTATCTTCTTTATACCCTCATGTAAGCACGGAAAGGCTAAAGAGGACGCAATCATCAGGAAGAAAACACCGCAATAAGATAAGTGAAAGTGATACTTATACACCTGCAACAGCATTTATCCACTGACGGTGCTTATCTTTTATCTTTTGTTCAACATCTCAAGGGTGAATTAAGCTAACCAATTAAAGGTGGTTCCAGCTCTTCATTCTTTGATTGAAAAGGCAATTATTCAATTAAGCATTAGAACCAATTAAGGAGTATAACCTTTCATGCGGCCGCAATAAACCCTCAGGAGGCATTTATTAGATGCATGGACTAAATAGGGGTCCTAAATTAAACACACATTTTTTTATGGATGTGGTTTCTTTTTACCCAAGCACAATCCCACAATTATCATAACACCCACCGGTACCACATATAACTAGGATCAAGCAAGTTTTTATTTACAATTTTTATGTATTTATTTATTTATATATGCACATTTCATGGATTTCAAGTGGTTTTTTACACACCATATATGTAGCACATTTGCACAAGAAATTTTAATCAAATCTACAATATAATTTTAAGGTTGATTGAAAGCGCACCCATTGCACAATAATTTTGTGTATTTTAAACACTGGTGCCACAACACTGTAAGTCCTCACAGTTACTCTTGGTGGGCGCTAGAACGGGCCCTGCTGTGAAATATTTTATCAAGAATTGTAATTACATGCACCTGTTGAACAGGGGCAGAAAAATTGGGCCTTTGGTGGTGGTGGTGGTGTTGCCACAACACTGTAAGACCTCACAATTACTCTTGGTGGGCGCAGAAATAGGCCCTGGTGTGAAATATTAGATCAAGAATTGTAATTACAACAGGGGCAGAAAAATTGGGCCTTAGGCACTGGTGCTACAACACTGAAACACCTCACAGAAACTCTAGTTGGAGCGCAGGAATGAGCCCTGCTGCAAAGTATTGCATCAAAAATTGCACGCCCTTGTTAAACAGGGGCTGAAAAATTGGGCCTTAGCCACTGGTGGCGGCGCCCAGAACCAAAAATGTTCTTACAAGCTATCAGCATGATCATTGAGGAGTAGGGATGAGCCGAACACCCCCCCTGTTCGGTTCGCACCAGAACCTGCGAACAGACCTAAAGCTCGTGTGAACTTTAGAACCCTATTAAAGTCTATGGGACTCGAACGTTCAAAATCAAAAGTGCTAATTTTAAAGGCTAATATGCAAGTTATTGTCATAAAAAGTGTTTGGGGACCTGGGTCCTGCCCCAGGGGACATGTATCAATGCAAAAAAAAGTGACGCCCCCCTCTGACGCACGGGGACATCATAGGGACTTCCCTATGGCTTTCCCCATGACGTTAGAGGGGGTGGGGGCCGTCCCCACCCCCCTCTGACGTCATGGGGAAAGCCATAGGGGAGTCCCCATGAAGTCCCCGTGCATCAGAGGGGGGCAGGGTCGCCATCCCCACCCCCCCTCTGACGTCATGGGGAAAGCCATAGGGAAGTCCCCATGACGTGCCCATGCGTCAGAGGGGGGCGGGTCACCAGGTGGCCCCGCCCTCCGTTATAAAAGAACTGTCAGACGGAGCGAAGCCTCACACAGCGGGAGCCTCCCATTGAGCGGAGCGGCCCGGCACAGAAGAAAAGATGCCGACGCCGTGGAAGAAGATGCCGGACGAGAAGACCAGAGCAAGAAGCAGATCGGAGGAAGAAGAAGATGGAAGAAGATGGAAGAAGAAGATGAAGAAACCGAAGGATGAAGAAAGGAAGAAGACCAGAAGAAAGAAGATGAAAGAAGATTTTAATAAAGGAATTGTCAAAGACCGTCTCCTGTCATTTTTAACATTTTTGTCACTTTTTTGGTGAAATGGTAGGGGTACTTTTGTACCCCCTTACCATTGCACACAGGGGGGGGAGGCCGGGATCTGGGGGTCCCCTTGTTAAAGGGGGCTTCCAGATTCCGATAAGCCCCCTGCCCGCAGACCCCCACAACCAATGGCCAGGGTTGTGGGGAAGAGGCCCTTGCCCCCATCAACATGGGGGCATGGTGCTTTGAGGGGTCACAGACCCCCAAAGCACCCTCCCAATGTTGAGGGCATGTGGCCTGGTATGGTTCAGGAGGGAGGGGGGGCGCTCTCGTCCCCCCCCTCTTTTCCTGTGGCCTGCCAGGTTGCGTGCTCGGATAAGGGTCTGGTATGGATTTTGAGGGGGACCCCACGCCATTTTTTTTTTTTTTTTAGTGTGGGGTTCCCCTTAAAATCCATCCCAGACCTGAAGGACCTGGTAATTGAATTTTAGGGAACCCCATGCTTTTTTTTTTTTTTTTTTATCAATGACTTTCAATGAATATGTTCTGATGGTACTCTATATGTATCTATGCGCTGCAATATCGTACCCTCACTGCGCCAATCTTTCCAAAAATTTATAAATAACCATGTGTATAAAATATACCAAATAAATCAGTAAAATTAAACCTAGCTGCCACTTTAAATATAAGAAGTGATAATATCAAGAAAAAACAGTATATGCCAAGATATGTCCAATGAGGGTCAATCCTCTAAACACTCCTTTTTAAAATCTTCCACCACACCGACGTGTCTCGTGATCCCACTCCCAATAGGACCGCACTCATCAGATAATGTTGCCTCCCACTCTCGTGGTTAGCAAATGCGCTGTTTAACCACACCTGTGTTAGAGAAGTGATCACTCCAAAGAAATTACCTCCATATGTGAAAATATAAAATAAAAAGTGCTCCACATAGTGTGATTCTGTTGGCAAAACGATTTAATCAAACATAACCTCCACACACACTTCAATATTTAAACTCACATGTTCAAAGTGTAAAAATAGCAAAACACAGCAAAATGTTCCACAGCACACAGCAGCGAAGGATAACTTGATGGTAAGTGCAAATAATCGCATGGGATACCACATATGCTGCATCAAATCTCACCCACTCCTTTGGACACTGGTCAAGGTTCACCCAATGATGAATGGACTCCGAGCGGCGGACAACCAGAGCGGTGAGAAAAGCAGATCTCTGAGAGCGTCAAAATGTCAAAAAATAATTTTCAAAGTCCGTGTGGCCACGCCCCTAACATGTTTCGTCATGTTACTTCTCCCGATTATGGGAGCCGGCAATTCATTATAGCCGCGAGTGATTTTAAATAGCTTTTTTTCCTGCAAAAATTACACTTTGTGCAGGGACAGTTCTAAGCACGGGAAGCATGCGCCCTTTTACAGGCATACTATACACACCCCCAGGTACGAAATTTAAAGGAATATTACACTTTTATTGTTTCACTTTAAGCATTATTAAAATCACTGCTCCTGAAAAACAGGCATTTTTAAAACTTTTTTTGCATTGATACATGTCCCCTGGGGCAGGACCCAGGTCCCCAAACACTTTTTATGACAATAACTTGCATATAGGCTTTTAAAATTAGCACTTTAGATTTCTCCCATAGACTTTTACAGGGTGCTCGTGGCTTTTCGAATTTGCCGCGAACACCCCAAATTGTTCGCTGAACAGGCTTCGAGTTTGACTCAAACTCGAAGCTCATCCCTATTGAGGAGGAAGAGGATAGTCACTCAGCATAACAGGATAGTCACTCAGCATCAGCATAGGCAGTCTTGAAGGGATCTGACATTTCAAAAAAAAAATATTCGGTTACATCAGCATCAGGTGCTTGGTAGCTGGTGGTGATCCAAGACTGATTCATTTTTATGAAGGTCAGTCGATCAACCAAGTCGGTGGACAGGCGCACCCTGTGATCGGTTACAAAGCCTCCAGCAGCACTGAATGTGCGTTCCGAAAGAACGCTGGATGCAGGACAGGCCAGTAGCTCAATTGCATACTGTGCAAGCTCTGGCCAGTGATCCATCCTCAAGACCCAGTAACCCAGAAGATTTTTGGTGAGAAAGGTATCCAAGTCTGATCTTGCCCCTAGGTATTGCTGCACCATGTAAATCAGATGCTGGCGATGGTTGCTGGAACCGATTTAGTGCCCCATAGCATGCATTCATAATTGTCTCTCCCCAGTATTTGGTTGGCATATCAGCATGAAACAACATGGTTCTTCCACTCTCACAAAGTACGGTTCATTCTTTCTGTAACCCCATTTTGTTCTGTGTTGAATGGTACAGTACAGGCGGTCCACTACTTACAAACATCCGACTTACAAACGACTCCTACTTACAAACGGAGGGAGACAACAGGAAGTGAGAGGAAATCTACCCCTAGGAAGGGAAATTCACTCCTGTAAGAGTTAATATGGGAAAAAGGTGTCTCCACTGATGCTTTATCACCAGTCCATGTTTCCCTAAAAACTCAAAATTTTCTAAATCAAATTGTCATCGGGACAGAAAGTGAGGTGAAATCTTCTGAACAGGGGCACAGACAGCAAAACAAATATTACAGGGGTGATAACCCTGCCCTATGCTTTCCAAAAAGCTTAAAAATAGATTTTTTGGCTGGAGCTACACTTAAAAAATTTACCTGTTCCGACTTACAAACAGATTCAACTTAAGAACAAACCTACAGTCTCTATCTTGTTTGTAACCCGGGGACTGCCTGTAGTTTGAAATATTATACCATGCTTTTTGAAAATAACCTATGCGTTATCATCTGTATATTTTGTTTCATTGTCTGTGTGCAAAACACTTTCCATTCTGCCAAATTTGTTGCTTACTTAAGCCAAATACTGTTGAAGTTTCTCTGGTACGTCACTTTTGTTGTGTAATAGATAGAGTGTAGTATACAGTGGTGTGAAAAAGTGTTTGCCCCCTTCCTCATTTCCTGTTCCTTTGCATGTTTGTCACACTTAAGTGTTTCGGAACATCAAACCAATTTAAACAATAGTCAAGGACAACACAAGTAAACACAAAATGCAATTTGTAAATGAAGGTGTTTATTATTAAAGGTGAAAAAAAATCCAAACCATCATGGCCCTGTGTGAAAAAGTGATTGCCCCCCTTGTTAAAACATACTATAACTGTGGTTGTCCACACCTGAGTTCAATTTCTCTAGCCACACCCAGGCCTGATTATTGCCACACCTGTTCACAATCAAGGCATCAATTAAATAGGAGCTGCTTGACACAGTAAGGTCCACCAGAAGATCCTTAAAAGCTACACATCATGCCGAGACCCAAAGAAATTCAGGAACAATTGAGAAAGAAAGTAATTGAGATCTATCAGTCTGGAAAGGGTTATAAAGCCATTTCCAAAGCTTTGGGAATCCAGCGAACCACAGTGAGAGCCATTATCCACAAATGGCGAAGACATGGAACAGTGGTGAACCTTCCCAGGAGTGTCCGGCCGCCCAAAATTACCCCAAGAGCGCACCGACGACTCATCCAAGAGGTCACAAAAGACCCCACAACAACGTCCAAGGAACTGCAGGCCTCACTTGCCTCAGTTAAGGTCAGCGTTCATGCCTCCACCATCAGGAAAAGACTGGGCAAAAATGGCCTGCATGGCAGAGTTCCAAGGAGAAAACCACTGCTGAGCAAAAAGAACATCAAAGCTCGTCTCAATTTCTCCACAACACATCTTGATGATTGTGACAGACCTAGCCGGGACACGGGCTGTTGGAGGGGACTGAATGCGAGCCTGTTACCTTGCGATTATGGGCCCTGGCATTTGGGGGAACAGTGCTCTTTGAGCTGCAAGCCTGGGACCCCTGATCTGGTGTTACTTGGATTCAGGTCCATGCTGGCCCCCCAATACACATAGAATCTGTATGTGTATTTGGCATATTAGCAAGAGACGCTAATGTCATGACTCATGAACTCCAGCCACCTGTCTGTTATGTAATTGAGTATAGTCTGGCTTGTAAGAGTGTTTCACCTATTGTTGTATGTGCTAATTAACCCTGCAATTGAATGATGGAGCCCAGTGTTGATTAAGATAATTAGCTCATGCTAATTAGGTTAGGCTTGAGTCATCTGTCAACTGTATATAAGTGTGACATGTCAAATAAAGATTCATTCCTGATGTAGCCTACACTGGTGTTGTCTGGTGACTGGGTGAGCTAAGGGGTCTTGGATTGTGTGGTACCGGACAGAGGAAGCATTTACGGCAGACATCTTGGGTACGAGGTCCGTCACAATGATCCCCAAGACTTTTGGGACAACATTCTGTGGACCGATGAGACAAAAGTGGAACTTTTGGAAGGTGTGTGTCCAAGTATATCTGGCGTAGAAGGAACACTGCATTTCAGAAAAAGAACATTATACCAACAGTAAAATATGGTGGTGGTAGTGTGATGGTCTGGGGCTGTTTTGCTGCTTCAGGACCTGGAAGACTTGCCGTGATAAAAGGAACTATGAATTCTGCTGTCTACCAAGAGATCCTGAAGGAGAATGTCCGACCATCTGTTCGTGTACTCAAGCTGAAACGAACTTGGGTTCTGCAGCAGGACAATGATCCTAAACACACCAGCAAGTCCACCACCGAATGGCTGAAGAAAAACAAAATGAAGACTTTGGAGTGGCCTAGCCAAAGTCCTGACCTGAATCCTATTGAGATGTTGTGGTATGACCTTAAAAAGGCCGTTCATGCTCGAAAACCCTCTAATGTAACTGAATTAGGACAATTCTGCAAAGATGAGTGGGCCAAAATTCCTCCAGGACGCTGTAAAAGCCTCATTGCACGTTATCGCAAACGCTTGGTTGCAGTTGTTGCTGCTAAGGGTGGCCCAACCAGTTATTAGGTTTAGGGGGCAATCACTTTTTCACACAGGGCCATGATGGTTTGGATTTTTTTTCACCTTTAATAATAAACACCTTCATTTACAAATTGCATTTTGTGTTTACTTGTGTTGTCCTTGACTATTGTTTAAATTGGTTTGATGTTCCGAAACACTTAAGTGTGACAAACATGCAAAGGAACAGGAAATGAGGAAGGGGGCAAACACTTTTTCACACCACTGTACCTGTAGTAATCATCTATAAAAGTTAGAAAATACCTCATCTTTCCTGGAGTCAAATTTTCCATTGTACCGCAAAGATCTGAATTAATTAAGTATAGAGGTTTCTTAGCTCTGTGGTACTCTGCTTTGCAAAGGCTTTTCTTGTCATTTTTCCTTTTACAGTGAGGGAAAAAGTATTTGATCCCCCTGCTGATTTTGCACATTTGCCCACTGACAAAGAAATGATCAGGCTATAATTTTAATGGTAGATTTATTTTAACAGTGAGAGACAGAATAACAACAAAAAAATAAGTATTTGACCCCTTTGCAAAACATGACTTAGTACTTGGTGACAAAACCCTTATTGGCAATCACAGAGGTCAGATGTTTCTTGTAGTTGGCCACCAGGTTTGCACACATCTCAGGAGGGATTTTGTCCCACTGCTCTTTGCAGATCCTCGCCAAGTCATTAAGGTTTCGGAGCTGACGTTTGTTAACTCGAACCTTCAGCTCCCTCCGCAAATTTTCTATGGGATTAAGGTCTGGAGACTGGCTAGGCCACTCCAGGACCTTAATGTGCTTCTTCTTGAGTCACTCCTTTGTTGCTTTGGCCATGTGTTTTGGGTCATTGTCATGCTGGAATACCCATCCACGACCCATTTTCAATGCCCTGGCTGAGGGAAGGAGGTTCTCACCCAAGATTTGTTGGTACATGGCCCTATCCATTGTCCCTTTGATGTGGTGAAGTGGTCCTGAAGCCTTAGCAGAAAAACACCCCCAAAGCATAATGTTTCCACCTCCATGTTTGACGGTGGGGATGGTGTTCTTGGGGTCATGGGCAACATTCCACCTCCTCCAAACACGACATGTTGAGTTGATGCCAAATAGCTTGATTTTGGTCTCATCTGACCACAACACTTTCTCCCAATCCTTTTCTGAATCATTCAGATGTTCATTAGAAAACTTCAGACTGGCCTGTACATGTGCTTTCTTGAGCAGGGGGATCTTGCTGGTGCTACAGGATTTCAGTCCTTCACAGCATAGTGTGTTACCAATTGTTTTCTTGGTCCCAGCTGCCTTGAGATCATTGACAAGGTTCTCCCATGTAGTTCTGTGCTGATTTCTCATTGTTCTCATGATCATTGAAACTTCACGAGGTGAGATCTTGCATGGAGTCCCAGACAGAGGGATATTAACAGTTAATTTGTGTTTCTTCTATTTGCGAATAATCACACCAACTGCTGTCACCCTTTTACCAAGCTGCTTGGCGATGGTCTTGAAGCCTATTCCAGCCTTGGGGAGGTCTACAATCTTGTCCCTGACATGCTTGGACTGCTCTTTGGTCTTGGCCATGGTGAAGAGATTGGAATCTGATTGATTGCTTCTGTGGACAGGTGTCTTCTATACAGAGAGTGCTCCTAATCTCAGTTTGTTACCTGTAAAGAAGACACCTGAGAGACAGAAATCTTGTTGAGGCCCCTTTCACACATGCGGACTGTATGCCCGTTTTTCATCCATCCGTTTTTGGATGAAAAACAGACATACATGCATGTCTATGGGGTAGCGGGTGTCAGCGGATGAGCATTCGCTGACACCCGCTATTGTCCGCCTCCGCAATTGTCCAATTCTGCAGATGGAAGAAAACCCTATTTTTTCATCCGTCTGCAGAGCGGATCGGATGAACACGGACAGACGGTCCGTGTTCATCCGATTTCCCATAGAGGAGAGCGGAGAACTGACAGGGCGGTCCCTGCACAGTGTGCAGGGACCGCCCTGTCATCAGCCGGCTCAGCGGGGAACAGCTGTGCGATCCCCGCTGAGCAGCGGATCTTTACGGATCGTTTTGTTAACTTCTTTACTGACAAAAGATTATTTTCAAGAGCAGGGACATAGAGGACATTTTTCACAGGTATCTTTTTGGTGACACTCTGGGAAATAGTACAGAAAATAAAACTGTCTCCTATTCCTTCCGATTCCATTATTTGCCCATTAGCTGTGGTGCTTTTTTTCTGTTTTACTCTGGTTAAGGTGAATAAAGAAATATGTCATTTGTCATGTGACTTGTAGCTCCTGAATCAAAACACCATGCCTGCAAAGTGAGGTGTGACTTTTGTATTAAAAAACATAATGATTATCGGAAGCAAAATCAGTTTCTTCCTTCACACTTTTGGCCTTTTGTAGTTTCGTTTATTTTTGCACTCTGCCTTTCCAGATTCTACAATCTGCTTTTAAATGACCATGTTTCTTGCACACAAAACATCCATGCGCTTCCTTTTACATGTTACTTTTTTTATTCCTATTTTTCGTCTTTAAAGAGTAAGGGCTGTTTCACACCACAAAAGTGTACTCCAGATCCGTTATGTATGCATTTCTGCATGCGTGTTTTAATGTGTTTTTGATGCGTTTCTGGATGCATTCCAGGTGCCTTATTTTTTAGCATGTTTGATGCATTCCAGTAAATTCTGGTGCATTTTTGATGCGTTTTACCACATTCCAGTACAGTCTAGTGCAGTAAAAATGCAGCATGTTCTACTTTTTTTTCTGGAACTGGAACTCCCTGGAACTGGTGCACTGGTGTGAACTATGGCTTTGGAAACCATATAACTTTGTTTCCTTGTGTTTTTGATGCAAAAAACAAACAAAAAAAATGCACTGGACTGCATGCGATGTCAACTGGCCTTAACTCCACTTTTGTTGAGAAAAAAACATTCCCCGCTCGGTGATCTATGTACATTACAAGGATTTTAACAAACTTTGTTGCAGATTCCTACCTTTTTGTTCATATTCAGTAGAGTCAACATATTCTACTTTTGTTGACTGGACTGGAACGCACTGCACTGGTGTCAATTAGGGCCATTGGAATCTATGTTAAACACTGTCCATGTGTTTTTGATACAGAATAAAAACTCCCTGGACTACATCTGGTGTGAACCAGTCTCAAAGGAAACCTGTCAGGAGACAATATAGAATATGTGCTGGCGTTGGTGACCCTTTTCAAAAAATCTAGGTAACTATGATGCTGATCCAGTTGGTTTGGTCATTGATTGGAATAAGCACAGAGATTGTGAGTGCTGATTTATTCCAGGTTATTATTATTGAAACTAGAAACAGCCAGATAATCGGGATTTTTACCAGAAGGTTAGCCATGGCAGGCTGAAAACCTCACTGCAGGCTTCTTTTTGGGCCCATATGGATGGAATCAGATTGACATAAGTTTGAGACTAGGGATGAGCCAATCACCCCCCCGGTTCGGTTCGCAGCAGAACATGCAACCAGACCAAAAATTTGTGCGAACACCGTTAAAGTCTATGGGAGGCAAACGTGAAAAATTAAAAGTGCTCATTTTATATGCAAGTTATTGTCATAAAAAGTGTTTGGGGACCCGGGTCCTGCCCCAGGGAACATGTATCAATGCAGAAAAAAGGTTTTAAAAACTGACATTTTTTTGGGAGCAGTTATTTTAATAATGCTTAAAGTGAAACAATAAAATTAAATATTCCTTTATATATCATGCCTGGGGGTGTCCTTAGTATTCCTGTAGTAGTAGTAGTGCATCTTTCCCATGTTTTTATAACAGTACCACAGCAAAATGACATTTCTAAAGGAAAGAATTTCATTTAAAACTGCTTGCAAACTATAGATAAAAATCATTGAAAAAAACAGCAAGGCCCCCCCCCCCCCCCCCCCCCAGTCAATTACCAGGCTCTTTGGGTCTGGTATGAATATTAAGGGGAACTCTGCGCCAAAAATACAAAACAAATTGGCATGGATGTCCACCCAAAATCCATACCAGATCCTTCAGGTCTGGTATGGATATTAAGGGGAACCCCACACCAAAATTGAAAAAGAAATGGCGTGGGGGTCCCCCAGGCACTATATATTCTGAACAGCAGTATAAATACTATACGGCCTGCCCTATATGCTCTGCAGAAAAACTGGGCCTTAGGTGTTAGTGGTACCAGAACACTGTAACCCCTCACAGTTACTCTTGTTGGGCGCAGGAACAGGCCCCGCTGTGAAATATTTTATCAAAAATTGTAATTACAATGCCTTCAATACCCAGTTTGAGAACGCACAAGGGGCCTTTTATACTACAAATCTGGAGGATTTGCTCAGAGATGAAGCTCTGACTAAGCCTCTATCCGCCATACATAAAGCATTACTTGCTAATGTTCATACGGGCCTAGAAACTCTTAAGGCTAAGTGGGTAGCCGTCTTGACTACACTAGATACAGAAGATTGGGAGGAAGTGTGGGAATGCTCTTTCTCACAACTAGTATCTGCTAGAGACAGATTAGTGCAATTCAAAATACTACATAGAATGTATTACACACCCATGCGTTTACACAAAATATATTCATCTATTCCAGCTTCTTGCTGGAGGTGTGATTCGCCCGCAGCGAACTTCATCTATATTTTTTGAAGCTGTCCCCAGATTCAAATCTTTTGGGCTGAGGTCAGCACATTTATTTTGACTGTCACCACCATTCAGGTTCCACTGTCAGTGAAGGTGTCAGCCTCCTTTCCCAATTGATGCCTTCTACGGGGAAACGCATCGCGATGGAGCTTTGGATCGTGACCTCATCCCGCATCAGCTGGCTGGCTTGAGCCGCGGCTGTGTTTGAATTATTTGCATACCACTCGTGTGGGATGTCAGTGCTGATGAAAAACTTTTTTGAATGAAAACCTTTTAAAGTACTGCACCATGTAGCCTCTCTCTTCTATCCTATGATATATAACCTTGCATGGAGTGTTTCCTTTGGAGGATCCATGAAATTAATACCGCAACAGTGTGGAGCGGGAGTAGGAGGAAGATCTCTGCCATCACTGATCGTTTCATCTGTTGGCCATTTCACCCCTCCTGTGTGTGCTCGTATGATCTCTATAATTTCTAAGATCTCCTCCTGTCAAGCTCTCTTGTTTCCTCCTCCCATGCTCGTCTCCAGGATTTCTCCAGAGCCTCTCCTATCCTCTGGAACTCGCTACCTCAACCTGTCCAGCTATCCCCTACTCTAGCTACCTTCAGGCGATCCCTGAAAACTCATCTCTTCAGGGAAGCCTATCATGTCTCCAACTAATCTTCTACCACTTCCATCAGCTCATTCCCCACAGTTACAACCTTTTGTATCATCTCCCCACCCTATTAGATTGTAAGCTCTTCTGAGCAGGGCCCCCTTAATCCTCTTGTATTTTATTGTATTATAACTGTATTGTCTCCCTTTTATATTGTAAAGCGCTGCGTAAACTGTTGGCGCTATATAAATCCTGTAATAAATAAATAAAATAAATATAATTTCAGATCCACCTGATTTGGTAAGCGGTGCTGTTTGCTTTGACTATTGCTGAACAGAAAACAATCATTTTCTGATGTCCCATGAAGTTTTGTGTTTGGATATAGCATTTACAGCAGTCTATGGACTATATTATATAGGAATGCTTTCTTTCAGAAATTGTCACTAAGTGTTTAACATTGTTGGTAATATAAATATCTGTTCACTTTTGGACACTACACTTACAGCAGTCTTTGGACTATAAAACATAGGATTGTTTCATCTTTTTTTGGCAATTGCCACTAAGTGTTCCATCACAGTTTCAATTGTTACATTGTTGATAATATATTGTCACATCACCACTCAAAGTTTATACATTTTTGGTTTGTGCATTTTTCTCTCTTTTTTACACAGTGAAGGTGTGCCTGCTGGGACTTGTTGATCCACTGGCTCCTCGCCGGCAGTCAGAACACTGCTGGGACTATTACTTTATTATGCTCGTAAATCTATCATGCTTCCATGGAAAGCTTTGTCCGCACCCTCAATTTATTTTTGGAAGAGGTTAGTGAATTAGGCTCTGCCTTTATACAAGGCTACTTACCTGTCTCGCGGCTGTGGTCATAAAATTCCACAAAGTGTGGGACATCTGGACGGAATCGCCGTCCACCAACGCAGACTCTATGGAGGATTAGTAACACTTGTTACACCCTGTTACTTCTCTAAAAATAGCTCAGGTGGCGTTTCTGCACTTGTATG
Organism: Lithobates sylvaticus; assembly: GCA_028564925.1. NCBI lineage: Eukaryota > Metazoa > Chordata > Amphibia > Anura > Ranidae > Lithobates > Lithobates sylvaticus. The sequence goes on along the minus strand of CM053027.1, from coordinate 349,581,535 downwards.
CTTTCCTGGGTTGATTCTTTTGATAGCTGTGGGGATTGGGGGCAATGTGTATTTCATTCATAATTAAAGTAAGCTCTGTAGGGCAGTTTGTGGAAACAGATTATTCCTTTAGTTAATCTGCACAGGTGGTTCGAACGTACAGTCATTTGTTATTTTCTTTTCTCTTCTTTTACTGTTTTTATAGTGAAGTCGTTTTTGTGTGTCCGAGCCTGAGTATGCCCAATAGGCTCTGTATTGTATTTCATCTTGAAAATTACAATAAAAAGGAAAATTGTAATTACATGGCCCTGTTAAACAGGGGCAGAAAAATTGGGCCTTTTGTTTTGGTGGCGCCAGCACACTTTATCCCCTCACAGTTACTCTTGTTGGGCGCAGGAACGGGCCCTGCTGTGAAATATTATACCAAAAATTGTAAGTACATGCCCCTTTTAAACAGGGGCAGAAAAATTGGGCCTTGGGTGGTGGTGGTGGTGCCACAACACTGTAACCCCTCACAGATACTCTCGTTGGGCGCAGGAACGGGCCCCGCTGTGAAATATTATTACATCAGCATCAGGTGCTTGATAGCTGCTTATCCAAAACTGATTAATTGTTATGAATGTGAGCCTATCAACGAGGTCTGTGTACAAACCCTCTAGCAGCACTGAATATGAGTTCAGAAAGCACGCTGAATGCAGGACAGGCCAGTAGCTTGATTGCATATTGAGCAAGCTCTAGCCAGTGGTCCATCCTTAAGACCCAGTAACCCAGTGGATGCTCTGTTGGAAAGGTCTCCAAGTCTGCCCTTGCCCCTAGATATTCCTGCACCATATAATGCAGACGCTGGCGATGATTTATTGAAATCAAGACCTTGGCGCTGAGAACTGAAAAATTGTTTAAAGGCATCGGTCAGCCGGCCACCTTCTCCACCACTCTTCCTCTGACTGAACGAAGCCTCAGCAAACACGTTGTCCAGCACCAGGAAATTATGTTTCATCCTCTGCTCCCTCTGCGAAGGCCGGATGAGTTCTGCAACTTTACCCTTGTAATGTGGATCAAGAAGGGTTGCCAGCCAGTAATGATCCTACTCCTTGATACCATGAATCCTAGGGTCCTTTTGCAGGCTTTGCAGAATTAGGGAGGCCATGCAGCGTAAGTTTGCAGAGGCATTTGCAGCTGCATGCATCACCCCGGTAAAACCCCTTGAACAATATCGGTCTAGTTTGCGACCGATTTTTCAGAAAAGGCTGACATCGGCCTGCAATAATTGGCCTTAACTATAATCGGTCGATCCCGAATACGTGCACCTACACAGGTTGAACTGGATGGACTATTATCTTTATTCAACCTCACCTACTATGTAACTATGTATGTTACTGTACTGGTGGCACAAAGGACATGGCACTGGGAGCGTGTGGACAATCCCATACTGCTACCGACGCATGGAACACATCAGTGGGTTAAAGAGTATGTAAACTCTAATGACGCGTACACACGACCGGACTTTGAAGGACTTGGTCCGGTGGACTGGAACTGGACAATTCGATCGTGTGTGGGCTCCAGCGGACTTTTTCTTCACAAAATAAAACTTGCTTCAAATCTTTCTCGAGTCCGGTCGAAAAATCTGGTCGTCTGTGTGCTAGTCCGATGGACTAAAGCCAACGCTAGGGCCACTATTGGCTACTGGCTATGAACTTCCTTATTCTAGTTCATCACGTTCAAATCCGTTGGACTTTTGGTGTGATCGTGTGTGGCCATTCGTTCGAAAGCCTGGCGGACCTCAGCTGCAAAGTCCATCGGATTGTCCGCCGGACCAAGTCCATCAAAAAGTCTGGTCGTGGGTATGCGTCATTAGAGTTTAACGATGAACTTCCCCCAGAAATCCAGTAGGCTTGGGAGTTCCTGTGCTCTGTGCCTCTGCTGCACTGAAACCTCAAAGCACAAAAGCGTGATCTGGTGCTTAAACAGGAACTCCGGCCGACCTCCCCATTTTTTTTGCCCCCCTTTCCTGATGGTGAAATTTCAGATACTCACCCATCCAGTGGATCCAGCGTTGACCTGCTGAGATCATCTCATGTCCGGTTACAGCTCCGTCCTGCACGTCATGTTCTATCTGACATCATCAAGAGGATGGCCGGCTCTTGTGGGTTCAGCAGGCAGGCCTCTCGATGACGTGCCGATAGGCCCGCCCACTCCTCCTGTTCTTTAATGACAGCCTATGCCTTGTGGAATATGTGACATGCATATCCAGGAAAGCACCATGTGCAGTGTGCACGTAATTCACCTAAGATGAGTGACGTGCATAGGGAGGTGGGGCAGACTTTCAAAAGAGAAAAAGACATAAACAAAAGAAAAAAAAATTGCCCTACTCCGCCAGAGCAAGGGAGGAGGGGTGGGTAGGCGGTATCTTCCTCAGGAGGGTGAAGGTCTTCTTTAACCACCTCAATACAGGGCACTTTCACCCTCTTCCTGACCAGGCCATTTTTCAGCTTTCAGCGCTGTCGCACTTTGAATGACAATTGGGCGTCATGCAACACTGTACCCAAATAATGTTTTTATCTTTTTCTTCACACAAATAGAGCTTTCTTTTGGTGGTATTTAATCACTGCTGGGATTTTTATCTCTTAATAAAAAAAAAAAAAATACTGGAAATTTTGAAAAAAATTCATGTTTTTTTAAATTTTTGTCTGTAAATTTTGTAAATAAGTAATTTTTCTCCTTCACTGATGTGCGCTAATTAGGCTGCACTAATAGGCTGCACTGATTGGCAAAGATGAGGCGGCACCTATGGGCACTGATTAGGCGGCACTGATGAGGAGCCACTAATATGCTGCACTGATGAGCACTGATAGGTGGCACTGATTTGCGGCACTGGTGGGCACTGATAGGTAGCATGGATAGGAAACACTGATAGGTGGTGCTGATGGGCAGCACTGATGAGCAGGCACTGAAAGTCTGCACTGACTGGGCACTGATCACAATCACTTATAGGCACTGATTGGTGGCACCTGTGACGGATCTCGGATGCCTCTTCTGAGAATCTCCGCCAGACCTGTGTCTCCTGTCCTCCAAATGCACCCGCAGCCTGCAGATTCGCCATAACCAGCCCTTAACCCCTCAATCACGAGACAAGCCACACAGGTGTTGAGGGTTAAACATCCAGAGCATAAACTCTTTATTAAGTTTCAAACATACACTTTTAAACACAGTTGGGGACACCCCCTTAGCCTTGTCATAGAGGGGGTAGGGGACAAGGAAGAACCAATGGAAACTCAACACTTGTGTATTCAAACAGCTACAGTTGAAACACAAAGGGATTATGATAAGCAGGCAGCCCCTCTTAACAGATCCCCTGCTGGGAGATGTCTCCAGTCCAGACCTTTCGTCTACATGCCATGACCCAACACAATTAACACAGCAACAAGAGGGGGGGGGGGAGAAGGGATGCAGCATTACATCGCATTATCTCAATGGCACTTTGTCCCCAAGTCTCTCCCAAGTCCATTCTGGGCCATAGTCTGTGGGTAGGAGGCCAACGCAGAGCCCCTTCCAAAACACACAGTGACAGTGGGTTCTGTCACATTTCTCCCCTTTTAAAAACAGACTAACCAGGTCCTTGACCCTCAACTGGTCTGGACCTGCGTTAGTCACAAATTCCCACCCCAGGCAAACAGAAAAAGAAACAGTACGACTCTGGCGCTGGGGAGCAAAACCGCACATACGGTCTCCCGTGAATAAAAACAGCCGCTTTAGAGCAGGACTGCCTGTCCGCACTCCCGTGATCCGGGGCCTGGTTGCATGTATTGGGGGGAGCTGAATAATCCTCTGCCCCGATGCCAGCGCTTCAGCTGGTAGGGAGCATAGGCTGGTAATGCTAAGCCTTTGAGGAAGAAAAGGAACTTGCTCTTCTCCTGGTGTAGTTACCAGCCGCTGGGGATGTATCTTGCAGGGACTATCTCCCAGACTCTCCATCTCTTTTTCTGATGCTGGGCAGAGACCAACAGCGCTCTGCCCCGTAGCCAGCGCTTCTGCTGGGGGGACATATGCAAAGATATTCAGCCGCTGAAGAGGGGGAAGGGTTTTTTCCCCTCCCGGTTCTGTGACCAGCTGCTGGGGCAACTTTTGACAGGGGCCATCTCCCAAACCCTCCAAAAACATACTGAGGGCTGGGCAGGGGCCAGCGGCACTCTGCCCCATAGCCAGCGCTTCTGCTGGGGGGATAAACACTGGGGTAGTGTCCAAGTGCTGGGGAAGTAGAATGGCTTTCTCCACTCCCGGTGGGGATTTCCGCTGCTGGGGAAACAGCTCCCGAAGATCATCTCTCGGACTCTCCGGATCCAATTCTGAGGGTGGGCAGAGGCCACCGGCACTCTGCTCCGTCGCCAGCGCTTCTGCTGGGGATATAAACACTGGGGTAGTGTCTAATTGCTGGGGAGGGAGAATGGCTTTCTCCACTCCCGGTGGGGATATCTTCTGCTGGCAAAACAGCTTACTGAGGTCATGTCCCAGACTCCCTGGATCTAACTGTGAGAGTGGGCAGAGGCCAGCGGCACTCTGCCCTGTAGCCAGCGCTTCTGCTGGGACACCGGATGCGATACTCTGGACTTGCTGCTGATCCCCATCTACCAGCCTTCCAGCGCCCGTCTCAACTCCCCCTTCTGAGACTTTTATGCCATTAGCTTGTCTCGCTGCCTGGGGAACCTCCGATGCCTTCCGGCATTCAAGCACTCGCAGTGCCCTCTGTACCATCGCCGCTTCTTCCATTGTGGTTAGAACGGGAAAACGTAGGGGTACCCCTGGCCCCATTTGCTCTGCATCTTCGCGACTGTCCGCTTTTTCTCCCAGACAGTCCCAGGCAACGTGAGCCATGCCGGGCTGCTGATCACCGTCAAACAGCCGCTTGTAGGCAATCTCGAGCTCCCATTCCTGCTCAACCAGGAACTCCAATTCCTCCAGGTCACATGCCTCTTCTGGGAGGTCCAGCACCTCATCTCGGAAGTCCAGGATGTCTTCCAGCCGCCACTCCTCGATGCTCCCAAAGTCTGGGTCTCCGTACATTTTTTTATGGAGCAGCCCCACGCTGCCGTAGCCAACGCCTTCTGTCGGGCTGCCATCTGCTGTACCTGGCCACAGTTGAGCCGCAAACCACCGGAGGGCTCTGTAGCTGGCGTCCAGCCTCATCTCCTCCCGGACCAATCTTCCGAGCTCCGTCTTCCAATCATCTCGCGGTTGTTCCCTCAGAAACACCTCTCGTGCACGGTACTGCATCCAGTACATCTCTGTAGAGGAGGGAAGGATCTTCCCCTGATGGTGCCGCTCGTGGCTTAGCATCTCTTGCCAGAGTTGCCGGCGGATCACATCCTCCCAGCCGAGCATGGTGTGCTCTGTCGCTGGTCCCCGATGTTGCTTCCGCATGCCTTGCAGCCTCCTCCCGAACTCCGCTCTCATGCTGGCTGGTCCCCGTATTGCTTCTCGATGGCTGCCCGGATCTTGCATCCCGGTGGTGATTTGGATGTCCTGGACTGCAGGAGACTTCCCACTGCTTCCACCACTGTGACGGATCTCGGATGCCTCTTCTGAGAATCTCCGCCAGACCTGTGTCTCCTGTCCTCCAAATGCACCCGCAGCCTGCAGATTCGCCATAACCAGCCCTTAACCCCTCAATCACGAGACAAGCCACACAGGTGTTGAGGGTTAAACATCCAGAGCATAAACTCTTTATTAAGTTTCAAACATACACTTTTAAACACAGTTGGGGACACCCCCTTAGCCTTGTCATAGAGGGGGTAGGGGACAAGGAAGAACCAATGGAAACTCAACACTTGTGTATTCAAACAGCTACAGTTGAAACACAAAGGGATTATGATAAGCAGGCAGCCCCTCTTAACAGATCCCCTGCTGGGAGATGTCTCCAGTCCAGACCTTTCGTCTACATGCCATGACCCAACACAATTAACACAGCAACAAGAGGGGGGGGGAGAAGGGATGCAGCATTACATCGCATTATCTCAATGGCACTTTGTCCCCAAGTCTCTCCCAAGTCCATTCTGGGCCATAGTCTGTGGGTAGGAGGCCAACGCAGAGCCCCTTCCAAAACACACAGTGACAGTGGGTTCTGTCACAGCACCTATGGGCATTGATCACAATCACTTATAGGCACTGATTGGTGGCACCTATGGGCACTGATAGGCACTGATGAGCAGGCACTGAAAGTCTGCACTGACTGGGCAGTGATCACAATCACTTATAGGCACTGATTGGTGGCACATATGGGCACTGATTGGTGGCACTGATGGGGCTTTCCTGTAATCAGGGCACTGATGATCAGTGCCCTGATTACTAGACATGTGCACACTGAAATATTTCATTTTGGAATTTTGTTTTCGTCCGAAAAATACATTTATTTAGTTACTCCCGAAATTCGTTTTTATTTATTTCGTTAAAAATTGCATTCGTCCAAAAATTCTAATTAATTAAGGTCGAATCTGTCATTGAAGGCTTATGGTGTCTGTCGAATGTTCAAAGAAGATTCGACGGAGCAGCTAGACTGTACGACGCCGTATAGATTAGCTGCTCCGTAAAATCTTCTTAGAACTTTCGACAGACACCATAAGCCAAAGATTCGCCGTTTGTATGTTTTTCAATGCTTTGTTGAATCTTTGTCGTTCATGTTGAATGTATATAGTTCAAACAGAAAATGGACTGGTGATAGTGATCACTGATCAGACAGGTAACAAGATAGGGTATATAGAATCTAAATCTATAATATAGAATCTATAATAATAAATCCCCCCCACCCCACAACACGGGCAGCCTCTGAGGCTACCACAACACTAGTATCACTATCAAGTTCACAACACTAACACGATAGCAGCAGATTATTATGAAAAAGTTAAATTGAACTGTAGCTTGCTTCACTATTGTTCTGCTGCTGTGCTTATGCTTAATTGCTAAATAATTCAGGTTCTCTGACAAACGGACCAGCTAAGATTGACTGTCTTCTGAAATGATTCAGTGTGTGTCTCTCTCTGCTAGCAATCGTAAGTGAAAGTAAGTTGGCTGTACGTGTGTACTTAGTTCTAGCTATTTTACTGTTCCTCCTCTTCGGTTACAATCAGCCAATAACATTCATCATCATCATCATTATTTTTATTTTACTTCCCCCACCCAATTCCAGCAGCGATTCTTTTCTCTCTATGTCAAATCTCTTCTCTCTATGTCGAATAATCTTGGACTAATAGAGTTAAGGTTAGGCACATTCGACCACAGGTTCGATAGACACAGATTGTTATTGTCAGCGCCATGTCGAATCTCCTATCTATAATGAACTGTTGTCACAACGAAAATGAAAATAAAGCATTTGTTTATGTCGGATCTTAAATTTTTCGGATTCTGCACTTTTGTTATCGTTTGTTAAAACGATAACGAAAATACCTGAAATTCGGACGAAAATGCATTTGGACGAAAACGAATGCACATGTCTACTGATTACCTGCCCAGGTCTCCCCTGCGAGGAGATGCCGCTGATCAGTACTCTTTGCCACACACTCTGTCAGTGTGAGACGTGGAGAGACGATTCATGGCACTTCCGTATTTACATGTGACCGGCTGTGATTCGGGGGTCGCGCGGCCAAGATCGCCGGGCTGCATGCCCCTGTGATAACAGCGGCTATTATGGGGCGCCGTCATATGTCATCCACCCGGAAAGAGCCACAATATCCCTCCGTCACTTTATAGTGGGCGGGCGGCAAGTGGTTAAGCATGGCAGCTCGCTCACAGAATGATACAATACACAGAGTCCTTTGGAACACTTACCAGCCAGTCAGTGGAATAAAAAAAGTCTAAATTGTTTGAACAGTTTGTGTTCGGTTTATGTTGGATACAGTTGCAAATATATGTGAAGCTGCATTGCTGCGTAAAGACCCATGTGCAAAGTGCAGTCTCCAAATCTACTCTAATGTCATCTCCAAATGTAGACATCAAAAACAAGAAATACATTCAGGGTCTAAACTAGTTAAAAAAAATGAATTCAAAAACAGAGGTTTTGGTTGCATCTATTCGCAAAAATATTTGAAATCACTTTCCCTTATTGACAGTCAAGCGCACGTTGGACCAGCCCCCAACCTCCCCTCACAGCTGGTCCAACGCGCGCCTGAGGAAAAGACTACTGACCTCCAACCTCCCCTCACTGGCGGTCCAACACACGCCTGAGGAAAATATTACTGGCCTCCAATCTCCTTGAGCACACACAGGAAAAAACAGTATAGACAGATCTATAACAACATTTTTAGTGTAAATGTTTGGGTATTAAAAATAGGTATACTGTTCCAAATGTAATACAATTTTGCTGTTCAAAATCAAACACTATTTTTTTCCCTCTATTGTTTCAGAGAAAAACTTTTAAATAGCTATCATACAGCATCAAGATTATAAGCTGCTCTGTTTTACAATTGGTGTTAAAGTGATTGTAAGGGTTTTTATTTTATTTATTTTTTTAAATAACAAACATATCATACTTACTTCCACTGTGCAGCTCGTTTTGCACAGAGTGGCCCCAAACCTGCTCTTCTGGGGTCCTCTGGCGGCTCTCACGGCTCCTCCCCACATCAGATAACCCTCTAGGAGAAGCTCTCTCCCGAGGGGGTTACCTTGCGGGCGCGCTCCCGAGTCCAGCATTCGGTGTCCATAGCCACCAAATGTATGACTTGACCCTGCCCCCCGGATTTGATTGACAGCAGCGGGAGTGAATGGCTCAACTGCTATCAATCTATCCAATTAAGAGCCAAGAACCCCAGGCAGAGAGACAGTGTGTCCCTGCCGGGTCAAGTTGCAGGGCTCAGGTAAGTAAAACCGGGGGCTGGGGGGCCGGTCACTGCCAGGTGTTTTTCACCTTAATGCATAGGATGAAGGTGAAAAAACACGAAGATTTACAACCCTTTTAACAGCACCATTCATTACATTTGAAATCATTATATTTACATATTGCACAGAAAGATAAAAACAATAATGCAAACTGTCCATTAAGGCTGTGCTCTTCTTCTTTAGTTCTGTTTAATCAACCATATATTGATGTAGTTTAGTACTATCTAGGAATTAAGGTATCAGTTACATTACATTACCCTCCTATAAATAAATGAATGGTTAGAAATAAAAACACATTACAAAACCATATTACACATGGTCATTGTTTTGTTGACTTATGAGTGCACTCTCTATTAACCATATTTAATGAGCTCATATTAATTAAATAATTATTTATCACCACATGGGTTTTCATTGAAGGACGTCCATTAAAAGTTGCCAGTATTGTAATTCATCATGGTTTACGATAACATTTATAATGTACCGGTATTCTTCACATTTGTGCACAATGATTATACATCACTGTATCCATATTGATTTATCTCGTGTCCAGCTCCAACTATAAAGATGTTGGAAACTCTTTAACTTTTAGGAACAGATCTGGTTCCTCCTGTATTAATGAGTAGTAGTATTATATTCTACTGTAGAATATTACACTTAATTCAGTGGTGTATTTAGAATTTTTGCTGCCCTAGACCTGACTAAACTCCCCCTAACCCCCTCCCCCCCTATTTAAATATGACCCACCCCTTCCTATCAAGGCCTTCCAGTTTAAGACCTGCCCTGCCATCTTCATGGGAGGAGGACGAGAAGAACGTGGCATCCTTTGATTTGGGGGGAGAGGAGGGGTAAGGGGATATGTGCTAGGGGTGCTTTGTTAGTGGAGAGAACTTGTGCTAGTGGGGGAGGGGGTTGGATTCCCCTTCCAAAGAACCCCCCTCCCCTCCCATATCTCCACCATGTGTGCATCTGTTTTACCTGCCCCCCCTCCTGCCCAGTTACTGTGCCCCCCTCCACTGTAAGCAATGCACAGACCTCAGAACAGCAGCACGGCTTTTGCAGTGCACCCATGTCCCTCCTCTGTACCTCCTACTCCTCCTGGCTGTGTATATGAGAGCTTTTGAGCTGAGGAGGGGGATCCTCAGTGAGCCGTATGCGGCTGTTAGTGGGGAGAGAGGTGTTGTGTTCCTAGGCGGCAGATGTCCTGGATGCCCATGCTAGCGCGCCCCTATCAGGCCAGTGACCAGAGCTCAGTGCCAGAACTTTTTTTTTTTTTTCCCAAGAGCGAGCCCATCTGGGTTTCTATTTTTTTTTTATTGCACCTATAAACTGGCATGGCTGCAATGACTCAATCAGTAGGTGGAGGCACTCTTCTTTATTGAGGTTCACTATTTCTATTATTATTATTTATTTATTTTTAAGTATAAAATGAATTCTAGCTCTTTTTAAATCCTTAATCAGAACAAGTATTGATAACTGCAATCATAAGCTGTGAGAGATAATGCAGTTCAATGTGGTTTACCAGACAGCATTCACCACATGAATCTTTGAATGTCTTCACTATCAGGCCAATTAAAAGTTTTATTTAAAAACAAGTGGAATGTAAATACATTGACAGGAACTTAGAGTAACAACTCTAGAAGTAGCTTGCCCACAGATGGAATTGGTCCATTTACTTTAAAGATGAGGTATGACAGAATAAAATACCGTAACTCCATTAGCTTCTAAGAAATAGTAGTACCTAATATACACACAAAGAACATCAGGAGCCACAGCATGGACTTGGACTTAAAACCATCTACAAAGCTCCAAGCTGCAAAAAGATATCCAGTAACCAAATATTTGACTAATTCATGTCTCTGGAATACTTTTTTTCCAAATGTAAAACGTGTAATGTCGATTATCAGCAATTGAGTATTTGTGAACATAAGTGAACTTCCTTATTAAAAACAGGGACAGGCAAACTACTAATGTGTATAGAAAAGGCTGTTTTCAAACAGACTTGAGAAAGTCTGCCATTTTCTGAGCAGAAGTTAGGAGTGGAAAGAATAATACCAATGTAAAAGCAAAATAATAAAAGAGCTGGGGGAAATTCAAACAGGCCTCATGATTGCTTCTGTCACCTATCACTGTGCCACCATTGATTACAATAAAAACCAGGAAACCTAGAACTATGATGAGATATGGCCAGGTTAACCTCAAAAAGTGTCAGTATGTTCCTCAGATACAGAGAGTATTGGATGTAGAATTTTACAGCTGCTGCCACTTCTGAAAATGGCACCTTAGAGAAGACTTTTTCCTTGGTCTTCAGATGTGTCCTCCAAGCTTCTGTCATCTTTTCGGCTATAATATGTCCAGCACAGAAAATAATCCAGATAAAGTTTGTCTGTTAAAAACAAAATGCACAAAGCCCTAGAAGAGCTGCGGTTTTATGATTACCATGGTGGCACATTAAATAAGTGAAAAGGACAAAAAATGTAGATCCTGCATCCATGTAGTAGAGAAATGTGAAAAAAAATAAAGTGGAAAATATACTTTATAAAGTTGAATAATATTCTCTCCGTAACAGAAGCCCTTGAGTGTAACTTGTTAGGGATTAAATAGAACATGTATAAGTTACCTAGACTGAACAGAAGGTTAATAAATTGCAGCATTCCAGAGGAGAAGACAGCATTCTTGCTCCAGGCAGCAGATTTCACAATACCCACAGAAGTCATATACAGGCCAGGCAAGGTTGTGATAATGGGATCCCACTGATTAAAGTGTCCCTGGCAGTAGTGCTGAGTTTGGGGGATGTGGAAAACCTCATCCATGTATGGGTCTCTCTGTTCTTGTGTGATTTTTGAGAACAGTAGGCTGGATAGAAGAAACAGCCACTGAACAGGACAGAAAAGTAATAGCCTACAAGTTTGTCCATTCTTCACGATACAGCAGTCCAAGGCAGAGACACCTTCCGCCAGCCAACCTGAGCCACACTGTAGACTTCCCGGCGCCTCAGTGCACCCTGGAATACTGTCCATGCTCCGCTCTGCTCCCAGGTTCCCCCTTTCTGTGTGTCCCCTGGTCCTCCGGGATTCAGCCCAAGTGCCCTGTGACTGGTGCTTAAATTGTACTCCATACCTTCTTCCTTTTCTATGTCCAGTAGACTGGAATGGAGAGCTAAACATTTACGGTAAATGATAATAATAATCATGGCTGCTTTTCAGGTACGTAAAGGGTGTCAACCCCAATCATCGATATTCTTTCCTTTGTTTCAGAATATCTGATGATTTACATAGTAAAAACAAAAAATTTCAATCAAGATTTTATTTTGCAACACCTTTTTCTGACACAGTTTGAATCTTTCTTACAGTACAACCATTCCCCTTCTACATCAATCTTTTGCTCTGTTTTTATCAAACTATAACAATTCCTTCACCGGCCAGTAAGGATTGTGAGCAATGAGAATCACCCAAAATAGGAATGGGCTCATACGTTGATCATCTGGCACCTGTCACGTACTTTGTGGCAAAGCCTGACGTGTAGAGGGAGGCCTCTTGTACAGCCACTGATGTTGCGCCAGTGACCGTGAGATTGTGGCAAGGTATGAGTGCCTGTAAGATGTTTTGTCAGCCACGTCAGTGGGTAGCAGGTGCGTTGCCAGAGACAGGTCAGATCACTGAAACAGCAGATGGCAGCGGAGACAGCAGATACAAGACTGGGCAGACAGCAGGCGGCAGGTGCTTGACAGGCAGGTGGCAGGTAGCAGGTGCAGAAGGACTTGCAGCACTTAGCAGGTGAAGGACAAGCAGGGGACCAGGTAGTATGCAGACAACTTGGGTACAATGAGCCTCTCAGATTTTACATACAATTATCACTAGCAGCTGTTATAGCCCCTAGCAATAATCACTGTGTTCTCTCTGTGGGGGGCAGCTCCCCCCCCCACTGGGATAGCACAATGGCTCTGCAGAAGGGATTCACCCATAAACTCTGTGCATGTTGATGGGGGATTCAAGCACATTTTTTTCCTGCAATCTGTAGGATACAGATGAGGCGGAAATTTTTTTTTGAGGTTTTCCATAATTTAGTCAAAATGGAAAAAAGGCCTGGCTTTATATATAGATTTTTTAAATACATTAGTTTTATACATAACTAGAAAATCTAACAGGGTTATGTCATTGCAGGAGATTTCCCCGCACTTCCTGTCTTGGTGTCACCAGGACAGGAAGGGAGGGAATCTCACTGTGGGGATATAGCCAGCAATTGTTTCCTTATATATATTAAATACAATATATATTATGAACATTATAGGGCAACAATTGACCCCACAGTTTTTTTTTATTTTTATTTTTGCTAAATTATGGAAGTTAAAACCCCATTTATTTATCTTTACTATCTGTCCCATTGTGAGATCCCATAGACACAACAGGTAGTCAGAGGGAAATGCCATCAGAGACAGTTGTCACCAAAACTGAAGTCCCTATTGGAAGGTTACTCTTTTCCTGCTCTGGGGAGTACTCAAAGTTTTGGATTTTCACATGGGGTCACAGGGAGCTCTTTGTCCTGGTGACCAAAAGGAAAAAAATTGAGTTGTCACCAGAAAGGGGGAGGGGGTTTTAACCCTTCACTTCTCACTACTCCAAAACTTAGATAAAAATGTGGATTTAGTTTCACTTTTAAATGACAGGTTTCTGAACGTCTCTAGTGTGATCCTAGGATATGACACTGTGTTCATACACTGCTAGTTATGTCTGTTCATTGTGTCTGTGCAGAATTATCCTCCTGGAGGTGGAGGACATGGGATGGAGGAGAAAGAAATGTGATGGAGGAAATGGGACTAGAGTAGGAGGACATGGGATGGGGGACTGGAACTGGAGGAGGAGGACATGAGATAGAGGAGATGGACCTGGAGGAGGAGGAGATGAGATGGAAGAGGAGGACATGGGGTGGAGGCAACGGGAAGAAGGCAAAAGAGGACATGGGATGGAGTAGATGAGACTGCAGGAGAAGGAATGGGATGGAAGAGATAGGATGGAGGAGGAGGACATGGGATGGGGGAGATGGGATGGAAGAGGAGGACATGGGAAGGAGGAGGAGGACATTGCTCCAGGACCTGTGCTCCATATAGCCTATGGACTATGAACTATGGACCATAGCCTAGGGACTTTGTACATTACATGACTTCTCAGATGACCGTCCAAAGCACTTTGCAGCATTTACAGGCCTCCCGACCATCCAGAGCACTGTGTGCAGCATTATTACAGACCTCCTCAGACAGACGACCATCCAGAGCATTGTGTGTGCACCATTACAGGCCTCCTCAGACCACCATCCACAGTCCAGGGAGGACTGTGCTCCAGGGCCTTCAAAAGTGTGATAGGTCACCAGGAAACTAAATGTGTAATTTATGCTCCTAGAACGCCTGATGGTGCTCCCTGCATGTTGGGCCTCTCTATGTGGCCAGGCTGTGAAAAGGTCTCACACATGTGGTATTGCCATACTCAGGAGGAGTAGCAGAAAAAAAAAATGTCTTAATATTTCCAAGAATTGTGGGAAAAAAAACTTCAAAAAACTCACCATGCCTCTTACTAAATACCTTGGACTGTCTACTTTTCAAAAAGGGGTAATTTGGGGGGTATTTGTACTGTTCTGACATTCCAGGGCTTCAAGAAATGAGATAGGCCGTCAGTACATCAGGTGCGATCAATTTTCAATGATTGGCACCATAGATTCTATAACTTTCACACAGACTAAATAATATCCACTATTTTGGTTATTTTTACCAAAGAGATGTAGCAGTATACATTTTGGCCCACATTTAAAAACAAAAATTACTTATTTGCAAAATTTTATAATAGAAACTAAAAAAAAAGATATTTTTTTTCACAATGTTCGCTCTTTTTTCACTTATATCGCAAAAAATACAAAACCCAGTGGTTATTAAATACCACCAAAAGAAAGCTCTATTTGTGTGAAAAAAAATTATTAAAATGTTGTTTGGGTACAGTGTAGCATGACTGCCATTCAAAGTGTGAGAGCACTGAAAGCTGAAAATTGGTCTGGGCAGGAAGGGGGTATAAGTGCCCTGTATTGAAGTGATTAATAAGAGAATATATCAGAGATCGTATCCCTCAGTTGTAGCGCTTACCCCCAGAGGGGGTATATGTGATCAGACATACATGCATAGCTCCCAACTGTCCCTGCTTTTGAGGGACTGTCCCTGATTTGGAACAAAGTCCCTCTGTCCTTCTTTGGGCTCTTTCACACTGACATGTCCATGTACGGAGCCCGCTCTGCACAGCGGGGGATCGCTCCGTCAATGACAGGAAGATGACAGGTCTGTCCCTGCACTCTGTGCAGGGATGGACCTGTCAGAGCGCCGCTCTCCCCTATGGGGGATTGGATGACGACGGACCGTAGAGTCCGTCGTCACCCGATCCGATCCACAGACGGATGGAAAAATAGATTTTTCCTCCGTCACACTTTTTCGGATCGGAGCGAGTCGGATGTCAGCGGACATGTCACCGCTGACATCCGTCCCTCCATAGGGGTCTATGGAGGGTACATTCAGGTCCGCCAAAAAAACTGACAGGCAGACCTGAACGGACCGCTCGTGTGAAAGGGGCCTTTCTCTTCACTTGTTCCTTATTTTGGTCTGGTCTATATAGTTGTATATAAAATGCACTTTTTATCTTTCAAAGAGTGTTTCCTGGAGCTAAACCTTTTATTCAATTTCTAAATTGATGCATTTGTAAATGTAAAAAGCCAATATAAAGGAATAGAAGTGGTAAAAAAAGCAATTTTTTTCTGGAACTGACACTGGTGTGAACAATTGGAAACCATATAACCTACTTTCCATGCGTTTTTGATGCAGAAAAAACCCACACTGGACTGCATGTGGTGTGAACTGGCCCTCAATGGGGACATGTGCATTCCGGTGCGTATTTAGATGCATTTTACTGCGTTCCAGTACAGTTCAGTACAGGAAAAATTGCACCATGTGTTACTTTTTTACTGGGACTATAACGCACTGGAACTGACCACACTGGTGCGAAGTATGCCATTGGAAACCATATAACCTACTTTGCATGAATTTCTGATGCAGTAAAAAATGCACTGGACTGCATGTGGTGTGAACTGGCCCTCAAAGCAAAAATTTTCACTGCATTTGCACAAGAGCCGCCATTTACGGCATAGGCTCTGAAGGTACGGCACTGTAAGCCAGACCTTCAGAGCGCATGCCCCGATGATGCCAGAAATGTGAACAAGGCAGATCGCCGCTCTGACAGATCGCCAAGCAGGAACAGAACACGGTTCTCCCTCACAGGACCCTTCTCCCATAAATCTTTGCTCTGGGCCAGAGGCCGTGTTTCTTTTTTTGTCCTCCTCCTAGGACCAAGATGAAGTCTTTTCATTAAGTTTTCTGTAATCCAGGCTTGGCGGTGTGCGCGGCGATATGTTGGTGGTTAGCGGGGATCCTCTCTGAAGTCCAGCAATCCTAGCTATTAGCAGGTGGACATTGGCGATATGATGCGATACCATGAAGAGTTTACTAACCTGGCCATTGGCGGCTGGAGCGCAGCTGCGTTCCAGTTTGCCATTTCAGGAAGTCGCCGGGACCTGTCTGCACATCCGCAAGCCGCGAACGAAGATTCCGGAGGTGCACACCCCTGCTCCCGCCGCATCCCGGTCATTTCCCCTGCTTACCGAAGCCGTCGGTAGTGGCGGAGACGAAATCCGATCCTTTCCCCTCAGAGGCTGTGAGTCGAGTGAGGGAAAGATGGCCCACACTTTACTCCATACCATTGGATGACGGAAGCAACGTCAAATGTCACTTCCGCCCAATGGTCTTAGAGGGGGAAAAAAGTTTTTTGGAAAAAAAAAAAAAACTTTTATTTATTAATTTTTTTATTGCATTTAAGTGTAAATGTGAGATCTGAGGTGTTTTTGACCCCAGGTCTCACATTAAAGAGGTCCTGTCATGCTTTTTTTTTCTATTACAAGAGATGTTTACATTCCTTGTCATAGGAATAAAAGTGATCCAACTTTTTTTTTTTGTTAAAGGGACAGTGTAAAAATAATAAATAAAAAGTAAAATAATGTGCTCATGCGCAGAAGTGACCGCATATGTAAGACGCACCCCCATATGTAAACGGTGTTCAAACTACACATATGAGGTATCGCCGCTATCGCTATCTAGCGAGAGCCATAATTTGAGCAAAAGACCTCCTCTGTAACTTTAAAACTGGTAACCTCTAATGGTCTGGAGGAATGTTTCTTCAAAGAGACTCACCAACAGGCACAAAGATCTGGCATGGATGACAATCCAAGGGGGGTTGCCACTCAGGACATTCATGCATGCCAGAAACCTGTGCAGATACAGACACTGCCCCTTTTGCATCATCCAGGACGAACCTGCTTTGCATGTTTTCTGGGAGTGTCCCTTTGCACAGGGCCTGTTGAGGGTCCTGGAACCTGATCTCAAAGACTTTGTACCACAGACTGCAATCAACGGACTATTGAACGGACTATTCTGTGGAACTCACTCACAGGAGGACATTGACAGTGCCTGGCAGGTGCTGTGTTGCTTTAAGGACGCTGTTTGGTGCACCAGAAAGCGCCTCATCCACCAGTGGGAGAGGATGTCCATCGAGGACTGTCGCAGACTGGTTTACAGTCTGCTCAGAGACTATCACCTGATGGACTTCAAGGAGGAAGAGGAGATCTGAAGATTTCCCCTCCCACCCTATTTATTCTTTGGCAGTTCAATAAAGCTTCAGTTCTGTGAACTCTTTTTCCCCCCTTCTCCTCCACCCCCCCACCCATCACACCCGCTGCCCATTTGAACGCCATTTGACTGTATAGGACTTGACTTTTCCATGACATGTTGTTGAAGTAATGCTTTCAGGGTAATGCGGTGTCATGCATGATGTGATGTTTCGGGGTACCATTACTCTGCGCAACACATCAGGCATCATACCGCAGGATGATTGTAATTTAATTGTATGCTTGGAATGTATTGCTATGTAGTGTATTTATGCGCTGCGTCGCAGTACAGAGTTGAATGTACCCTGTTTAAAGTATTTGTTTTTTGTATATTTTCTTGCAAAATAAAGTATACATTTTCAATCAAAAAAACTGGTAACCTCTAGAAATCTGTGCCTATGGAGATTTTTAAGTGTCCAAGTTTGTCGCCGTTCCACAAGCGGGCGCAATTTTGAAGCGTGACATGTTGGGTATCAATTTACTGGGTGTAACATATCTTTCGTGATAGTTTTCTTATTTTTTTAATTTAAAAAAGTCTATTTTTTCATAAAATATTGTGTTTGTAAGAAAGCTGCGCAAATACGGTGTGACATAAAGTGACATAAAGTATTGCAACAACTGCCATTTTATTCTCTAGGGTGACGGGGAAAAAATTTAATATGCAGGGCCCTCCTGTACCTTTTGTATTGAACTGTACTGTAATTGTGTTGTTCCCCTATACATTGTAAAGCACTGCGTAAACTGTTGGCGCTATATAAATGGTGTATAATAATAATAATTATATATATATATATATATGTGGGGGTTCTAATAAATTTTCTAGCAAAGAAAAATTATTTTAACTTTTTTTTAACCAAGTGTAGAAAATAGGCCCGATCCTTAAAGTAATGCAGTGCTGTATCGCAAAAATATGGCCTGATCATTAAGGGGGCGGGGGGTAATACCTGCTGACGTGATTAACCCCTCTCTGTTATCTATTGAAAATGCTATTACTTTTCATCTTTTTTTTTTTCCACCTTTCCACAAGCTGTTGAAACATTTCTCTTCTAGATTTGTAATTCAGTCCCTAGGTGGCAACAGTGAGTACACTCTTGTGTGATTGGCTTGCTGGTATCAGACATGCAAATGAAGGCTGTTTGTGCCAAAGCGTTGAATTTTCTCATTTTAACTTATATTATTGTCTCTTGTGATCACATCAGAGCACATATTTCATAGTAACTTAATTTGATTTATAATATTAAATCAATATAATAGGTTTATCCAAACTCGCCCTAACATGTTAAGAGATCGTGTAGTGGCTGGCTGTGTTGCCGAACAGGAGACAGGTTAAGACTATACTTTCAGGGATCATTTCTATAGTTCTTGACTGTCGAAATGTGCTCTAAAGTGTACAAACTCACCAATCACGATGAAGAGGCAATGTGGTTGTTCCTGAGCGCGAAGTGAGTTAGGAGTGCTGCTTTATTGTAGTGCACCTAGCTGTTGATGACCGTTCCTCTTCTCTCTTGTAGAGAAGTTGGGGGGAATGACCACGAGCTGAGTGATTGCGTTTTTTAATTTTGGTAAAAGAAAGATGTGGTAATCTTTACTTCCTTTACTTGTGGTCTATATGATAAGCTCTTTTGATTATAAGATTAATAATAAAATCCCCTATTAGAGCATTAGAACATTTGGTAGTTTTATAATAATAATTCTAGTTAGTTTAGCGCCCCCTGTTGAATCATATGATATATGCGACTCGTTATCTATCCCGGTGGAGTTATGCAGTGTGAATAAATAGTTCTGAAGCACCCCTATCGACACTGGTAATAAACCCATGTTACCTACAGGATAGTTTAGCGTACAGCTGTACACTACTAATCATATACTTCAATGCAGCACCAGCAAGGAGGAGGAAGGTGACTAAGTAGCGAGGTATATGGTCGCTCAGTACCACCTGAAACCAATAGATGGCGCTAATAGACTGAACGAGTAGAAAAAAAAAAAAACCGGTACCACCTGAAACCAATAGATGGCGCTAATAGACTGCTTATTAGCGCCATCTATTGTTTTCAGGTGGTACCGGATGTATCAGGTTTTTTTTTTTTTTTAATTAAATAAAAATGTGAACATTCGTTGTCAAGCGCCTTTTCCTCATACCCGAAAAGGCCAATAGGCTTTTCTTGAATGGAATAATAACGTAGCCTGCCTCCATGCCAGACACTGACAGAGGAGAAGCTCCCATTCTACTTATTCAGGATCGGGGGAGAAAAAAGTAGCAAGCCCACATCAAAGATGGCGCCCGGTGTGTGAGTGGGTAGGACACTTCCTCCCAGGGTGCCCCGCGCTCCAGGAAGAGGTTCGAGCTGTGTGAGTAAGGGAAGCAGCTGAGCAGGATGGAGGAGGAAGAGCTGGAAGTGGTGGAGGAGCTAGAGGCTGTGCTTCATCTGGCCCCAGAGGTGCAGCAAGCCATAGAGCAGGTGAGGCGTATATTGTATCCGTTGATGACCTGTATATTGATCACCCACCGCACCATGTACATTCTTCATTGCTGGAATGTACGAGCTGAGCTGTCACCTAACACAGACTAGTTGCAAGGCAGACCACTAAAACTATGGCAACCAGTCAGCTTCCACCTTCAGCTGGTTTAGGTAAGCTTTGAAAATGAAAGCTAGAAGCTGATTGGTTGCCATGCAAAGCTGCTCCAGATTCTGCCTACTGCAGTCTTAGTAAATTCCCTTCACATTGTGTACAGGGGCCTATGACTGGATAATGGGGGAAGGAAACCAGGCTGGATGCACGTTGCACCCTCGTCTTCTAGTGTTACTTAACCACTATCCCCCCTTCCTGCCCAGGACAATTTTCAGCACTGTCACACTTTGAATGACAATTGCACAGTCATACAACACTGTACTCAAACTAAATTGTTATTGTTTTCTTCCCACAAAGAGAGCTTTCTTTTGGTGGTATTTGATCACCGCTGGAGTTTTTATTTTTTGCTAAACAAGCTAAAAAAGAACACTTATGGGCAGCACTGATTTATGAGGTACTGACAGGTGTTGCTGATTGGCACTTTGGGCACTGATTGGCATTGTTGGTGGCACATCTGATGGGGCTAGTTAATGTGCTGATTATCAGCACAGACCCCCCCCCCCCCCCCCCGACAGGGAGAGCCGCGCGAACCGAGGAAAGCCGTTTACCGGCACTTCCTGGTTCACCCTGTGATCAGATGTGATTGGTCAGAGGCTACTTACCCCAATCAAAGATGCGTTATGTCAGACTTACATGCTGCACCAGCGATCGCCATGCTGCGCGCCGCCATGTTATCCTGAAAGACGTCATATGACGTCCAGTCAGGATAACGAAACCATCAATCTGCTATAGGCTGGGCAGGAAGTAGTTAAAGGAGAAGTACAACCAAAGCTCGTTTGGCTGTACTTCTCCTGTGGATCACAGGGGTGCAGTTTGTTCTGCACTCCAGTAATCCATTTTCAGCTAAAGCAAACTGTTTGACATCACAGAGCCGATCCAGGCTCAGGCAAAATCGTGACAATGAAGTCGGGATCTGCCCACATACCTGGACCAGCACCTGGCTCAGCCTCCCAGCGATCTGCTGAGAGCCTGCGCTGGCTGCTTCCACCCCCTCCACAGCCCAGCGCTCCAGTAAGCAAGTAGGAGGCAGAGCAGAGGGCTGTGACTGACAGTCATCAGCTCTCTGCTCAGGGAGCTTTAGGAACCGAGTGGTCAGCAGTGTTTGATCGCTCGTTCTCTATATTAGAGCCAGCAGGGGACAAATGTAGCATCCACCTAGGTAAGTATGATTCTAAAATAAAAAATCCAATACTCTTTTAACCACATGCTGACCACCTCCCGCAGATACACTATGGCAGGTCAGCTCTATTGCGTGAAATGACGTACCTGTACGTAATTTCCTGCAGCAGACACTGGGGGTGCACCGATTAGACAATGGGGGAGCCAATCGGCGTGATCATTCCCCAGAGAGGCAGAATGGCAATCCGCCTATGTAAACAAGGCAGATCGCCATTCTGAGAGGGAGGAAGATAGAGATCTTGTGTTTTTGCTAAGCAGGAACACCAATCTCTGTCTTCACCCAGTCAGACTATGCCCCACACAATTAGTAAGCACCCCGTAGGGACACTTGACACTTTGATCGTCCTGATGTTAACCCCTTCCCTGCCAGTGTCATTAGTACAGTAACAGTGCATATTTTTAGCACTGATCACTGTAATAATGTCACTGGTTCCCAAAAATGTGTCAAAAGTGTCAGGTGTCGGATTTGTCCGCAGCAATGTCGCAGTCGCCGCCACTACTAGTAAAAACAATAAATAAATACAAATGACATAAATCTTTCTCATAGTTTGTAGACACGATAACTTGTGCAAACCAATCAATATACACTTATTGGGATTTTTTCTGACAAAAATATGTAGCAGAATACAGATTGGCCTAAACTGATGAAGAAATTAGATATTTAAAAAATGTTTTTAATTGGATATGTTTTATAGCAGAAAGTAAAAAAAAATATATTTTTTTTTTCAAAATTGTCGCTCATTTTTTGTTCATAGCTCAAAAAATAAAAACCACAGAGGTGATCAAATATCGGCAAAAGAAAGCTCTATTTGTGGGGAAAAAGGACATCAATTTTGTTTGGGTACAGCGTCGCACGACCGCGCAATTGTCAGTTAACCACTTCAGCCCCGGACCAATTGGCAGCCAAAGGACCAGGCCCCTTTTTGCGATTCGGCACTGCGTTGCTTTAACTGACAATTGCGCGGTCGTGCGACGTGGCTCCAAAACAAAATTGGCGTCCTTTTTTTCCCACAAATAGAGCTTTCTTTTGGTGGTATTTGATCGCCCCTGCGGTTTTTATTTTTTGCGCTATAAACAAAAATAGAGCGACAATTTTGAAAAAAATGCAATATTTTTTGCTTTTTGCTATAATAAATATCCCCAAAAAATATATAAAAAAACATTTTTTTTCCTCAGTTTAGGCCGATACGTATTCTTCTACATATTTTTGGTAAAAAAAATCGCAATTAGCGATTATTGATTGGTTTGCGCAAAACTTATAGCGTTTACAAAATAGGGGATAGTTTTATAGCATTTTTATTAATATTTTTTTTTTTTTACTAGTAATGGCGGCGATCAGCGATTTTTATTGTGACTGCGACATTATGGCGGACACATCGGACATTTTTGACACATTTTTGGGACCATTGTCATTTATACAGCAATCAATGCTATTTAAATGCATTGATTCCTGTATAAATGACAGTTGTAGTGAAAGAGTTAACCACTAGGGGGAGGGGAGGGGTTATGGGCTCTGACGTGTGTGTGTGTGTTTTTTTTTACATTAGGGGGCGGGGCTGACGTCTGACGTCATTGATCGGCTTTCCCGATGACCGGGAACAGCCAATCAATGACAGGCAGAGTAGGAAGCGCGGGGAGAGGTTTGTTTACACAAACCTCTCCCCGTTCTTCAGCTCCGTAACCCGATCGCGGGACACCAGCGGCGATCGGGTCCGCTGGTCCCGCGGCCGGGGTCACGGAGCTCCCGACCGAGTCGCGAGCGCGCGACCCATGGGCAGGCATTTAAAGGGCCACGTACAGGTACGTGGTTTTGCCTGCCCGTGCCATTCTGCTGACGTATATAAGCAGTGGGTGGTCGGGAAGCGGTTAAAGTAACGGAGCGCCATATCACAAAAGAAGGAAGCAGGGTTACGTCATGCTTCCTTCTGTGGGCAGGTTAGTTGCGACCAGTTCACATCCATCGACTGGCAACTAGGGAGTAGGGCCAGAAAGTACATGTAAAGAAGTAACTGCCACAAGCACTACCCATATACCCACCCACCATGTCATGCATTTCCCATTGGCTTATGGGAAATGTAGTGCTCTGTTCCCCATCAAGCGTGACATGCGGCTTAAATTTATATCCTTCCCCTGGCATCCAGCATTGTTTGGACAAAGGATGACATCAGGGGGAATAATATCAAGATTTATTAGATAAGTAAGGCATTGATTAAAAAAGGTTTTACAGTGTTTGTGTTCCTCATTTCCAGGTTTTCCCAGGTCTGGACCCCTTGGATCGTGCAGACTTTAATGCTGTTGAATATATTAACACTCTGTTTCCAACTGAACAGGTAAGTGATAATGGTCATATGTCTAGAGAGTGAATGAGAATTTCAGCTTTAACCTTATTCAATGCACAGGACAAGAGCAGAGATGGCAGGCAAGCTTGGTGCCCTCCTATTTTTACTATACAGGATTTATATTTTGCCAACAGTTTGCTCAGAACTTACACTTGGGAAGTAACTGGAAGGGGCCTGTGCTACTGCACAAGTCCATAGCAAATCCATCCCAAATAAAAGCTTTCTTGGAACATCAGAAAACGCATGTCATACTGAACTGTCTCTATACATTTTTTTCCCTGAAGGTACAACAGGAAGTGAGAGAAACTCCCTCTCTCACCTTTAAAGGTAAACTACAGGAAGATATAAAAGACACTAGATAATGCACCTCTGTATTCATATATACCCTTGGGTATATTTATTAAAGCAAGCAGTGTAAATACTTTAATATGCCTTGGTATCAGCCTCCCACAATTCTCTCAAATCTCTTGTCAACTGGGTCACTTCTGACACTTCTCTTCTACAAGTAAAAATCGAAATTTTTTTTTTGCTAGAAAATTATTTGGAACCCCCAAACGTTAAATACATTTTATTAGCAGAGACCCTAGATCAGGGGCCGCATCAGAAATATGGTTGTCTTCAAGGGGCCATTGGTATATCTAAAACTATGTATCTACTCTTTATCATATTAAATAATTTCCTTTGCATTTAATTCTTACTGGTTTTTAATTCATTAATAACTAGCTCAGAGTTCAGGGGTGTGCTGTGTACAGAGGGCAGGGTTTGGGAGCTGCACTACATACTGAATGCAGAGTTCAAGAGTGCACTACTTGGAGAGTGCAGGGTTCTGGGGTGTGCTGTGTATAAAGTGGCGTGTTCGGGGGTTGCGCTCTACACGCAGAGTGCTGTGTTCGGGGGGTTGCACTCTACGCACGGGGGCCAGTTGTACAGCATATCTAAAACTATCTACTCTTTATCATATTAAATAATTACCTCTGCATTTAATTCTTACTGGTTTTTAATTTTAAGTAATAACTAGCTCAGAGTACAGGGGTGTGCTGTGTACAATGGGCAGGGTTTGGCAGCTGCGCTATGTACCGAATGCAGAGTTCAAGAGTGTGCTAGGTAGAGAGTGCAGGGTTCAGCGCTGGGCTGTGTACAGAGTGCAGGGTTCAGCGCTGGGCTGTGTACAGAGTGCAGGGTTCAGCGCTGGGCTGTGTACAGAGTGCAGGGTTCAGCGCTGGGTCAAAAACCAGAAGGAGGGGTGAAAATGAGATGTTGCACATTGTACATACTGAACCCTGCACTCTCTATTCAGTTCAGGGGTGCAGTATGCACAGTGTGCAACATCTCATTTCCACCCCTCCTGGGTTTTGACCTCTGAGTCTGCACCCACCGCTCTCCCCCCATTCCCCCACCTCTGCACAGATCTCCCCCCCCCCCCCTTCCCAAAGCTTCCTCGCATCTCTACTAGGCAGTATGACACGTTCCCTCCTATTCTTTGCCTCATTGCAACCTTAAAGTGCTGCGGCATGATGGTTTTGTGTGTGATTTTATCTTTTCTTGCTTTTTGTACCATTCTAATCCATAGCAACAGTGGAGTGTCTGTAAAGGATAAGAAGAAGGTTATTAAGAATGTTCCTTTTTAATAGTAATAATTGTAGTAATGTAAAAAACTTTGGTGATACGTTTCAATGGGTAGCTGAATATTTTTGAGCTCCAAGCTTTTGATAAGAATTTTTATCTTTAGGCATTTGTTTCATGTCCTATTATAAATGAGTAGGAAAAAAATATAACTTTAACATTAAGGATGTATAGTGATTTTGTAGATCTTTTCTTTAGTATGGTCAGGGCTAAAATATTATACATTTTTTAGTTTTTTGTCAAGTTAATGTGGAATATACTATAGCATATGCAGTCTTCTAATTAGCCAGCAGATGGAGCTATAATGTTTTTTTTCACTTTTAGCTTTCCTAAAAGAAGACTACCGTGTACAGAATTAGGGATGTCTCCAAAATTAGACCGATTTCTCCATATGACGCTGCTTGGGTGAAAATGGCTAAGCTCTGCCATTGAAAAAGCCTTTCCGTGTTGCTTTTTGAGCTCTATGATGTGCCAAAAGATAAACGGAATCAATCATTCCAAATAAGACTAAAGGGACATCTTTGATTAAGTGTAACTGACGGCAAAACTTTTTTTTTTGTTGTTGTTTAGGATAAAAAGGAGTTGGATTTGAACACCTGTGTTTTTTTTTTTTTTTTTTGCGTTCTGCCCCTGTTGCAGAGATTCCATCTGTCCTGTTTACCGTTACCATTAAAAGTAAATCAGAAATTTTGGGTTGAGCCCAAAACCGTAATAGAGGGGAAATATTCCCCTCACTTCCTGTTTTAGCTAAGGGACAGGAAATGAAGGGACATTTCTCCAATGGCAAAAAAAAAAAAAAAACTGACAGGGGTTATAAGCCTTCCTTACTCTATTCCAGCCTTTTTCAACCAAGGTGCCTTCAAGTATCTTCAGGGGTGCCTTGTAAAAATCCTTAAAAATTGTATACAAGCCAGCATGTGATATAAGCCTGCCCTTTTAGTTGCACAAAGCCTTAGGTTTTCATTGTGTACCAATACAATTTGCCAGCCACTGGTATCCTAACAACCAATGACATCATCGATTGATATGGAGGATGTCAGGCGCCTGCACAGAATCCTTGTTTGCCCTCTCCATCAGCAGTGGGGTCACATTAGCAGAGTGAGGATTAGAAGCTGAAGGAGAAGAGAAACATTGGAATACTAGTCAGTACCAGTGTGCAAAGGTGTATTCGCTTTGGAAGGAAAAATCACTTCTAACGTTGGGTGTCCTACATGTGTGGATGTTGCTCTTATGTAAAACTTAGTTATGTTTTTACATTTTAGAATGGGGTGCCTCAAGATTATCCATACTTTTAAAGGGTGCTTTGACTCCTTCGGTCTGGTATGGATTTTAAGCCAACCCCCCACGCCAAAAAAAACTGTGTAGGGTCCTCCCAAAATCCATACCAGACCCTTATCTGAGCACGCAGCCCAGCAGGTATGTCGGGTACATTTTACCCCTACCCATTCACAAAAATAAGAACCACACACAGGTTTTTGACAAAGTAATTTTTTAAAGCAGTCTCTTCTCCTTCCGATTTTGTTCTGCCTCCGGTGATGTCTTCATCCTCCTGTTTTTTCTACCTCCGCTGTCTTCTCCCTCTGCCGGTTCTCCTCTCTCTGCTGTCTTCTCCCTCTGCCGGTTCTCTTTCCGCTGGCTAATCCCTCTGCCGGTTCTCCTCTCTCCACTGTCTTCTCCCTCTGCCGGGTCTCCTCTCTCCGCTGTCTTCTCCCTCTGCCGGGTCTCCTCTCTCCGCTGTCTTCTCCCTCTGCCGGGTCTCCTCTCTCCGCTGTCTTCTCCCTCTGCCGGGTCTCCTCTCTCCGCTGTCTTCTCCCTCTGCCGGGTCTCCTCTCTCCGCTGTCTTCTCCCTCTGCCGGGTCTCCTCTCTCCGCTGTCTTCTCCCTCTGCCGGGTCTCCTCTCTCCTCTGTCTTCTCCCTCTGCCGGGTCTCCTCTCTCCGCTGTCTTCTCCCTCTGCCGGGTCTCCTCTCTCCGCTGTCTTCTCCCTCTGCCGGGTCTCCTCTCTCCTCTGTCTTCTCCCTCTGCCGGGTCTCCTCTCTCCGCTGTCTTCTCCCTCTGCCGGGTCTCCTCTCTCCGCTGTCTTCTCCCTCTGCCGGGTCTCCTCTCTCCGCTGTCTTCTCCCTCTGCCGGGTCTCCTCTCTCCGCTGTCTTCTCCCTCTGCCGGGTCTCCTCTCTCCGCTGTCTTCTCCCTCTGCCGGGTCTCCTCTCTCCGCTGTCTTCTCCCTCTGCCGGGTCTCCTCTCTCCGCTGTCTTCTCCCTCTGCCGGGTCTCCTCTCTCCGCTGTCTTCTCCCTCTGCCGGGTCTCCTCTCTCCGCTGTCTTCTCCCTCTGCCGGGTCTCCTCTCTCCGCTGTCTTCTCCCTCTGCCGGGTCTCCTCTCTTCGCTGTCTTCTCCCTCTGCCGGGTCTCCTCTCACCGCTGTCTTCTCCCTCTGCCGGGTCTCCTCTCTCCGCTGTCTTCTCCCTCTGCCGGGTCTCCTCTCTCCGCTGTCATCTCCCTCTGCCGGGTCTCCTCTCTCCGCTGTCATCTCCCTCTGCCGGGTCTCTCGACGATCTTTCCCACTGTAATGCTGGGTCCCCCGTGTGCCATTACTTATTTAGGCATGGGGTATGGCCACCCGGTGACGTCATCTGGAGGCTCCCTCCCCTTGTGACATCACGCCCCATCATGCTCAAGGGGCAGGGCCTCTGGATGACTTCACTGGGTGGCCACGCCCCATGCCTATATAAGTAATGGCACATGGTGGACCCAGCATTACAGAGGGAGAGAGCATGGAGAGAACATCGGAGGAAGAACAGAGGGAGAAGACAGTGGAGAGAGGAGACCCAGCAGAGAGAAGACAGGGGAGAGAGGAGAACCGGCAGAAGGAGAAGAACTGGAGGATGAAGACATCGGAAGGAGAAGAGACGCCTGAGCTGCTTTAATAAATTACTTTGTCAAAAACCTGTGTGTTGTTCTTATTTTTGAAATTTTTTTTTTTTAGGTGAATGGGTAGGGGTATGTACCCCATACTCATTCACACAGGGTGGGGGGCTGTGATCTGGGGGCCCCCTTGTTAAAGGGGGCTTCCAGATTCCGATAAGTCCCCCACCCGAAGACGCAGACAACCACTGGCCAGGGTTGTCGAAAGACGGAAAGAGGCTCCCTGCCCCAAAGCACCCACCCCCCCATGTTGAGGGCATGTAGCCTAGTATGGTTTGGGGGGGGGGGGGGGCGCTCGCTCATCCCCACCCCTTTTCCTTACAATACATTTTTATATGGCGTGGAGTTTTTCCTAAAGCGTCATACCAGACTCAAAGGGCCTGGTATTGTCAGGATCAAAGTCTGATCCTATTCATTGAAGTCAGACTTCAAGTTGCAGGGCAAAGTCAGATCCACAGTTGTACGACTGTCGTGTTGTACCAGTGTGAACCCAGCCTGATACAACATAACAATAAATGTACACCAATGTATCTCTTGCAAGTTTCCCAGACACACTTTGCAGCCAGGTACAGCATGCTGTGGAAAGGAAGGGCCCTTTCACACTGCTCTGTAACAAAATAGTTTTTACTGGGTTTTTGCTGTTTCAGATGTGTTTCTTGTGCTCATTTGGGTTGCCTGCACCTGTGGAAAATGGACATGTGACTGAAACGCAAATCGCGGTTGTGTTTTTACCAGGATTTTACTGCGATTTCCATCAAAGCTGTGTTTTTGGAGATGCAAGACTTTTTAAAACGCACTGTAATGCAGTGGTGTGAAGAGTCCCATAGAATTTGAAAGGAAGCGTTTTTCTTGCAAGATAAAAACGCAGGAGAAATGTATGAGTGTAAAAGGGCCCTAAGAGTAGAGCAGTGGTATGTGTGTATAGCAGCACCGCAGAGAAACCTGGGTAGTGATAGGCCTGCAGAGGATTAAATTAGAGCATTATGGAACAAAGAGTGCTGGTAAAATGCAGACAAGCAAATGGCAATCTCGACAATACATAGGCAACACATGAGATTATTAGAAATAACGGGCTACAAACAAGCAATCCTACCAATACACAGGAAACAAACCATCAGTAATGAAAAAACATTCAACCAAAACCATTTTAATTCCACTTAGTGTATGTAAATGCTAACAATGAAAACAATTAGCAGCTGGATGCATTTCTGGAAGATCAACAGGCATTTTTCTGTACTTGCACCAGGAACTTTTAAAATGATAATGGGGAAATATACAGTTATGGCTTTTTTCTTTAGAGCCAATTTACATGGGTGGACGCGCGTGATTGAGGAGCCGGGAAGGAGGGGGACCAAATGACGGACCCCCCCCCCCCTCCTCTGCACGGGACACCGCCCAACCACACAGAAGGAAGAGTGGGTCAATTAAATTGCATGTAACTAACAAACTTGTGATGTACCAGACAGTCTCTCACGGGGAAAGTGATGGAATACCCTATTGAATTTTGAGGGAGGGGATTAGAGGGGATTATGCTTATACTCCGCAGATTGAGAAATGATAGGAATAAGCCATAACGGACTTGCAAGATGTTAAATCTGAAATGAATATCTTATGCCGCGTACACGCGGTTGGAAATTCGGCCAGCAAATGACCGACAAGAGCTTTTGGTAGGAAAATGCGACCGTGTGTATGCTCCATTGGACTTTTGCTGGTGGAATTCCCGCTAGCAAAAGATTGGGAGCAGGTTCTCTATTTTTCGATCGGAAAAAGTTCCAATCGTCTGTAGCAATTCCGACGCGCAAAATTCCTATGCATGCTCGGAAGCATTGAACTTAATTTTCTCGGCTCGTCGTAGTGTTGTATGTCACCGCGTTCTTGACGGTCGAAAGTTCAGAGAACTTTTGCGTGACCGTGTGTATGCAAGCCAAGCTTGAGTGGAATTCTGTTGGAAAAAAAACATCCAAGAAATTCCGCTCGTGTGTACAGGGCATAAGACTGACAATGTACCACGAAATACTTGAATGTCGAATGTTGGACTTATTGTAATGCTGATTTGTTAATAAACTCTCTTCTTCTATTAAAAAAAAAAAATAATAATAATAATTTACGGTAAATCATGATTTTTAAGGAGCAACTGTCATCTCTGTCCCGCAGCGGCTCCTTCTCTGACCCGCTGTTGATTCACCGACAGTCCCATTCACTTTAATGTGATGGCTGATGAAGCGGCAGTGACACAAGGTGAGGGACGTGGCAGCAGCAGGTGAGTGGATGCCCGCTAACAGGTGCTGCCATGATGGATCTGAAATGACAGGTGCTCTTTAAATGTAAGGACCTATTTTTGCTGGTAGTTAGAATATTTAATATTTGCACACAAAATGAAGGTTTCCTATTTAGAATAATAAGTTGTCAGGTTAGTAAAACAGCGATATCAGAAAATGATTAAATCATACAGTTTGTAGTGTACATAGATTAGCAAAACAATGAGATAAAGGAATATTCCTGAACTTTGTTTTATCTCATGGCTACTGTGAAATTGTGTGACTGCATCAATGCAGTGCATGTTATCTCAGCTTACACTTTCCATCTATTAAATCTTCTGCCCTTGTTGTATTAATTTTGAATAGTATTTTTATTTTGTTCTGCCAGTAAATACCTTATACAGCCCACTTCCTGTTTCTTGCATGATGTCATAAACCTTTTGCCATAAACTTTTTACCAGACATCTCTGTGACAGGTCTCCCCGCCGAGCTCAGTGCGGGGGGGGGGGGGGGGGGGGGGGGGGGAGGGGGTGGATGAGAGGTCAGATCACCCCACAAAGTACACCCTGTCCCTATACACATTTCAGTGTCCCAATAAAAAAATCCCCCATCACTGCCACTACCAAATAATAAACACTGATTTGGGTTATTTTTACCACAGAAATGTAGCAGCATAATTTTTGATTTGCAAAATTCTATAACAGAAACAGTTTTCATTCAAAGTTTGACGGCGCTGAAAATTGGTCTGGGAAGGAAGTGGGTGAAAGTGCCCGGTATTGAAGTGGATTTTTTACTCCAAAAGCATTTTATTAAAATAAATTTGATAAAAATAAAAATCAGATTTAAATAATAAAAAAAAAATCATCAGATTTTTTTTTTTCTTTACAAAAATCCATAGAATTTTTTTTTTTTTATCCACCCTAGAATGCAGTGTACGTTTTGTACACTTCAAATAAAGCTGGTGCAAAACAAAAAAAAAGGGATGGTGTGGTGCACTAGATCATGCACACTGCACCCTAGCCAGCTGGCAACGCAGAGTGGTTGGAGCCCTGATTGATTCCGGTTGCTCTGTGATTGCAGTGTGAATTGGCCCCTTACCCTTGGAACAATAAATGTGTGGTTCTGCAATCTGGCGAAAAAGCACTCCTTTGGTGCCATCTAGTGGATAAATAGTGAAAAGCATTTAGGCTAACCCACAAATAGCATGCATGGGAAAAGCTACAGGACTGACGTGATAAAACTTTCTTTGACCGGGTAACATTACTTCTCAAAAACTACAGAGCCCTTTTCTACTGGATTCATCTTTTTTGTGCAATATTATTTTTTTTTAGTTTTAAGGGTATACAATGGTAAAGAGACAATAATATAATTCTGTCGTGAGCATACAAGTTTTTTTTCCAACACCTATGCTAACAAAGATGATCTTCTAACTCTTTTGTTAAGACTAGTTCACACATGAGGCTAGTACTGCCACCCCTCTAAAAAACGATCTGCGGTGGATTGCTTTTCAGAGGGCTTTTTGACAGGTAGTGAGGTGGCAATATGTTACATCACCGCCTGCTGTAACCCTCAAAATGTCAACCCACTGCTGCACAATCACCTTCAGCCCTATTTAGTGCCTTCAGTCTCAGTTCTACATGCCATATGCGACATGCCATTTCATTTTTGCCATGGCCGCAAACCAAAGCATTACAGCTGCAGCATGTTAACAGCTCTGAGTGGTTGCATGCCCTTGTTCCCTTGTTTGGGGGGTTCATTCCCACGTGCGGCTTTAAAAGCAGTTAAATGAGCCATGGTTTTACTGACACCCCCCCCCCCCCCCCCCCAGACTGTCCACCTGAGGTGGAGCATGCAGTTAACCAGGGCTGTACACATGCCACAATAGCAATGCTTTGCTTCACATTGCAGAAAAAATTCAATGGCATACCACATTTGACAAGCGGTACTGCTGCCAAAGGTGACCCAAATGCAGAGGGTTAAAACAAGCAGTTAAGGAGACATATCACTGCCACTTAAATTTCCTCTGATAATCGTTCCATCACAAATCACTTTTCAGAAGGGTGGCAGTAAAATCTGCACATGTGAATCAGATCTTACAGAATGCTGTTTCATATGTTTGCTCTGTTGAAATAACACAATAACTGTTGGGGCAAATTGAATTGGTTTATTTGAATATTCAAGTTTGAGGTAAACTGGAATGTGTGGTGGCTGTGGTCTTGTACATGCCTGGAAATGGCACCTAGCATTTCTGTGGCTGAAAAGCTGGGAAAATTGGCGTTCTTTTCTTGCATTGTGTTCACACAAACCCATTTCAGTTTATTCTTCTACTAGAACTTATGCTGTGTACACACGGTCGGACTTTCCGGCAGAAAAAGTCAGACGGAATCTTTTCATCGGATATTCTGATCGTGTGTGGGCCTCATCAGACCTTTTTTTTTTCGAAAATTCTGACGGACCTAGAAATAGAAAATGTTTTAAATATTTCCGACGGAACCAATTCCTATCAGGAAAACCGCTCGTCTGTATGCTGTTCTGACGGACTAAAAACGACGCATGCTCTGAAGCAAGTACGAGATGGAAACTATTGGCTATTGAACTTGCTTTTTCTAGTCCCGTCATACGTGTTGTACGTCACTGCGTTCTAGACGGTTGCACTTTGGTGTGATCCTGTGTACGCAAGACCGCTTGAGCGGAATTCCGACGGAAAAAACGGTCGTGTGTACGCGGCATTAGTGCTTGTTCACACCACAGTTTCTACGTTCCGGAACAGTTTTTGTATACGCATTTTATTTTGACACTTGAAAAGTCTCTATTTTCATTCAGAACAATGTGCATTATGGCCGGGCTTGACAAATTTGCTTTGAATCTAGGGGCCAACTAAAAAAGTTAGGAGCTGGTTTTTCTTTTAACTAAAAAAGCTTTTTTGCTATACGACACTGCACTACTTTACCTGATTGAACGTCATACAACACTGTACACAAATGAAATTGATATCATTTTTTTCACGCAAATAGAGATTTTTTTCTGGTGGTGTTCGATCACCACTGTTTTTTTTATTTTTTGTTCTATAAAAGAAAGAGTTAACATTTTTAAGGGGGGGAAATTTTTTTTTTTTTTTGCTCTAAAAAATTATTCTTATACATGTCTTTGGTAAAAATAAATCCCTATAAGGCGTGTATTGGCTTGCATGAAACCCTATAGCATCTACAAATAGCTCTATATACACGCTGGAATTATAGCGAGACGGTACGGCAGGCATTCTGACACTGGTTAACTGACAGTGGCACTAACACAGTAATCAATGCTAATAAAATGCACTGTCAGTGTACTAATGACACTGGGCAGGGAGGGGTTAACATCTGGGGCAATCAAAGGGTTAATTGTATGTTTAGAGAGTGTAATGTAACTGCACTTTGTACTGTTTTACGGGATGTGCTGTTTTTTGTCTCCCTGCTTTGCACACATCCCCACTGTCAGTAAAGAGAGCCGTGTTGTTTACAACACAGATCTCTCTCCTTTTGCTTGCTCTGACGGTCAGCGGTGATTGGCATGTAAGGGTGCCAGTCGGAAATGCAGGAACCCCTAGTGCCAACTGAATGGGTTGACAAAAGCCCCAGTCAGGGCATAATTTCTAGTCACCATGGCGACCTAGCACCTGGGATTTGTCGAGCCCCGCCTTACTGTACGCTTACGTGTGTTTACACGCATTTTGATGCATTAGGCCGGTTTCACACTGGGGCGGTGGGGGCGGCAGCGGTAAAGCAGTGCTATATTTAGCGCTGCTTTACAGTCAATTTAGCCGCGGTATTCGGCCGCTAGCGGGGTGGTTTTAACCCCTGCTAGTGGCCGAAAAAGGGTTAAAACCACCCGCAAAGTACCGCTGCAGCGGCGCTTTGCCGGCGGTATTACTGTGGTATCCCTGCGGTGTCGCATTGATTTCAATGGGTAGGAGCGGTATAGGAGCAGTGAATTCACCGCTCCAAAGATGCTGCTAGCAGGACTTTTTTTACCGTCCTGCTAGCGCAACGCTACAGTGTAAAAACCCTCCGGCTTTCACACTGGAGTTAAAGGACCCGCTTTTTTCAGGCGCATTACAGGCGCTATTTTTAGCGCTGTAGCGCCTGAAAAACGATTAGGTGTGCAAGGGGCCACTGGAAAGCATCTGGTGTGAACCAGCAAGGCTTTTTTTTTTTTTTTTTTAGATTTAGATGGCAAGGGTTTAGAACTTCTGTCAGGTTTTTTTGCTGCCTGTCCCTGTTAGGAAGATTCACTTTCTTTAACCACTTCAATATGGGGCACTTATACCCCCTTCCCACCCAGGCCAATTTTCAGCGTTCAGCGCTGTTGCACTTTGACAATTGCGCTGTCATGCAACACTGTACTCGTATGTCATTTTTTTTTATTTTTTTATGGGGACAGATTGAGCTGTCTTTTGGTGGTATTTATTCACCACTGGGGGCTTTATTTTTTGCTAAACAACCAAAAAAAGACCAAAAATTTTGAAAAAAAGAAAACAACCTTTTTTTCTTAATTTCTGTTGTAAAATTTTGCAAATAAGTATTTTTTATCCTTCACTGATGGGCACCGATAGGCTGCATTTTGCATTGATGGACACTGATGAGGTTGCACTGATATGCTGCACTGATTATCAGTGTAAATGCCCCTGTCACCACAGGAAAGCCAGGAGGGCTTGAGGCAAGAGAGAGCGAGCACATGGCCCAGCCCAAATAAATATCCTCTCCCAAAATGCACCAGTAGCCAAGAACCTTCTACTGGGTTGGCTGTAAGAAGAATAGATATTCATACCTCTACCTAGTTGTACTATCTCATACTTGCCAGTGGTACCAGTGACACCTACTGGTGACAGTGAGAAATGCACAACCTAATTGAGATTAGGGAAAGACCAGATAAACTGTACAATCAGTCTGAGCTGCCTACAGCCCAGCGAAAAACGAAATTTACACGATCGCCCCAGTTTAGGACCAGGGGGCTACATCTGTAAAGGAAAGATTTGTATACTTGCCTATGTTGAGGGCACCAGCTTTAGTGTAGAGGAGGGACAGCTGACAACCAAACCCATGGTACAAGCTGGATCAGCGTAACTATGCAAAAATATCCATACCTGGAATTCAGCTTAACGTTCTAAAAGCACAAGATTAATTCTTATTGGTTGCTATAGGAACTGTACTTTACACTGAACTCTTTGCTCCTTTTAACTTTTTTTAATTGAAAAAGCTAGCTGGCAGTTGTTCATAATACAAAATAAAAATGGAGTCAATTGTACATTTTTCTATTCTTTCATAAAGTGGTAAGAAATCTTTGCATGTTCTTTGAAAAAGTAAGAAAAGCTGACCTAGTGACATCCACTAGGGGTCGCTGTTTATCCTTTAGTTATTCATGCTGCTTCTGCTGAGTATTACAAGTGCACCATTGCATCGCAGCTCACCTACTGTTTTATAATATTAAGCAAAAATAAATTATTAGTCTATCGCCTATCAAAACATAATCTATTACTATCTATGTAAAAAAAAAAAAAAGGGAATGAAGATATGTAGCAAATGGCAGCCATTCCAGATGTAGTTTAGTAAAACTGATATAAAGAGATCTTGGTTGACATAGGTTATTTCACTCGATGGCAACTTTTACCCTTGGAAGAATTTGGCTCAAAATCATTTTTTATTTGAACAAAACCTTTTTATTGTAGTATTTAACGGAGACCTTATGTGACATCTAAACAAAATTCCATTGTCTACCAAGCTCTTCAAAGCCCCAGTTAAGCTTTAGTTCCTTTGCTTGATTAATAAATTTGTACTTGTTATTTGCTTGTATAAAGTTGCTTGAGGTAGGAACCAAAAAGCTACATGTAAGGTTAAAACGCTGTATTAAAACATATATAAATCGTACAAGAGAGAATATTCTTTTTGATTCGATTACAACATGTATACGTTATAATTGAAACGGTAAATTATTTTTTTGCCTCGGATACATTGACATTAGCCGGGCCCACGGTTGAAATCGTTGGTAAAGTTGGGTCGATCTTTCCGAAAACGACCAGTTTTGGCGGAAATTCTGTGCGTGTATGGCCAGCATTAGGCTTGATTCACATTTGTGCGGGTGGTTCCTGCTGTGGGTCCGCACCTGTTCCTGCAGCCACAACCACACACACAGAGAAACACAGGAGATGCGTACGGATGGCATTAATCCGCACAGACTGGAAATCTCAGCAGCCGCTTCCTGCACTGAGCACTGCACTTGCCAGCTATGATTTAATAAAAAATTGAGCAGGGACTTTTCCCTGCGTTTTCAGGAGGCATGGCAACCCATTTAAATGAATAGGCTGCCATGCCTGCGCAAAACTTGGCTTGCAGAGCTGCACAAGTGTGAGCCAGGCTTAAGCCCTGGTTCACAATGCTGCGACCTGCGACAAACAAAGTTGCAAGACAAGTAAAAACACATTTATTTCAATGGTGGTCGTTCCAATCAATGCAACTCAAGTCCTGCAATACTTTAATGCAACCTCGATGTGACTTAGAGTCCCATAGACTCCAATGTCGCCTAAAAGTTGCACTGCAAAGTGACACTGGAAATCACACCACAGTGTAGTCACAGCAGTGTGAACCAAGAATTACCTACCAATAGATTTGTAAAGAAGGCTTACCCATAGGTACAGTGAATATCTCCTAAACTTGCAGTGTTTAGGAGATATTCACACTGCATGCAGCCAGCTCTGAAGATCCGGCATACTGCGCATACCATGTGCGGGCCTGAACGTGGCCCTGGACACTCGCACAGCTGGAGCCCACCAACCCGGAAGGAAGACCGGGTTGAAGTTGGAAGCCCTGTTAGTGGTGAGGGCTTTGTCCTAAGGTAGGTATTTCATAATGTGCTAGTATGCAATGGTATACAAATATAAAAAAAAATTGTCATCTGACAACCCTCAATGGCTATTGGCTCTGTCTATATGTACATATGTTATTTGAGCTTAGTTTAGCCTTGGAGTTTGGGAAGATTCTACTAGGCTTTTTAAATTTTTTTTTTTACATTTTATTTTTTTTTTATATTCAAAGAACATGCTGTATATGTTGTGTCTTGACCTCTGATCATTTTGATAATATGTGGTGATATCTTCCCAAAAGTTGGGCCATCTGTGGTCAGCCTGGCAAAGGGTTATTCACAGAGTGGCCACAGTTAAGGGAAATATATGAATATGGGTGAATGAAGTTTAAATTGTTGATCAGGTTGGCATTAATAATTTGAAATTAAGTTATAACCTACCTACCTTTTCTTTCTTTTTTTTTTTTCTTTTTTATTCACAGTCTTTGTCAAACATTGATGATGTTGTAAGCAAAATCCGGTTGAAAATAAGGTATGCAATCAGTGTTTCAATTTATCTGTATGACATGTTTGCTTCTCATTAAAATGCCACCTTTTTTTATTTGAGGCCCATTTTACACGACGGTGCTCGATTAGACCATCCATTGCTCTCTATGGAGCACCAGATGTCAACGGGCATGTTTCCTTTGACACCCGCAAGCATCCAATCTGATCCTGTCCGCTAAAAATGGATGGAGTTCCCCCATTTGTCTGGCAGATTGGATGACAGGCGGTCCGCCTCCATCCCGACTGCCCCATTGAGAACAGGGCGCTGTGTCCAGACAAAGACCTGTCATCCGCCTGCTCAGCGGGGATCAGCAGAGAGATCCGCTGAGCAGGCAGATCCGCTGGCAGACCTTGCCAGTGTGAAAGGGGCCTTAATGTTGGCTTTTTTCAAATTCTGCTAAAATTCAACTTTTCAATATTGCATCATTTAGTAGCTTGTAGTTACAAATTGCAGGCATTTAAACTGTTATGTATGCTTTTCTGGTTTTAACTGCATCTATATCATTTTATAGTAAATCCAAACTATTTTGTACTGCTGGAATGATCTTGCTTTGATGTTTGGGTGTTATATCTTTTTATAGACATATTGCTTTCTGGGCAGCAAGGAATATACCAAAATTAAAAGGTATTATCACTATACCACAAGTGATTTTTTTTTTCCTCCCTGTAAACGCCTATGTGTGCATAGACACATAGGCTAACAGGGAGTATAGAGGCAAAAAAAAAATTAAAACACCCAAAGCTGCCTTTTTTTTTTTTTAATGCCCAGTGTGCATGAGGCCATTAAAGACATTAAAGTGAGCCAATGAGGATGGAAATATGGAAAGTGCTACTGCTGACACCAGTGATGTTTTCCTGGACCTACTTTTTCATTTACTTGGAACATGTATTCAGCCAGTAGGGTCTTAATAATAAGAAGCCCAATCCTGTATGCCTTTTTCAGGTC
This sequence comes from Lithobates sylvaticus, assembly GCA_028564925.1. NCBI lineage: Eukaryota > Metazoa > Chordata > Amphibia > Anura > Ranidae > Lithobates > Lithobates sylvaticus. The sequence goes on along the minus strand of CM053027.1, from coordinate 349,542,675 downwards.
AAATTTACTGGGTAATAAATTTAGGATCTGGATGACAGCACCTCTAAAATCGAGTCTCCAGTGGGACCTTTCTTGTTTTTTTATTTGTGGGTTCCTTTTAAATATTCTACCCGAACAATGAACGTTTGTTAATTTCTTCCTTTTGGTCTGTTGAATATACCATTGGAAACTTTGTTATCTGTTTTGATAAGTGCAAAAAACAACCTCCACCTCGGCCTTACCTTAAGAGCACACAATGATTAGTCGTTCTGTTGTATTGGTGGGAGAGTAGGTGGGTATGAGTAGTTTGGCAAGAGAAAACTGGGCAGGACTGATAATACTAGTCCATGAAAAAAATTGATCGCTGTATAGAAAGATACATGGCATTCAGTACCATACTATAGTATCTCACAAACCCCTCACATTTTTGTAAATATTTTATTATATCTTTTCATGTGACAACACTGAAGAAATGACACTTTGCTACAATGTAAAGTAGTGAGTGTACAGCTTGTATAACAGTGGAAATTTGCTGTCCCCTCAAAATAACTCAGCACACAGCCATTAATGTCTAACTCGATGGCAACAAAAGTGAGTACACCCACTAAGTGAAAATGTCCAATTTGGGCCCAATTAGCCATTTTCCCTCCCCGGTGTCATGTGACTCTTTAGTGTTACAATGTCTCAGGAGTGAATGGGGAGCAGGTGTGTTACATTTGGTGTTATCACTCTCACTCTCTCATACTGGTCACTGGAAGTTCAACATGGCACCTCATGGCAAAGAACTCTGAGGATCTGAAAAAAATTGTTGCTCTGCATAAAGATGGCCTAGGCTATAAGAAGATTGCCCTGAAACTGAGCTGCAGCACGGGGGCCAAGACCATACAGCGGTTTAACAGAACAGGCCTTGCCATGGTCGACCAAAGAAGTTGAGTGCATCTAGGGGGTCAGCCTGTCAGTGCTCAGACCATACGACGTACACTGCATAAAATTGGTCTGTATGGCTGTCATGCCAGAATGAAGCTTCTTATAACATGATGCACAAGAACGCCTACAAACAGTTTGCTGGAGTCAAGCAAACTAAGGACATGGATTTCCGGAACATGCCCTGTGGTCTGATGAGACCAAGATAAACTTATTTGGTTCAGATGGTGTCAAGCGTTTGTGGTGGCAACCGAGTGAGGTGTACAAAGACAAGTATGTGTTGTCTACAGTCAAGCATGGTGGCGGGAGTGTCATGATCTGGGGCTGAATGAGTGCTGCCAACGCTGGAGAGCAAAAGTTCATTGAGGGAACCATGAATGCCAACGTGTACTGTGACATAAAGCAGGGCATGGTCCCCCCTCCCTTCGGAGACTGGGCCGCAGGGCAGTATTACAACATAACAACCCCAAACACACCTCCAAGACAAGCACTGCCTTGCTAAAGAAGCTGAGGGTAAAGGTAATGGACTGGCCAAGCATGTATTCAGACCTAAACCCTATTGAGCAGGGGTCTTCAAACTACGGCCTTCCAGTTGTTCAGGAACTACAATTCCCATCATGCCCAGTCATGTCTGTGAATGTCAGAGTTTTACAATGCCTCATGGGATGTGTAGTTCTGCAACAGCTGGAGGGCCGTAGTTTGAGGATCCCTGCTATTGAGCATCTGTGGGGTATCCTCAAATGGAAGGTGGAGGAGTGAAAGGTCTCTAACATCCACCAGCTCCATGATGTTGTCATGGAGGAGTGGAAGAGGGCCTCAGTGGCAACCTGTGAAGCTCTGGTGAACTCCATGCCCAAGAGAGTTAATGCAGTGCTGGAAAATAATGGTGGCCACACAAAATATTGACACGTTGGGCCCAATTTGGACATTTTCACTTAGGGGTGTACTCACTTTTGTTGCCAGCGGTTTAGTCATTAATGACTGTGTGTTGAGTTATTTTGAGGGGGCAGCAAATTTACACTGTTATACAAGCTGTACACTCACAACTTTACATTGTAGCATGAAAAGATATAATAAAATATTTACAAAAATGTGAGGGGTGTACTCACTTTTGTGAGATACTGTTGATTCTTATATTGGATAGATTAGATGCGTAAACAAGGAAAACCATTTCGCCATTTCTGTGGGTCATCACATTACTTTTTGTTTTTATATATTTTCTTTTTTTTCCCACCCCCAGGCGTTTAGATGACAGCATTCGAGGTGTGGTACGAGGCCAGACGAATGTCGGACAAGATGGCAGACAGGTATAAATGAATGTTTCCATGCCAAGTTTCTTATTTTTTATTTATTTATTTTTTTTCACTGCTGGTGGCTATAGCCAACGACAGTGATCGTACAAAAAAAAAAAGCCGAAAGGCTGGTTGTACTGAAGTTGATACCGCTGAACCCGCCAAATTTCGGTGTGTCTATGGCTGGCTTTAATATGAGAAATCTCTTGCTTGAAATTTTCATCCACCCATAGTGGCTCATTTAATGTTAAGGGAACTAAACAGCCAGGTCAATCAGTTTTCCCCTGTCTAAAGTCTAGTACACACTAGAACGAAAAAATACTGAGGAGCTTGGGAGGAGCTCGCTGTACTAACTATCCAGTGGTAGTACAGCAGTCTCCGTTATGAGCTATTGTGTTCTGACAGGGGGCTTCCCCACCCACCGCCAGAACACACTGGTCAGTGCTTACAGCCATTGGGTGCCAGTGCTGATCGAATTCTGATAGGATGCTGGTTTTCCAGCATGCCCATTCAAGGGAAGCCAGCTGTTTGGGCAGGCTGGTGTATACACGGGCCGAATGAAATGTACAGATACTTGCCGATACTTGGCCCGTGTGTACCTGGCTTAAAGCGGTTCTGCACTCATTTCATTTAGTAAATCTCTTTGCCTTCCAAATCAGGCAAAGAGTACTAAATGAAATGTTTTTTTTTTTTTTTTTTTTTTTTACTTACCTTGTAATTGAAGACTTCCGGTCTTCTCCCTCTGCGGCGGCGGGCGGGGTCTTGCGTCGATCGTCGTCACGCCGCACTGTCTCCTGGGATCTGGTGTCATTGATCCCAGGAGTCAGTGCGGGCATCTTCCGAAATCTCGCGAGATTTCGGCCACATCTTCCGAAATCTCCCGAGATTTCGGCCGCATCTGCCGAAATCTCGTGAGATCTCGGCAGATGAGCCGTTACTGCGCACGCGCGAGTAACGGCAGTGCATGCTGGGCCATCTAAAGTCCCTGTGGGTGTTTCACATGCCCACAGGCAAGATGGCCCCCAGCACTAAAGAAGAAGACGAGGAACTTCATCGGACGAAAACCGGCGGCGATCGAGATGGAAGATGGAACAGGTGAGTCCCCTAATAAAGGTAAGCACACTTTATATTACATCCTAAAAAAAAAAAAATTTTTTTCAGAGTGCAGAACCGCTTTAAAGGTGGTATACACCCATTTCCTGTTGAAATAATCACTATTGTTATGTACTTGGGAGTGTTTTGTAGCATAACATAAACCTGCATGCTGTGATCCCAAGCGTGCATTGGTCATTTGGGTCTGTGATTGCACAAGTCCACTACCTTCTATAGTCTTTGTCAACCAGTATACAATGTGTGTGTGTATGTATATGTGTATGTGTGTATATATATATATATATGTATGTATGTGTATGTGTATATATATATATATATATATATATATATATATATATATATATATATATATATATATATATATATATATATATATATATATATATATATATATATATATATATATATATATATATATATATATGATCTATGCTGTATATAAATATTTGTATACACACCAGTGGTGATATTGATATCTTTTTGTCACGTCGATTTTCAATTAAAGCCTAAAGGTTGGAATCTAGCTGCCATAAGACACCCTGATGACCTCTTTTCATACATGGAAATTGCAGGGACTGAGTGTGAAAATTCCTCTACAGGGTGTAACAAGTTTCCTTTAAAAGCTTCTGTACTGTAGTTCTTTCGCATACACCGGAAATGTAATTTCCCAAGAACCTTGCCTTTCTTTGTTCTTTATTTTTGTTGGCCATGCCAGGTTAAATGTTTTGTTTTAGACATTTTCAGTTCTGTGTCCTATGATAAACTAGATCAAAGATACTCCATCTGTTGCACATGAACTTATTTAGGTGTATATCCCTGTTAAAATTAAAGGCTATAGTCACCTTTTAGAAAAAAATAAAATTGGAAAAAAATTTAATAAATGCACAATTTTTATTTTACTTTTTTTAAAAACTTTTATTAAGGGGCCTGCGGAGGATTGCACCCACGTTCAGCAGATCATGGTGCAATGTCTGGCTCCTGCAGACTCTCACCATAGCTGTCTGCTCGTACCTCCGATATTGGCAGGCAGTTACTTAAGAGCAGGAAGATTAATGAACTACCAGAGCTCTCACCAGCGCCTTTGTAGTTCGTTGAGGACTATTGTACATGGTTGTACTGTTTTTAAATTGTGACAGCGGGTGTAGGAAGAAGATCCCTTGCCCGCTTATCACAGAAAGGGGAGAGGGGAGAAAGTGCAGTAGCTGGAACATGTAACATGTTCCAAAGCTGAACTTATCCTTTAGGTCTCTTGCATACGGAATTAAAAATAACGCTTTTTTTATAGATTTGAAATTAAATGCATTGTTGTTTATGGATCCTTGCACACAGCAAAGTAAAGATCAGTAATACAGCAATGAGTGCAGAGCAGTAAAATAGCCTTCCTGGCTGTTCTCTTGGGACTACAGAATGCTTAGTTTTTATGATAGGATTGGGAGGAGGAAGGGGATTACGTAGTTTAGCAAAAGAGAACTGGGCACGGCTGACATCAATTGGTACACAAAATACCCGTTTGTTGTCGGCCAACAACAAGACCAAGGAGCTAAATGCTTTTCTAAATCGAGTGTTTTTTTCTTACTTGCAGGGTCTTTAACAACCTTAGCATTAACCCGGATCATTATGTCCCGAGCCTAATGCCAAGGATGCTGGATCTTAAGGATCCTCCAATTGTTTTGTGAACCTGGAGGTGTTCTGTTGCTGCATCGAGGATTGTAAACAAATGAAGCATTTTCCGTGCTTGATTTAATATAATTTTTTTTTATATACATACATACATACATACATACATACATAGTGTATGTATGTATCTGTTAAGGTTCTTCAATGTGTATAAATTTGTTTTTTATATATTCAGTCCATATTGTAAAGTTATAGTCCATAATATAAAGGAGTAATTAATGTACAGTTCATCACATGACTATTAAAAAAAAAAAAAAGAACTCTTGAATTTGTTCCAAGTGTTCTGCTTCAGGCATCACACAGCTTCCAGTCAGTGCTTCATCCTGGACCTTCCTTCTCACTGTGTTTAAACAAACTCACCAGATGGTAATGAACTCTATTCATTAAGCAGGTTTATTGCACTTATCAATATTCCTTATATGCCTGAATTCTTGTTGCCAAATGCTCGTCTCAGGGGAGGAAAAACCCAGAAGATGGAGAAGAGGAAGCAAACACACTGTAAAACTATACACCTAAAATATGGGTTTGAAAAGCAGCTGCGCAAATATCATGCAACATAAAAATTCACAGCGACCATTTTATCCTTTGTTCTCTGCCTTCAGAAAATATTTGCTCTTTTTTTGGGGCTTTAGGTAAGGTTCAGGCATGTGCATTTTAACATGCAAGACATTTTATATGTCATATATAATGTGGCACTAAGGAGATTGAGGAGTTAAAACATGCAAATGCATTGCAGAGATGTGCTACAGTTTTTTTATTTTTTTTGACATACCCTTTAATTATCTGTTGTTGGAAGTCGGGGGTAGCCATGTTTTATCGGTGTCTGGCCTCTCCTTTGCAAAATTAAGCACCTTAAAGAAAGCGCTATTGGATGCACATGGACTAAATAATGTATTGATGTTTATATGCAGGATCTTGCTGGCAGAAAGAAAAAGGTTCTGCAAAGATCTTGAGTACCTTTTAAGTATACACACGTACGTACAGCTGTGTTAAAGCGGAGTTCCACCCAAAAATGGAACTTCCGGTTTAAACACTCCTCGCCCCCTTACACGCCACATTTGGCATGTCATTTTGGGGGGGGGAGTGGGGGCTTCGTTAGGAGGGGGACTTCCTGTTCCACTTCCTCCTTCCACCCAGGGACCGCCAAGGCGACTCCTCCTTTCGCCCTAGGGTGGCCCCTCCCTATAGGCGATCTCCTGGGACACGTGTCAGGTTCCAGGAGATCGCCTGTCCACTCCGGGAGTGCAGCGTTACTCGCGCATGCGCCGTGCGTGCCCGGCGGTGAAGCCGAAAGCTGTCACGGCCAGGTGCCCAGAATGGTAATGGAGGCTCCGGCAAAGAGGAGGGGGAGAGGAGCGCCATTCCGTTCGGATGCATCGCTGGACTGTGGAACAGGTAAGTGTCTGTTTATTAAAAGTCAGCAACTACACTTTTTGTAGCTGCTGACTTTTAATGAACATAAAAAGCCTAGAACTCCGCTTTAACATGCATGTGTATACGTGCGTACAATTCTTTTTCATCCAATTCTAGCAGCCAGTGTTGCAATTTTTGTATATATGCTCTTATATACTTGCAGATACAGTACACAATTTACAATGCAGTAATATACAAGCAACAATGTGTAAATTGATGCACTCATAAAATGTTTTTTTTTTTTTGGTGGCTCTGATTGCATTGCTGCATTACAGTGTGCAATGTCCTACAACAATGCACCTGTGTTCAGGTCCATTAAAGCTACAAACGTAGCATTGTTTTTGCCCGTATACAAGAGGCCTACAAGAGCAAGTTTTTCTTTTGCTACATTCAGGTCTGCTGAACTTAGGAGGTGCTGAGAAGCAAGAGTATTCTCAGCAAAGAGGATAGTTAAAACTCCGCTCTCCTGCTGTCTTTCTGCAGTAACAAAGAGCAACTTAAAAATTTGACACATTAGCGAGTTGCAGATTTCTGGTCTCCCAGCATTCTTTGTGGCATCGGACAAAGTACTGAGGTGGGGGTCAGCGTATCGAACCACCAAGCACAGCAGGGGACCAGGCGTCTGACATGGAAGTGTGAATTTCTGAAGTTTTTTTTCTTCATTTACAAGAGAGTTTGGCAGTGCAAGAGATGAGATTTAACTAACTTTATGGAAGGGAGGATTTTAGTTTAAACATTTATTTTAGCTACAACTTAATAATAATTTCAATCATTCATTTGGCCCAGTTTGGACCAAACAAATTATTTGCGTTCCAGAAAGGACTGGCTGCAATTTACTGTAGTAGTTTGGGCTAGGTATAGCAACTGATGTTGTATCCCAGCAGAACTGCGAGAATTTCCCCTTCTACTACTAGATATAGTGTTAGTTGTACTGGCCCGTCATTTAAGAGAAGCCTACCTTTTTATTATGAAGCCCTGTGCTGCATAGTCAACACAAGGGGTCACCTACTTGGCACGGACACCATTCACAGAATGCCAAAAAGCAGAAAGACCCCTAGTGGTGGACTTTTAAGGCACGTACAATAAGTAGAAATGTATAAAAAGATTTCTACTTATTGTACATGCCTTAAAAGTCCACCACTAGGAGTCTTTCTTCTTTTTAGTTTAATACTGAATGTGGCACACAAAATCTAAAAAAACTGCCGTTCTATACATATTGTATTCACAGAATGCCTTGCGCTTTTCTGAATTAATACAAGACTGACTGGTTGAGTTGGCAAGGTGAGTGGATAACCTTTATCTCCACATTAGCCAATCAGAGGGAGCCTTGTATTAAAAAAAAAGGGGGGGGGGGGGTCTTCTCCTGAATGGTGATGATGCGTTACAGCCAACTCTTTATATCCGACAGTAGAGAGAAAGTCACTCATACTGCTGTCTGCATAAAGCTGCTTACTGTATGTAGCACAAGCCACTACAGCAATATATTATAGTCTAACGTGCAGCCAGTCCATTCTGCCATGCAAATAATTTGTTTGGTCCAAGCTAGCCCAAACTAATTATTGAAAGTGCCAGAAAACCTGGAATTCTCTTTTAGGGGCCAATTCACACTATATGCGGAGGCAGACCTTTTACTGCATTGTAAAATGTTTGTCACCACAAGGACACGCAGGAAACCTATGTGTCCCCTTCACACTGCAACTCAGCCTAGTGCTGCAGCATGATGCGGTAAAATGCATCATGCCTGCATTTTATCACAGTGCATGGGTCGAACCGCACTGCAAAGTTGGGCATCGCGATGCCTGACATTGCAGTGAATGAAGTGTACGTTTTGTACACTTCACATAAACTTTGTTTAAAAAAAAATGGGAGCTATGTGGTGCATTGAGTAACACATCACACTGCCCCCTAGCGCAGCTGGCAACGCAGCACCGCTCTGTGTTGCAGTGTGAATTTGCACTAAAGGAAACCTTGTTGCATTTGACAGTCAGTGAGGAATCCTCTTCATTGGCTGTTTAAACTTTATAAGGGCAGTACCACTGCGCTGCAAACGCACACATTGTACGTGGTTGCAGGACAGTTGCATCGTGGCCCAATTTAGTTAAATTAGTATGTTTGGCGGTGGTACTGCCTGCCAAACGCTGCAAGAATATAATTTTTGCCACGCCTGTAAAGCTTTGCAGCTGTGGCGTTTGTACACCCCACCCTACCCTGTCTGCCTCTACAGCTTAAGGGGTTAGGTAAAAATGCCACTTAACTGCCTGTTTTTACTACTCCGAGTTTTTTAATACAGCCATGTGTCAACTAATTTTGCTGGGAGAGGTATGCAAATTAGAAGCACTGTTATTTGTTGTACCCTGATAGGCTACGAGGGGCAGAGAATTGTGAGCATTTAGCGATTATGTGTCATAATGTGTACAAGGATTAACAAATGCACTTTAGAGAAGACGACACTACACAGCATGGTCTTTGGCATGCCTTGGCACTATAGCACACAGTTAGAACAGCGCTCTGATCTGCTGACCAAAAACATTGCATTCATTCATTCTTTTAACTTCATCATTGTATTAATCAGTGTCGGCATGCTATCCGAATAAGAATGTAGTAAAACTGAGACTGTACTTGGCACTTTTTGCAGCTGCTTCCTGAAGATGTGTACTTCCCTAGCTGGAGAAAACATTGCAAAGTTAATAAGTTGGGCAGATGTGTTTCCCCCCATAAAACATAGCTTAAAATACCTAGTGATTGGACAGATCCTCCTTGACTGTTCTGCAGAATAGTGGTGTATTTATAGAAGTAGACTCTAGTGTACATTGGTATGTTTACTTTAAACTGACGTTCACCTAAACTGTTAACTATTTTTAAATAAGTACTCATTCTTACAATGCCAATATTTTGAACTAAATGATTGCTAGGTATTCTTAGGCGGTGAAATCTTCACTGATGAACTGTTAAGGCCTCGCAGACAGTTGTGTTCTCGGGGCTGTGCACACATACAGATGTCAAATCCCAGTCCATGCAACGGCTGCATTCCAAGAGACATCAATGGGACTGACTGCATGGGGATTCACACAACACTTCTGCATCCCATGTGGGTAAACAAGGCCCTCCCATGGGCATATGCTGTAATATACCCCGTGTGTACGAGGCCTAACGCTAACAACATTTCAGCTTTTCATATGTCTGAAAATGATTGTCAATTTTATCCCATTTAAAGGAGTTGTAAAGTCAGAAGTATATGCATTGTATACATTAAAATGAAAAGCCTTCTGTGTGCAGCAGCCGCCCTCAGACCCCCTAACACTTACGTGAGCCCCATCTCTGTCCAGCGATGTCCACAAGTGTCTCAGCCGTCTGAGACTCTCCCTCCTGTTTGGCTGAGACGCAGTGGCACCATGGTCTGGGCTGCAGCTCCCGTGTCTGAATGGACACACTGAGCTGTGACTCGGCTCAGGTGCCCCCATAGCAAGCTGCTTGCTGTAGGGGCACTCAACAGGAGGGAGGGGCCAGGAGCACAGAAGAGGGACCCGAGAAGAGGAGGATTTGGGCCACTCTATTCAAATCCACTGCAACAGAGCAGGTAAGTATAACATGTTTGGTATTTTTATTGAACAACAAATTTGACTTTACAATCGTTTTAACTGTTTGAAATTCGAGCTCAGACTGGGTTCACACTGATGCGATTGGTCACATCACATGTAATTTGCACAGGGATCACACTGCATTCCTGTGCAAATCACATGTGATTTTGTGCAGTGCAATTTTAGCCCATCACTTTTTGTATAGCTCAAATTTATACCACTTCTGCACGAAAAAGGTGCAGCACTGGAATCGGATCTCATGGGTATTTATACCTATGCAATCTGATTCCACAAACGCGCTGCATTCTGCGACCTGCTTTTGGAGTGTTAATTGACATCTGCGGCAGATCACATGAACGCAGTGCGATTGCTGTGCTATGCAGTGTGATGTAGGACGGTGTGAACAGAGCCAAAAGGTCACATTTTTTCCAACAGCACCCAACCTGTGTATGGTCAGCTTTAGTATGTGTGGCTACCTACGGGTCAGTGGATACTTGCACTTGGTGATAAGAAGATGAGCACCAAACACTGCAGGAAAACAGTGTTTTTGCTCATTGATCATTGTGGTGCCAGTGCCATAGAGTTCCCTTTTGATCAATGCAAACAGTTTGCTTTGTTTTTTTTTTAATAAGCCTGTTCTGTGCATTTTAGATCATTTATAATAATTACGATCAGCCTATTTAGCATGTTCCTATATATATATAGTGTGTGTGTGTGTGTGTGTGTGTGTGTGTGTTTATATATATATATATATATATATATATATATATATATATATATATATATATATATATATATATATATATATATATATATATATATATATATATATATATAATTTATTTTTATTTTTTATTTTTTTTCCCTGTGGTTATAATGTAGAGCTAAGTCATTCTACAATGATGTGGCTACATTTTTTTTTTTTTTTTTTACAGTCTGTGTTAAAGTGTAACTATATAAGCTGCAATGAAAAATGGTTCTTAAACCCATGTTTGTTTAAACTGCTTAAGACTGTATTTCCCTGCTAATTTCTCATGTGTGACTGTAGAGCGGTGGAATGGTCATATAACCGCTGAAACACTGGCATGAATTCTAGTCAAGCCATATAACTTTTTCCAGCTTTATTAGAATCTAGGAAGCAGACTCGCCATTTCATTCAGATAATGTTCATGTTTATTTTGCCTTCACTCACTACATTTTATTCGGGGTATTTTTATTTTATGGTAATGCACACATACATTTGCAGCCAAAATCCCGAAACCCGTCTTCAAGGAGCTTAATTCTAAAGGTTTGGTTATTTTTCTCTGTCAGTACTGTGAATTCAGAGGATATATTTTACTTTCCCCAGCTGACTGGTTGCCACACTTACATTTGTATGTAAAAATAAACATGTCTCAATTATAAAGCGGTCTAAGGTAGACATAAAAATTGCTTGCAGAACATTGTGTTATGTATGCTTTCTTTATATGTGGGTATTGGGTAGGATTTATTTTCACTATTTGCAAATGTATATCCCTAATTTTTGGCTGCTACATATACTGTTTTAAATATACAGTTGTGTTCAAAATTTTGCATACCCTGGCAGAAATCGTGAAATTTTGGCATTATGACTGATCATGCCAAAAAACTGTCTTTATGAATAATGATCAAATGAAGCCATTTAGTATCACATAGTTGTTTGGCTCGCTTTTTAATCATAATGATAACAGAAATGGCCCTGATCAAAAGTTTCCATACCCTGGAATGTTTGGCCTTGGTGCAGACACAGAAGGTGACACACACAGGTTAAAATGGCAATTAAAGATCAATTTCCTACATCTGTGGCTTTTTAAATTGCAATTAGTGTCTGCGTATAATTTGTCAATGAGTTTGTTAGCTCTCACATGATTGCACTGAGCAGAATAGATACTGAGCCATGGGGAGCAGAAAAGAACTGTAAAAAGACGCGCGTAACAAGGTAATGGAACTTTATAAAGAAGGAAAAGGATGTAAAAAGATATTGAAAGCCTTAACTTTGCCAGTAAGTACTGTCAATCACTTAGGAAGTGGAAAATTTGGGGATCTCTTGATACCAAGCCAAGGTCAGGTAGACAAGGATCGCTGCCATAACTGCCAGAGGAATTGTTAGGGATACAAAGAAATTCCCACAGGTAACCTCAGTAATACAGGCTGCTCTGGAAAGACAGTGGGGTTGTTTTTTAACAAACGCAATAAGACAATACTTGAACAACAATGATCTGCATGGTCTAGTTGCCCAAAAGAAGCCTTTACTGTGTTTAATACCACACAAAAAAGCCCAGTTACATTATGCCCGACAACACCTTGACATGCTTTTTGTTGCATTGGCATAGTAAAGGCTTCTTTCTGGCAATTTGACCATGCAGCACATTTTTGTTCATATGTTCTCATTTGCTGAAAGCTCTGCAAATGCTTTTTCAAAGCTTGCTGTTCACACTGCTCTCATATAAGCTGAAGCCATCCTAAAACTATCCTGACAGTTCTGCTCGACTTCACTTGTGCCCTGTGCGGTCTGGCTTATCCAATAAAGTGTTCTAGGAGCACAGCACTGTATTTTTTTTGTGCAGAATCCACTCTGCTTCTTGCAATTTTATTGCATAAGGCCATTTGTTGAAGCGTTTAACCAGTTGCAGATTCTGGGCATGCTAGACATGCCCAAAGAACAGTCATCTGTGTACACAGGGTGTGTCAAGTACATCCAGTCCTTTCCTGCTGGGATCTCCTCTGCCCCAGTACACGGCCATTCAGCTCTGATGAATCATAGCTGCATTGCCAAGTACACAGAAGGTCTGGGCGGCTGGATTTGTCAAATGTAAAGGAAAAAAAAAGAAGCCTGACAATGTTTTCAACAACATTGCTCAGCTGGCAATACAGAAAGATACAAAGAAACATTGTTTCATTTTGTATTTTTCTGTATTCATCTACAGATCAAAGGGATGGACTTTGATCTGCAGATGAAGTCGGTTAAAGCGGAGATCCATTCAAAACTGGAAATTCCACTTTACGGTCTCCTCCCCGGCTTCTGTTTGTGAAATTGAGCATTTGGAGGGGGCGGATACCGGATTTTGACAGGTACCCGCTCCCACTTCTGTTCTGGTCACCATAATCGATCATAAGCGGAAGTTCTCCTTCCCCCCTCCCTCCCAAAGTCTTTTGGGATATATGACAGGTCCCAGAAGACTTTGGGAACAGTGGGTGTCCACTCATGCATGTGCAGTGGACACCCAGCTGTGAAGACGCAAGCTGTCACAGCTGGGTGTCCATAGTAAAGATGCCGGCATCGCCGAGGGAGGTGAAAATGGCTGAGGTGAGTGCACCGCTGGATTGTGGGACAGATTAATGGCTGTTTATTAAAAGTCACAGCTACACTTTTTGTAGCTGCTGACTTTATAATACACACAAAAATTACTGGAACTCTGCTTTAAAGCAACCTGACTAGTTAAAAAAAAAGTGTTTTTGTTTAATTAAATCTTTAACCATTTATTAACCCCTAGTTTACTCGCATCAGCCCTAATTAACTCCTTATTCTCTTTCACCATTCAATTATAAATTTGCTCCGATTAGTTTTTTTGTTTTCTATTCATGAAGTAATATTTAAACTTTTTTATTTTTATTTTTTTAACTTTTATTTTTTTCTGTTTTTGTTTGCTTTGTTCGTTCATATTTTTACACGTTTACATATTTTTACATATATCACACTGAAAAAAGCGCAAAGGTGAAAAAACGACTTTATTAATTTGAAAACAACTTTAATGCTTTGTACCAGAATCATAATTGTAGTTTTTTAAAATGGACAAATTACAGCATAAAATGCACACTCTTTATGTGTAGTAACACTATTTATTTTTAAACTAACACCGGTCAAAAAGAGTGTTTTGTTTAGTTTTATTACGTTTGATTGTCTAAGGATTGGGGAAAAAATAAAAAATCTGTGTTGTAAGACAATATTCATGAAAAGAAAGCCCTGTTTGTTCTTAAGTGAACAACGTCATACATATTGTTTTTTTTTTTTTTAAGTAATGACAAAGTTATTGCCGAAACCGGTCCCTAGCAAAAATTTGAAAATTGCTCTGGTCCATAAGGTATGAGAGGTGAAGTGGATATACAGTGGGGAAAATAATTATTTGATCCCCTGCAGATTTTGTAAGTTTGCCCACTTACAAAGAAATGAAGAATGTATAATTGTTATCATAGGTGTATTTTAAATGATAGAGACAGAATATCAACCAAAAATGCAGAAAAAGCAAACAATACCAATGTTATAAATTTTGTTGCAGTTCAGTGAGTAACATAAGTATTTGATCCCCTACCAACCAACAATAATTCTGTCTCCCACAGACTGGCTTAAGTATGTGCTCATGTGGTACACAGATTAGTTTTGTCAGTTTTAAGAAGGTGCTCTCAACGACAACTCATTTTGTGTATAAAAGACTCCTGTCCACAGAATATTTCTTCCATTTAAAACTCACCATCATGGGCAAGACCAAAGGGCTATCAAAGGACATTAGGGACAAGATTGTAGACCTGCACGTAGCTGAAATGGGCTACAAGACCATCGGCAAGATGCTTGTGAGAAGGAGACAACTGTTGGAGCGATTATTCTCAAATGGAAGAAATACAAAATAACCATCAATCGCCCTCGATCTGGATCTCCATGATCTTCAAAATTTCGCCTCATGGGGTAAGATTTATCATGAGAAAAGTGAGGGAGCAGCCCAGAACTACATGGCAGGAGCTTGTGTATGATCTCAAGGCAGTTGGGACCACAGTCACCAAATAAACCATTGGTAACCCAAATCCACCACCATAGATTGAAATCCTGCAGCACCCATAAGGTCCGCACATGTACAGGCCCTTCTGAAGTTTGCCAATGAACATCTAAATGATTCAGAGAAGGATTTGGAGAAAGTGCTGTGGTCAGATGAGACCAAAATGTAGCTCTTCGGCATTAACTTGACTCTCCGTGTTTATAGCTAAAAAAAAATGCTGACTATGACCCTAAGAACACCATCCCTACAGTCAAGCACGGAGGTGGAAACATGCTTTGGGGCTGCTTCTCTGCTAAAAGTACAGACCGCATTGAGGGGGCAATGGACGTGTCCATGTATTGTATGATAAAAAAAATGTAGACCCTTAATTTCTTTGTAAGTGGGCAAACTTACAAAATCTGGAGGGGATCAAATAATAATTTTCCCAACTGTAAAGCCCAATTTTATTTTTGGATACAACAGGGAAAAGTTAAAATCCCTGTTTTTTTTTATTTATTTATGTATTTATTTTTATTCCATTTCAGTGATTTACCTTCACTTCCTATATTTTGAGATGCAACAGGAAGTGAGAAGAAATTTCTACAAAGTGATGAAATTCCCCTCTTAGACAGTTGTCATCAAAACCAATGTCCCCATTGGAAGATTTCCCCTCTCCTCTTTGTACTGGTCTGGTCTCTTGATCTTAGTGACCTGACGAGATCTAATCCTTCCCTATTCTATCTAAAAAAAAAGTTTATTTTTTTCTAAGCACCCTGTTTGAATTTTTCATGCTGCATTCTAGTATTTATTTGAGGGAGTGCTTATTTTTGTCTCATTTTGAAGATGTAACTAGTTTAAAATATTCTCTTGTAAAACATCAATGAAACAAATCAACAAGTCTCTGGAGATTAGTCTGTTTTCTCAACAGTTCTAAAGGGAGTTTTACAGCAACTGTGGTGGTCTTCCACGGCATAGCCCTGGTGGGTTATTACTTACTTGCATGCATACATACATAACATTTGACAGATATATATATGAACACAAAATGGGCCTAAGGTATTCTGCTCAATTAAAACAGCTTTATTAACCTTCTCTAATTGGCCAAGGTGGGTTCTGTCTCCCTGTAACTTTACCATTGATTTTTACTTTGGGTTACAGTGCTATTTTATAATTAAAAGGTTATTTATATGACTGAAATACCACCTTTTAAATGTGGAATCCGCACAGCAGTCGGCAGGAGGTTGCATGTTAAAAAACTCTTCAAAGGAGATGTAGTTCCGAATTGTCTAAGCCTCACTTTCAAGGAGGTCCTTAACCTTGTAAGGCTGTTGAATGCCAATGCCAGATGGCAACAGCTGTCAGCATTCCATGGGACCGTTTAAATACCCAAAGCAAGATCTCTTTATTGAAGACTGTGAAAGCAATAGCTCTTCGACATCTTGCTTGGTAGATTTAATAAAGTATTACTTAGAACCATCATTTTCCAAATACCAGTTTGAAAAATAGAAACTTAATTTGAGATACATAAGTATGTTTGTTTTTTGATTTAAAATCATTTACTAGTAAAAATCGCAGTATAAGGCTCATTTACTAAGAGATTGGAAAAGCCCTACTCAATATATTGTAGCTGGGTTCACTTTGAATCATGTACAGTTAACAAAAAAAAAAAGCAGGAATTTTCTTTTCACACAATTAAGTGAAGTGCATCTGGTTACTCAATTTGAGTGAAGCCTCCAAACGCCTTTACAAATCGGTGCATTCCCATAGTGTATGGGTTCATTTCTTGCTGTGTGAAACAATATTATTATTACCGTATATAGGATTTATCTAGTGCCAACAGTTTGAGCTTTTTACAAAATATAGGCAGACGGTTCAGTTGCAATAGAATTTAATACAAGCGAAAGCCGAGGGCACCGCTCATTAGAGTGAACAATCAAAGGCAGGGTTAGTTAGTACCGTATGTCATAACTGTGGGGGATGAGCTCAGAAAGTAGTTCTAGTGTTTACTAAACCCACAACAGTAAAATCAGTCTGTAAATGCAGTAAAGCATGCTTGTTATCCTCACTGTGGAACCTAAGGGGTTAATCCTCTGCATTGTGTCAAAAGGCTGTTTTATCCTGTCTTCTCTGTTCCTCCCCTTCTTCCACAGTCACCAAACCATCTCCTGATAGAACACAGGCTAGGGGACAAGCTGTGCATGCTTAGTTTGGTGTGTATTTCTAGAGGTTTTTTTTTTCTTATTTTTTACTGGATGTGACCAGCACAGGGCCAATCGGCTCTGTCCAGGCAGAGGGTCAAAGGTCCTGCAGCCTTATAGGACAGTCAGAGTAGAACGAAAGCTCCTACTACAAGCTTTAACTGTACACTGATAGAAGTCACAAGACTGCTCTAACTGCATTTCCATATTCTGTGTACTGTGGGAGACCAGATATGGTGAATGCAGGCTTCTGGGTTTAGTAACACTTTAAGTTTACTAGTTAGAGGCTGGATAGGCCTCTCTGAAGAGGTCTCCTAAAGATTGATAGAGTGGTAGATAGTCAGTCAGATTGGGATAAGGAATTCCAGAAAGTGTGAGAGGCTCCTGGAGAAGAGCATGGGCTGAAGTGACAATGGTGCATGTAAAAAAAATATAAATGCTATTCTACTGTTTTGCTCTTTGAGCAACACTAAATGCACTTGGACGCATTTCTCAGACTATTTTGATAGCTCCACAAAATATATGAAAACAATGATCACTTTTTAAGGTCAAATTGAGAAAAAAATTGATTGGAGAAGCTAGACATTTTTGGTTGAGTTTTGGTCAGCTTTTATTCTATGGTATAATTTAACATTTTCTTATAATTTTAGACTTTTTAGAGCTTGCAAATAAATTGAGTTTTCAGAAAAACATATCATAATTTTGGTCATCTTTATGATTGTGGTTTTGGATCAAACAAACAGGAAGCAACAGTATTTCTCTTTTGAAAGTAAACATTGTAACACACAAGTACAAAAACTTTTTAAAAGAGAAGTATGGGATTCTTAAAAAAACAAACCTTATACTCTAGGTGGATGCAGCATCAATCCGATGCTGCATCTGTCCCTAGCTGCCTCTGCCGTGAGAACTGAGCGATCAAACACCGCTGATCACTCAGTTCTCCCCTCCGCTCTGAGCAGAGAGCCAGGGCTGTCAGTCAACAGCTCTCTGCTCTGCCCCTCCAGCACTTACTGGAATGCTGGGCTGGGGAGGGGAGGGAGTGGCTGGCTCAGTTTACCAGTGGCAGAGCTGACAAGCTGAGCCAGGTGCCGATCCAGGCAAGTGGGTGTATCCTGACAGTAAAGCCTGGGCTCTTTCCCCCAGCCTGGACCGGCTGAGTGATATCAGCTGACATTGGGCTTTAGCCCGCTGTCGGCTGAAACTGGGTCACAGGATTGCAGAACAAATTGTACCTCGTGATCCATAGAAGTATACCCAAAAAAAGCTTTGGTTATACTTGTTTTAAAATTGGCACACTTGTGGTTAGCATTAAAGCGACCCTGTCACTAGGATAAAAAAAAATAGACTGAAAAAAAAAAAGTCTTTACTCCTTTTTGCAGAGCTACAGGTGCCACTATTATCTGACACTTCCAGGCGAGTATGTTACTGTGTCTTGTAGTGATGTAGTAGGCAGTTGGTGGAACCATGTAGCAGCGGACATGCTATCTGACACACCATGCACAGTGGTTTGCCTGAGAACAAAAGTTTAACTCCTTGTCTGCTGGACAGGTAAGGGGTATGCAGCCTATTCATTTAGAGGGTGCCTCTGAGTCTTTTTATGATCTTTACAAGGTCAATTTAAAGTGGAATTGTATCTGCTGTGGACCCCGTAAGCTTTTGCCATAATGTACAAGTGTGCACAGCATTATGCCACACTTAGCTCCTTGTGTGCCCTTCTTCTGTGATGCAAAGTCTGTGCTTTCCCTCATCATAGCCTCTGCCATCTTCTTCAGACTCTGTAGTCTTTTGCCTTTCACCATCGGTCTTCCACAGATCACTTGCTCCTGTGCGTATGGAAATGACATCATCTCTGCACCTACCTCCTATTTTTGGTATTGTACACTGTATTTCTATGCGTCTAACTCAGTGTAAAATGTATTTTGCTATAAATCGCTACATGCCAACAATTTTTATTGTGTAAAGCTGGCCATACACTACTAGATTTATTTTTTTTATTTTAATTTTTTGCCTGTGAGCTAAAAAAAATAGATTCCTTCAGCCATGCTAAATAGTGTGGATGGATGAATTCCCCTGCTTGGCTATTATTATTATACAGGATTTATATAGCGCCGACAGTTTGTGCAGCACTTTACAACATCGGGGAAGCCAGTACAATTACA
Organism: Lithobates sylvaticus; assembly: GCA_028564925.1. NCBI lineage: Eukaryota > Metazoa > Chordata > Amphibia > Anura > Ranidae > Lithobates > Lithobates sylvaticus. The sequence continues at coordinate 349,523,576 of CM053027.1, read as the reverse complement.
ATAAAAGTCAATACAGGAGGAATCGGGGGCCCTGCTCCTTATAGCTTACAATCTAGAAGGGAGGGTCAAGTGCAACAAAGGGTAGACTCTGTGCTGTATTGACTGCCACTGTTTATACACGATCACATTGGGTTATCCCCACATATTGAGGGACTTATCTTTCTAGTCACTGCATTGTTCTTGATGTGTGAGTATGTATATGTGTGTGTGTGTGTGTGTGTGTGTGTGTGTGTGTGTGTATATATATATATATATATATATATATATATATATATATATATACACACACACTTTTCAGCTAAACGCTGATCTATGCATATCAAAAAGGGTATTTGTAGAAAAACAACCTTGGTTCCCCAAAACAGTACCATGTTATTTTTGAGTGATTAAAACAGCTGTTCATTTGCATTTCCCTACACAATTTCTGCAAGAGTCCTGAAGTGGATATGCTTTGTGTGGACTACTCCTATTGTTTAAATCAATCCAGTCATCTCCAGTTGGGTGTGTGTGTGTGTGTGTGTGTGTGTGTGTGTGTGTGTGTGTGTGTGTGTGTGTGTGTGTGTGTGTGTGTGGCCTGGTGTCTGGCGCCTTAGCGTGACAACGTTGTCAACATTTTTTTTTAATAGGGTATTCTGGCAGGGACATTCCACTAGTATGGTGGAAATTCACCCCTAGTGCTATTTTCTATATCGCTGTATTGTTTAATAAAGGTTGTTTTTCTACAAATATCCTTTTATACCGTGGATGACCCCTGTTATTGCTATCTTTTGGGAGACATCCCATTGTCTCAGGGCCTTATTTTTGCAATTACTCTCTATAGTTGTAGAGGGGTCCTGTCTAATTGACGAATCTGTGTTGATATAACTATAACTGCATATTACCATTGGTTAGTGGGTCCTTTTTTTGTTTTATTTTCATTTTTTTAAATTAGCTGCAGGGGATGATCACATGGACAAAATTTAAAATACAGTTGTTACGTGTGGGTAGAATAGGCTTCCCTGAAGAGGAGAGTTTTCAGGGATCATCCAAAAGCTAATGGAGTAGGAGATAGATGGACAGATTGGGGTAAGGAGTTCCATAGGCTTGGAGAGGCTCTGGAAAAGTCCTGGAGATGAGCATGGGAGGAGGTGATGAGAGAGCAGGAGGTCTTGAGAAGAATGAAGAGAACGATTAGGTTGGTATTTTGAGACTAGGTCAGTAATATAGCTGGGGGCAGAGTTGTGGATGGCTTTGTAGGTAGTTGTTAGTATTTTGAATTGAATTTGTTGGGTGAGCGGAAGCCAGTGGAGGGATTGACGGAGAGCAGTAGCAGAGACAAATCGGTTGGTAAGGTGGATGAGTCTGGCAGCAGCATTCATGATGGACTGAGGGAGGGATAGAGTATTCAGAAGTAAGCCAATAAGGAGGGAGTTGCAGTAATCAAGGCAAGAGATGACCAGGGAGTGAATTAAGAGCTTTGTTGTGTCATTGGTTAGAAAGGGGCGTATTTTGGAGATGTTGAGGCGGCAAGATTTGGACAGTGATTGAACGTGGGGCTTAAAGGAGAGTTCGGAGTCCAGGACTACTCCTAGGACCTTGGCATGTGGGGATGGGCTGATAGTTGTGCCATCAATTTTAACAGAGATTAGGGGACGAGGCACATGGGGGAGGAAAAATTATAAGTTCGGTGTTGGATAGATTAGGTTTGAGGAAGTGGTGCGACATCCAGACTGAAAAAGAAAGTGTGGCGCTAAATGAAACGTGTTTGAACAATCGTTGTAGGCGAGAATGGAAAAATCACGACCACTAAACTAAGTGTTCAAATTTAATGTGGAAGTGAAACGGACGTCAATCCGTAAGCATAACTTGAAAAGGTATGCTAATCAAAGAAAAACATCATCATGTGCATGTGATATATAAAAACTAGCAAAATTCTTTTTTAAATCAACAAAAAAGAACTTATCCTCATATAGAGAAACAGCGAAGTCATCCGATCTCTATGCAAGGAGTAGGTGACAAGAAATAATAATAATATGACCACTATAAATTGACTCAGTGTACCAACCATTAAAAGGTATGTAATAACACACAAGTTTGGAGCACTCAAAAAACAGTGGTAAGTGACTAAAAATAGTGGTCTGAATGGTGGTTATACGCTCTTGACGAGCAACAGCAACAGCCAACTGTGTATATGAGACCACCCCTAGAATCAAAAGTGAATAAAAAAATATATATCCAATATAGTGAGATATGGTCCTAGCGACATAAAATGTGCTAGAAAAGAGTTAAATACCCCTATGTGTTATTCCAGCGCATTCACAACCACATCCAAGGAAGTGAAGAGATATTCTGGTTTACAAATGGAAAGAATTACTTATGTTAACTCATATCTTGTATAAACCGATAAGGTGAACACTTCAAGAATATCTCAAATGGACACGCCGTCTCAATATAGAATAATCGGAGACCAGATCAAGATATAATAATGTCCATAACTTATATGAGTTCAAATGATTTCCATTTATAGGGTTTGAAAACTGCGTCCTCTTTGTATCGGATTCAGTTGCAAACACGGCAATATAAAAATGAATTTGGTACGCTTACCACATCCGATGGACCCACTGACCGGTGGTGAGGGGTCAAACGAGCTTAAAACTGTTAAACCTGGAACTGTACTGGATCACATGTGCCCCAGTTGAAATCTTTGTCTGACGAAACGCGTCGGGAGAACCTTGCAGATATACTGCTACTAGTGCGCTTCTTTGCTTTTGTTTTGTTTTTAAATTACATTTTTATGAAGATGTATTATGGATGTTAACGCATTCTTAGCAATAAATTGAGTCCCTTTCTGGACTTTTTTTTACACGATGAGGTCCTCTCTTTTTTCTTTATCTACATACTTCCACATGTCCTGAGGATCTGTGTCCGGCGGTGAAAGTTTCCCTGTTAACCGTTTTTTGGTGATTCCCTGTCGTCCGGTGAGTGAAGATTGACACCTCTCTCTGAGCTCTACTCCGTGTGCAGTGATCCAGTACAGTTCCAGGTTTAACAGTTTCAAGCTCGTTTGACCCCTCACCACCGGTCAGTGGGTCCATCGGATGTGGTAAGCATACCGAATTCATTTTTATATTGCCGTGTTTGCAACTGAATCCGATACAAAGAGGACGCAGTTTTCAAACCCCATAAATGGAAATCATTTGAACTCATATAAGTTATGGACATCATTATATCTTGATCTTGTCTCCGATTATTCTATATTGAGACGGCGTGTCCATTTGAGATATTCTTGAAGTGTTCACCTTATCGGTTTATACAAGATATGAGTTAACATAAGTAATTCTTTCCATTTGTAAACCAGTATATCTCTTCACTTCCTTGGATGTGGTTGTGAATGCGCTGGAATAACACATAGGGGTATTTAACTCTTTTCTAGCACATTTTATGTCGCTAGGACCATATCTCACTATATTGGATATATATTTTTTTATTCACTTTTGATTCTAGGGGTGGTCTCATATACACAGTTGGCTGTTTCTGTTGCTGTTGCTCGTCAAGAGCGTATAACCACCATTCAGACCACTATTTTTAGTCACTTACCACTGTTTTCTGAGTGCTCCAAACTTGTGTGTTATTACATACCTTTTAATGGTTGGTACACTGAGTCAATTTATAGTGGTCATATTATTATTATTTCTTGTCACCTACTCCTTGCATAGAGATCGGATGACTTCGCTGTTTCTCTATATGAGGATAAGTTCTTTTTTGTTGATTTAAATAAGAATTTTGCTAGTTTTTATATATCACATGCACATGTTTTTCTTTGATTAGCATACCTTTTCAAGTTATGCTTACGGATTGACGTCCGTTTCACTTCCACATTAAATTTGAACACTTAGTGGTCGAGATTTTTCCATTCTCGCCTACAACGATTGTTCAAACACGTTTCATTTAGCGCCACACTTTTTCTTTTTCATTTATAGTATACAATTGGTCATATTGTTGTGTTGGCAGCTTGAGCTATTAGAGGCGCAGCTATTCACTTACACTCTTCGACATCCAGACTGATGTATCTGATAGTAAATTAGTGATTCGTGAGGAGACTGAAGGAGTGAGTTGAGGGGTAGAGAAATAGATTTGAGTGTCGTCGGCATAGAGATGGTATTGGAAGCCATGGAAGGCTATCAGCTGACCCAGGGAGTAGATGGAAAAATAGGAGAGGTCCAAGAACACAACCTTGGGGGACCCCAACAGAGAAAGGGAGAGGAGGTAGTAGAATTGTAAGTAACACTAAAGGTGCGATTGGATAAGTAGGTAGAGAACCAGAGAAGAGTACAGTCGCGGAGACCAAGAAGGAGGGGTGGTCAACCGTGTCGAAGGCAGGTCCGGGAGTAGGAATACAGAATAGTGTCCCTTAGTTTTGGCCGTTAGTAGATCAGTTAGTTTTAGGAGAGCAGTTTCTGTGGAATGTTGAGGACAAAATCCAGACTGAAGGGGATCAAGAAGGCTATCAGCAAGGTGGACGCTCAGTCGGTTGTAGACTAGACGTTCAAGGAGTTTGGATGAAAAGGGAGCAAGGAGATGGGGCGTAGGTTGTTAAGATCGGATGGGTCCAGTGAGGGCTTTTTAAGTGCATGTTTTAAAGAGTTGGGGAAGATGCCAGAAGAGAGGGAGAGATTGAAGATATGGGCTAGAGGGTGAATGTAGCATTTGCGAGGGAACAGGATAAAGAGGGCAGGTGGTAAAATGGATGTTTGCAAGTAATTTAGCAACCTTGTCTATATTGGTGGGGTTGAAAGAGGGAAGTAATGATTGTACCTGTGGGCATGAGGTGTAAAGCATGGAGGGTATCTGAACAGTAGAGATCTCTTCGCGAATTGTATCAATCTTCTGTTTGAAGTGATTGGCGATCTCCTGGGCAGTGGGTGGAGGCAGTGGAGGACGAAGTAGATAGTTGAAAAGTTGACGGGGACGGGAATGATATTTTTTTTAATAAAACTGATAAAATAGGTCTGCTTGGCAGTGAGGAGGCTGAAATTTTATTTTTGGAGGGCAGATTTATACTGGCTGAAACGTTTTTGGGACTTCAACTTACGCCACAGGCGCTCAAGAGCACGGCTGTATTTTTTCAGACTTCTAGTATCATCTGTTTGCCAGGGTTGAAGGGGGCGGGACCTGTTTCTGTGTGTAGTGAGGGGGGGCAGTGTGTCCAGTGAGGCTAGAAGTGAAGTGTTGCAGACAGAATTGACTAGGTTGGTGCAGGACAGGGGTGCGATTTTGTCAGAGGTGGTCAGTCGAAGAGAAGGGTTGAGATGGCAAAGGTTTCTACGTGTAACTGTTAGGTGTTTGAAGGGAGAGGAGGTGTCGGAGAGGGGGAGAGTGAAATTAATAAGGTAGTGATCAGAGAGGGTAAGGACGAGGTCAAGGGTATTGCCTTCAGAGTGAGTAGGAGCATGTATCCATTGCTTCAGGTCAAAGGAGGAGGTTAGACTGAGAAGTTTGGAAGTTGCAGGAATGTTAGTAGGGATGTTGAAGTCCCCAAGCATGATTGATTGTGGGGATTTCAGAAGAGAGAAAGTAGGGGTAGCCAGGCAGAGAAGTCATCAAGTAAGGATGATACTGGACCAGGGGGCCGATGGATCACAGCTATCCTTAGAGAAACTGGGGAGGGACGTGGGTGAAGTACTTGAAAGGTGCTATGTGGGGCTAAACGAATTCCAACCCCCCCTCATTTGAGTCCACTGGGTCTGGGGGAGTGAGTCCAAAGAAGACCACCATGGGATAGAGCAGCAGAAGAAGCAGTGTCGGATTCGTGAAGCCAGGTTTCGGTAATGGCGAGTAGATTAAATGAGTTGGTGTTAAAGAGATTGTGGAGGGAGGTGAGTTTGTTACAGACAGAGCGAGCATTCCAAAGGGTGCAATAGACAGGGAGTCTGGTCTTGGGAAGAAGAGAAATGGGAGCTAGATTGTGTGCATTGCGGCTGCAGGCAGAGGGACACCTCCTATATGGCCACCTGTATTGTATGTTTAAGGTGTTTTCCTGTGTTCCTTCGCTTTGTGCATTTGCTGAAGTGCAGAGTCAGAAGTGCTCCCACTTACAGAAATACCCCCACTTTGAGAAAGAACCCCATCTGCAAGCATGCCACCACTTGGCAAACGTGCCTTTCCCAAGAGATGCTTAGTTGTATACTGCTAGGAATGGGGGTTGGGTGCTTCTAATGGCTAATCAGGTCGTTAATAAAACAAGGCAGACAAAACAGACTTATAGGTGCATAGCTAACAAAGATAAGGAGGACATAATTTAAAGGAAAGGCATAGGGAGGAAACAAAAGCAATGTGGACAGTCTAGAGATGGTTAATCAAAAAAGAATATCAGAGTTAAAAGGGACATAGGAAGCAGTTTTCAGTAATGTGATTCTAGCTGGAGTTGCATCAGTAAGAGCATACCGGAGTTAAAATGGACATAGGAAGCAGTTTTCAGTAATGCGATTCTAGCTGGAGTTGCAGGAGTAAGAGTGTACTAGAGTTGTGGGGGGACAAAGATGCTTTTTTTTAGATGAGACATTCAGATGATGAGTGCAGAGTCAGAAGTGCTCCCACTTATAGAAATACCGCCACTTTGAGAAAGAACCCCATCTGCAAGAGTGCCACCCCTTGGCTATTGTATTCTAACAGCTTCATCTGATTGGAAGCAGCCACTGTTTGGCCATTTTCACACATGTGGTCCGTTTGTTTGTTTGTTTTTCCACCTATCCGTTGATGGATAATAAAACAGACATCAATGCATCTCTATGGAAAAACAGGTGTGAAATGACCAACGGTCAGTTTTTCATCCGTTTTTGCATTGGTAGTGGATGTAAAAAAAAAAAAAATTGATGAGCAGCTAATGGAAAAACGGAATACTTCTGTTTTGACGTGACTGAACTGATGAAATAAACGGCTTGCATGTGTGAAAGGGGCCTTTAGCTGATCATTTTCGGCCCCACTCCTTCAATTCTTTAATGGAAGCATTTTGGTTAAGAAGGGGTCAACAGGGCCATCCACTAAGTGAATTTCTGCCAGTTTATCAGGAACGAGACAAAATTCACAGTGGTATTAACGTAACTTTTAGTTCTGCTTTAGGACTATTTATTTGAAGCTGATCTTTTACATATACAATATATTTTCAAAATCCTTGAAACAACTATACGTTTCTTTTAATGCTGCTGTAGGAGGATTATGATCTATAGTCCTTTAGAAAAGACCACTTGTCATGAGGGATAAAGACAGGAGTGTGGACTGTTATATGCAGCATTATGATTTACTACATTAGCCTCAGCTATGCATATAGAGATTTTTGTTTTTGTATGGCCAAGTACAAAAGAACTAAACAGATGTCTCTTAGTGGGTCCACTGATCCCTGCGGTCTTTATAGATGGCTTAGCTGTACAGTCTGCATAATTCCACTGGCAAATGCTCCAAGAAATCTATAGAAAACAAATGGGTAATTTAATATGCTCCTGTGCTGACATTTGCACCAGTATCTGCCAGAATAATCCAGTGCAAATCACTATCTGCCTTGCTGGAACAAAATAGCTGACTAGTCTTATTATTGAAATCTCTCCTGTATTACATGAGCCTGCAAGTTAATGAAACGGGTTTGGGCAAGCTCTTGGCGTTATGTGCTAAAAAGATGGATGGGGCTGATGATTGGCTTAAACGGGGCAAAGGTCTTCCCTATAACTGGGCTCAGTACACTGTTTTATTTGGCAGAACTAGTGAAATTGTATGATGGTATGTTGTGACAGTTTTGTGCATTAGCTCTTGTAATGATTTTTAATAGAATTTATATCTCTGTACCTGTAGCTAATATACTGTGAAGTGCCTTGTAGTTGTGCGTTGTCATGGCAACTGTGTAATGTCCTCACTCTCTTCCCCCCCTGTATCCTGCTCGTGTGGGTTTGTGTGTCCTCGGAGAGCAGCACCGGCTCGACCAGGCGCGTGCGCATTAGGATTTGCATGACGAGAGTGGTGGTGGATAGCCTCGGATGTGCTGCTAGGATCCAGGCAGCTAGGTTGAACATCCACGGCTCCTCCTTCCCCTGTCAGGATCTTGAGGTGGTTTCAGGACTGCGGCTACAGTGGAATCCTTATGCTATATCTATCTTCACCTAATGTGAATTTGACCATTGTAGTATTTTTAACTTTACCATATTAAAGGCGAGTTACACTAGGGCGCCCTTGCGCTCTCTTCTTTTGTTATGAAATTTTAGAACAGGTCTACTTTTAGTAGCTGCCTATTAAAGGGGTTGTAAAGGTTCCTTTAAAAAAGGAAAAATAACAAACATGTCATACTTACCTCCACTGTGCAGCTCGTTTTGCACAGAGTGGCTCCGATCCTAGTCTTCAGGGGTCCATCAGCGGCTGTCTCGGCTCCTCCCCACATCAGCTAACCCCCATTCTGGGAAGCGCTCTCGCAAGGGGGTTAGCTTGCAGGCACTCTCCCGTGATACACTCGGCCCCACCCCCCGGCGCGCCGCATCATTGATTGGGGGGGGGTACGCTAATCGTCGGATGTTTTTTCACCTTAATACATAGAATGACACTTGTCGGTCATTGGTACCAGGATGTTTTATCTGTCTGCAAATTTAGATTGATTTACAATGCTGGTGAGAAGTGTGGAATTTTAGCTTCTGTTGTGCATACCATAGTGTGTGTTTGCTTAGAATTGGGTACCAATGTTAAAGTACTTGTGTATGCAATGGAATTACTTGATACTACAGATGTGAGTGTTTCATCGCTCTTACCTCTTGCATTCTAAAATAGAAACAATACCACTCGCATTCATTCTTTTAATGAAATTGTAGAGTTGTAGAAGGGTCTGTCAGCCTTTCAAAGGCAAAATCTCCCCAGATTTTTTTTTTTTTTTTTTGAAGCACCTGATAGAGCCAGAGGCTCTAATAGGCTTCAAAATAGGGTGGGCTCTGGGCGCAGAGCATTGCGCTCGGAGCCCACCCCGGGTTGTTAGAATAGCGAGTGTATATTTGCTATTCTAACACTGAATCGCCTCTCCGCCAATCAGGAAGCGTGGGGGTTGCCGCCGACTGACCAACTGGGGGGGTGTTTGTTTTAAGCCCCCCCTGAAGAAAAAAAATACCAGCCGCCACTGGTCGCTACTTACAATTAAACGCAGTTGTAGTTTAGAAAGACCATTCAAATCTGGCTGCCTCAAAACATTAGAGGAAGTAGAGCACCTTTTTTTTTTTTTTTTTTTTTTTATTTATTTTTCCTGACCTGGAAAAGTAAAGGCATAATGTGGTAGTATGCATCGCATACTACCACGTTATGTGAAACTTACCTGCAAACGAAGCCCTAATCGTCACTGCTGGAGGCCGTATCCATCTTCGCCCGTCTTCCTTCTGGGTCCGCGGACTCCGGCTGTGTGACTAGCCAGAGCCACGTGCGATCACTCCTGCGCACGCGTGCGGGAGCCGCCGGTCATGGCGCAGGGCTCTGAAGAAACAGCACGGATGGCCGTTCCTTCAGAGCGCATGCGCCGATGACATCATCGGCTGCATATACAGTAAATGGTTCTTTAAACGTTAAAGGGATATTTACAGTACCTATAGGTAAGCTTTATTATAGGCTTACCTATAGTTACAAACAATACATAGAAGTTTACTTCCTCTTTAAGTGATGAATAGCTTCATTTCCAAGCTGCCTTAGCAAAAAATTTCTGTGCCAAAAGGGAGATTACAGTAAAGACCACTGCACTGAGGCACCCGCGATCGCTCCACACAGAGACAGAACTGAGATCTGTCAATGTAAACAGACAGATCTCAGTGCTGTCAGGGGAGAGGAGACTGATCTGTTGTTCATACGAAGTATGAACAATGATCGGTCTCCTCATCCAGGCAGTCCCAACCCCCCCACAGTTAGAATCCCTCCCTAGGACACACAGTTATTCCCTTGATCGCCCCCTACTGTTAACCCCTTCCCTGCCAGTGTCATTTACACAGTAATCGGTGCATTTTTATAGCACTGATCGCTGTTTAAGTGTCAGTGGTCCCAAAAAAGTGTTGAAAGTGTCCGATCTGTCCCCCACAATGTTGCAGTCCCGATAAAAATCGCAGATCAATAAGAATCTATAAAAATCACAGATCGCCGCCATTACTAGTAAAATAAATGCCATAAACATAGCCCCTATTTTGTAGATGCTATAACATTTGTGCAAACCAATCAATATACCCTTATTGCGACTTATTTTTGGTTAAAAAATAAATAAAAAATGTAGAAGTATACATATTGGCCTAAACTGAGGAAGAAATTCTTTTTTTTTGCGGGGGGGGGGGGGGATGGATATTTATTATAGCAAAAAAGTAAAAAGGAATAATTTATATATATATATATATATATATATATATATATATATATATATATATATATATTATTCCTTTTTTGCTATAATAAATACCCCCCCCCCCTTTTTTTTTTTTTTTTTTTTTTTTAATTGCGCCTTTTAAAAAATGGAAATCGCAGAGGTGATCAATTGCCACCAAAAGAAAGCTCTATTTGTGGAAAAAAAGGACATCAATTTTGTTTTTGAACAAAGTTGCACGCCTGCGCAATTGTCAGATAAAACGACGCAGTGCCGAATCGCAAAAAAAATGACCTGGTCATTAAGGGGGCAAATTTCAGGGCTGAAGTGGTTAAACAGTATAGACACTTATTTTTTTTATTTTTTTTACATCGCTATATCTGCAAAAGGGGTCAGCCTGAAGTGATCTAGCAGGACTTCATTTTCTGACTAAAGTTCCACTTTAATGTGGAAACTATGTTCCTTGCTAAAGAACATTATTTTTAAGTTAAGTTTATTTAAGTTGTTATGGGTAAAGTTCTACTTTTCTACCAAGTTGGATTCAAATATTTATACCAGTTACATTATTATTATTATTATTATTATTATTATTATTATTATTATTATACAGGATTTATATAGTGCCAACAGTTTGCGCAGTGCTTAAAAAAAACATTTAATAACCTGTTAATGATTGCTGCATTAATTTGTCTCTAATAGCGTCCTAGAATTCAGCTTTAATCAAACGTTTCTATAAATGTTTAGAGGTCAGAATAAAAAACAAAACAAAAAAAAAAACATTAATGTTGTTCTTTTTCTTTTCATACAGTATGAGGCTAACGTTTTTTGCTGCCACGCTCACTTTTAAGGTTTTAATCCCCTGGAAAACATTATGCAGCAATGGTTTTGCTAGCATGTTAAATGTATGTTTAACCAAATATAAAGACATAAAATATCCTAATTAAAATACAAAGTGCTCATCCTTTGAAAGATTATTTTGTTTGTTTGAACACGAGAAGCCAAAATTGCATGTATTTATATAGATGATATTTAAAGGAGTCAGGGAAATTATTTGGCAAGACAAACTGTACTGCTTTTTAAATTGTTTATTATTATACATTGTAGATTAAAGTGTTTAGAATCGAACAATATTGTATATCTGCGGTGTTTATGTGAAATGTTATATACACATAGCATTTATTTACATTGATATGAGTAACATGATTTAAGTGTGTTCAGATTGGAGCGAATGCATTGCTCAGAATTTGCATGTTAAATAATAAATACTGTCATCTTTACATTTCATTGATGGATTGCCGGTCTTCCCTGTTCTTTCCTACTCCCAGGCTTTGGAAGAGGCTCAGAAAGCCATACAGCAACTCTTTGGCAAGATCAAAGACATCAAAGACAAAGCTGAGAAGTCTGAGCAAATGGTAACTAAACTTCACATCGCACTGTGGCCTCCATGGCAAATAACGTTTCTAGTTCTGATGTGTCTATGTATCGCTGTAAAGTGAGTTTCATTCAAAAGGTCTTCAGATTTGGCATTGTTCCATGTCCAGCATCCTGAATAATGTTTAGGTACCTAATAAAGGTTTGGTGTCGAATGGCCTATACTTGTGGTTTTGATAAACTCTGATGACAGTTGTGTGACCACAATAAAAGGCCACCTACAGTATGTGAGATGCAAATGATTGTTGTAAGTTACCATAACTGCAATGATCTTAGTTTAAGTTGGTACATTTTTTTTAAAACGAAGATCTTTAGGCGATTTCTTTATTACCTTAAATCTGACTGTTATCTAATGTATGTGGACTGCTTAAAGGACAGCGCCCTCTTATGCCGTGTACACACAATCGGAAATTCGGCCAGCAAAAGACAGATGAGAGCTTTTGGTCGGAAAATGCAACCGTGTGTATGCTCCATCAGACTTTTGCTGGCCGAATTCCAGCCAGCAAAAGATTGATGGCATGTTCTCAATTTTTCGGTCGGAAAAAGTTCCGAACGTAAATTCCGATCGTCTGTAACAATTCCGACAAGCAAAATTCCTATGCATGCTCAAACAATTCGACGCATGCTCGGAAGCATTGAACTTCATTTTCTCGGCTTGTCGTAGTGTTGTACGTCACTGCGTTCTTGACGGTCAAAAGTTCAAACTTTTGTGTGACCGTGTGTATGCAAGCCAAGCTTGAGCGGAATTCCGTTGGAAAAACCATCCAAGATTTTTTGGATGGAAATTCCGCTCGTGTGTACGCGGCATTAGTTCATTGAGAGCTACAAGCTGTCAGCTGCAATGGCTGGTGGTGCTTGCAGGCATTTATTCACAGGAAACTATGAATGAATGGCATGGCTTTTTGGGCAGAGCCACACTATTTTCAAATTGTGGCAGCGGGTGTAAGGAGAAGATCTCCAGCCCACTGTCAGAGTGGGGGGGGAGAGGCTGTAAATGCTGGAACATGTTACATGTTCCACCCTAAAACCGAGTGGCACATGTAACATGTTCCAAAGGGAAACTACCTCTTTAAAACATGACTTGAGCCAAATACAGCCTTGAAGTTAAAGAATTCATAAAGTGAGACACTGATAAGTTAAGGGAGTTGTAAAGGCAGAAGTTTTTTTTTTTTAAACTTAATGCATTCTATGCATTAAGATAAAAAAAAACTTCTATGTGTAGCAGCAGCCCCAGCACCCCCCTAATTACTTACTTGAGCCCCATCTCTCTCCGGCGATGTCCATGAGCGTCCTAGCCATCCGGGATTCTCCTGATTGAGAAGAATAGGTGTAGATCACGCTGGACTGACTCTATCGGTATTGTAGATTGGTAGGGTGTGGGCAGAGGGAAAGAATTTGTTTCCAAAGGTCCGTGCCCAGTTTGGAAAAAGGTGGTGATGAGCCCTGTTAGGGCTCCTATATTGCTTGTTATTTAAATGGTGCATGAATAGTGATTTTCATTATGGTTAAGCATATTCTCACAAGTAAACTTGTCCCTGGACACTCTCCCTGCTATAAGTTTGCTTACATAAAGTATATACTGGTATACATAGCTCCTGCCAGATGGTTCTCAATGCAGATAATCTGTCAATATATTTCAGATTTCCAGATGTGGTGGCTGTATTTGTTTTCTTTTCTTTCACCTGATGATTCAGCCAGTATCTCACTTTCTGTCCTAGGATGACACTCAACTCTACTCACTGTACTGTACCTATGGAGGAGAAGTGAGAAGGAGCCAAAAGAAGGCTTGAAATGGCTGCAAATGTTTTTTTTTCAATAGGATTCTTGGCTTTATGGAGCATAAAGGAACTGCCATGACTCTATTTCCTATTTCAGATATAATGGTCTGCCAAGGCTTATATGCATGGAAGCAATTATGTAAAGTTGAGGTGCAGCTTGGAATGTAGTATGTGTCATGTCCCCTAAAGAACGTGTATATTTCCCTGGAGCATTAGCACCATTTTATACAGCATACCATGATTGGTGATTGCTTTGACATATTGAAATAAAAATTGATTTTCAAATCCTTTGCCTGAAACATTCCATCACTAACCTGCCTTTATATGATTCTATCAAGGTGAAAGAAATCACACGGGATATTAAACAGCTGGACCATGCCAAGCGCCATCTGACCACATCAATTACAACCCTTAACCATCTACACATGCTGGCTGGAGGAGTTGACTCTCTGGAGTAAGTCTGGCACTTCTCATAACTTCATTAATAATTGGTGGTAGTACAAATATGCAGTTTATTGTCTTCAGTATTGCCAGCAAGAAACCCCCTGCCAAAAGGTGCCACCTTTACCAAGAAAAATGCATTCACATTTAGCAGCCTGTGGTTAGTCATGGAATTCTGCAAATTATTTTTTTGTTTAATTTTAAAAGGGAGCATGGATGTGCTGACCTCTTATCAAGATCAGACAGCATCAGTCTTTGTTACAATTCAAAAAATATACAGTGAAAATTTTTCTGTGAATAAAAACATATTAGGAAGGCTTTGCAATAATGGTCGTTTCCATTGCACATTTATTATTTTTTAGTGAACTCCTAAATAATCTTACTGTTGCAAGCAGGTATTTTCGCTATCACATTGATTGCTTTATAGGATTGTGTATGGCCACCAAAATATATACACATCTGCAGAAGATTTAAACCTCTAAAGCATATAGGAAGCTTTCCTATATTCATTTTTCAATTTGGAAAGTACCGGTATACTGTTTCATGTATTTAGTTGTTTCCATTTGACTTGTTAAAAATGTTCCCTGTTTGACTTTTTAGAAGAATACATTTTCACAGCAGGTCATGAGGATTCATTTAAACAAAGATAAACTCCATTGTTATATTTCCTGGTCACTACTTTTGAAATTTGTTTTGACATGATGAGGAAGTGCAATCTGCAATATAGGTTGGCCTAACGTGCTTGGGTTGAAGGCTTTTTAAAGCGGTTTTAACCCAAGGAAAAAAAGATCCTGTTCTTTTAAAGCACGATATACAACATAGTGCTTGTGCAGTGTCATTTGTCCCTCTCTATGCTGTAAAATACCTGGTTGATCCTGCCCGTTCCTGTGTCCCCCTGTGTGTGCTGACCATGGTAATCATGGCTGCTGATCCATGATACTGTGGTCAGTTTACATGCCTCTGTCAGGCCACAGTCTCTCCCTCTCTCGCGTCAGCTATTGAGTCAGTGACGATCTGCTCCCTGATCCACCCCTCCTGCTGCTATTCTGTGTAAAGCAACTGTGCCTAATAACTAGAATACTCTGTTATTTGAAGCTATGTTGCACAGTGTCTTATAAAAATTATGCAGCTCAATACCTTATTTTAGAGTACTGCTGAGCAGTTACATGACCTCCTGCCCATCTCTTCCTCTCCTCCCGGCTGTAGTCCTCAGATTAGGTAAGAAGAGCAGCGGGATATCACATGACCGCGTGGTGGCCCTGTGAAATAAAGTATTGCACTGCTTAAGTTCTATAAAACAAGGACACTGCAATGTAGCTTCATTTACAGCAGTATGCACCCAGAGACAAATGACCAAAACACTTGGATATAACTTCACTAAATGTAAGTACCGCTTGGTGCACCGCCCAGCCGCAGCAGTTGTCAGCTTCTCAGAGTATGACAGGCTGCCTGTAGTGGAACTGGATGGTGCAATACTGAAGACAATAAACTGCAAAAGGGAAACATAGCAGCATCACATGTGACAGACAGAATAACTCAAAATGATACTTCTGACTTGTGGGGTGCACTGCTGCAGCCTCTGCAACTTGACAGTTAGGCCCCTTTCACACCGAAGCGTTTTTCAGGAGCTACAGCGATAAAAATGGCGCCTGTATAGCTCCTGAAAAAAGCGGGTCCTTTAACTCCAGTGTGAAAGCCGGAGGGCTTTCACACTGGAACGGTGCGCTAGCAGGACGGTAAAAGTCCTGCTAGCAGCATCTTTGGAGCGGTGAATGAGCGGTGTATTCACCGCTCCTATACCGCTCCTACCCATTGAAATCAATGGGACACCGCGGGGATACTGCGGTAATACTGCCGTCAAAGCGCCGCTGCAGCGGCGCTTTGCGGGGGGGGGTTAACCCTTTTTCGGCCGCTAGCGGGGGTTAAAACCACCCCGCTAGTGGCCGAATACCACGGCTAAAACAACGGTAAAGCAGCGCTAAATATAGCGCTGCTTTACCGCCGCCGCCCGCCCCGCCCCAGTGTGAAACCGGCCTTAAGGATATTCATCAGATATGTTGCATACAAGATAGTGTAAAACAGGAAAATTCAAACAGTACCTCTATGCAAAAAAGACATTTAACATATAGCTAAAGCCAAATATGTTTTCTGGTTTTGAATAGACTAGGGAATGGTTAAAATTCTGGTCAGGTTTTGTTTTTCATCTGTGCTGTTAAGGGAAAGCCCTTCACTTCCTTTCCTGCAAACACAACAGGAAGTATGGACAAATCTTTCCAAAGTAGGTAAATCTCTTCTTAGACAGTTGTCCCTGGAGCAGGTGTCTCCATTGAAAAAATTCCCCTCTATTCCTGGTTTGGTGGCAACACAAATTTTTACATTTTCCCTCACTTATATTCCCAGTGAGAGTGGGACAGAATACAATTACCTAGCAGGGACACAGGCTGCAATAAATACTTTTGTGATTTCCCTCCACATTATCCAAGACATACTTTAATACTTAACCTCTCGTCAGTCTTTGCTTTATTGGAGAGACACCTCTGTCTGGAAATTGTTCAGAATCTGACACTTCCCAGAGTTTTGCATGCCTGGTCCCTTTTTTTTGTGTAGTACAGGGTATAGTAGTGAAATAGTAGATGACCAGGCATCTGACAGTTCTGGAAGTTTTAGATTCTTCAGGTAGCAGTATCGCTTCAGTTTAGCTAGTGCAGTCAAGGAAGAGGTAAGCATTGAAAGTCTTCTTTGCAGGGGTTGTATGGTTTTTTAAATGGTATTCTAACGGTCACTTTAATTGGTTTCACCGCTCTTGCTTTGAACTACCTTGTCATCTGACCTACACATTATTTTAACTGAGTGAAAACGCAAACATTTTTAATGGTGATAACTTCACTGAAAAGTTAATACCAGCATTGCTGAACTCATGGTAAAGGGAACACAGAGCTACTTTTTTATTTAAAGTGTAACTCCAGCCAAATTTAATTTTTTTCTCTTATTAGATTTTCCTTTCCCGTCGTAAAATGTCAATACATAAAATAGAAGTGTAGTTTCCTGTAGACCTTAGTTCCGTTTATGGATGAAAACCAAAATCAGCTGAATTTTGTATATGCACTCACTACAGAATTGCTACCTAAAAGTAAACCCTACTGGTGACCTTTATCTCTCAAGTTATTATCCCTCTCTGTGCAGTCATCCCTTATTTTATGGAAATCCCTATATTCAGCCTCTAGGACATAATGTTTCTGCCTCTAGGAGTCATGCCTGTAAATGTTAGGGTCTTGCAATGTCTCGTGGGACTTGTAGTTTCATCACAGCTGGAGGGCCGAGGTTGCCTACCCCTGCTCTAGGACTTACCCCCAAGTTAGTCCCATCTCTATGCCACTTAGTGTTCTGGATGTCCTCATATATTGTTTCTCCACTAAATCTTGGAAATTCACAAACCTGGATCTGTACTCAGAAGGCACTCTCAAAAGCTTTTGGGAAGTTGCGAGAGAATTTGGCTTGTCCATCCATTGAGCATTTCAAATATATACAAATCGCACATTTCTTATGGTCACTCCCAGTTCAAAACCGTATTTTATACCCACCAAAACTTGGCAATACTATTTATTAGTTGCAGCACTTCTTTATAATACCCTTCACAATAACGCATGCTTCACCAAGACTACTGCAAGTCTACTGCTTTTCACCAATGGAAGCTAGATCTTTCTGCCTCCTTTACCAATTCACAATGGACCTTTTGCATTCAACTCCATTTATAAGTCGACCAACTTTATTGACTATTGGAAACTGACACAAATTATTACCCAATGGGCGTACTTAACCCCATTTAGACTAGCCAAATTTTATGTCTTGTACTCCCCTTTATGCTGGTGAGGTAGCGACTCCATAGGAACACCGATGTCTATTTTGTGGAATTGTAACTACATCAACAGTTTCTGGAGGAAAATATTCCAAAAGATTTGAGGTCACCGGTATAGTTCTTCATTTACGAGCCCTTGAGATTCTAAACCTAGGCATAGAAAACTTTCCATTTCAGTTTCGTACAGTTGTCACCCATATCCTATTCCCGGCTAAGATTATGATTACTAGGCATTGGAAACGGAACCTTGCACCTAATCCTTCAGATGCTGGTAAGAACCTGTTTCGTATATAAAAAAAATTGTTGGCTCTTAGCCTAGACAAATACTCAGTTTTTGAGGATTCATGGAAACCATGGGCTCAGTGGGCAAAACAAGATTGAGTCTTTGAACCTTTTTTACTCTTGCCTTATCGGTTGGCCCTAACATGCTGCATTCTTCTGTACTTTTTTTCTTCTTTTGTTATGTTCATATTTGGTTATAACTTATCCCGCCTTTGGGTGATGTTTTTATTTTTGGATGCATAAAAAAAAAAGTAATGATAAAAATAAAATAAAATAAACCCTATTGTATTGTTTTGCAGAGCAATGACAAGAAAAAGGCAGTATGGTGAAGTTGCCAACCTCCTGCAAGGGGTGGTGAATGTCTTGGAGCACTTTCAGAAGTATATGGGTATTCCTCAGATTCGCCAGCTATCAGAAAGGTGAGAAAGGGCTTGGTGTCTCACTTCAAATGTACTTTTTTATTTTTTTTAAACAAATACATGTAGCAGAGTTTGGCCTAAATGTATGAAAAAATGTGTTTTCGCTGTAAACGGCCAATTACAGCAGCCGTTTACAGCACGATCGCAGGTCCAATGAGAGATGATCTCATATGTAAACATATGAGATCATCTCTCATCGCCGCTCTCCCTCCTCACACAGAGACAGCGTGTGAGGAGGGAGAGATGAACCTCTGCAGCGGTTAGTAAAAAAAATAAAAAATAAAGTGCCAATTTGTCCCCAGTGCCATGTATAGGTGCCATCTGTCATCAGTGCCATATCAGTGTCACGTGTCATCAGTGCCACATATTAGTGCCATCTGTCATCAGTGCCACATATTAGTGCCATCTGCCATCAGTGTCATGTGCCATCTGTCATCAGTGCCACATCAGTGTCACGTGTCATCAGTGCCCCGTATTAGTGCCATCTGTCATCAGTGTCATGTGTCATCAGTGCCACGTATCAGTGCCATCTGTCATCAGTGCAAAACATATGTAAAAATCAGTGTAAACATATGAGATCATCTCTCATCACTGCTCTCCCTCCTCACACAGAGACAACGCGTGAGGAGGGGGAGATGAACCGCTGCAGCGGTTAGTAAAAATAAAAATAAAGTGCCAATCTGTCTCCACTGCCACCTGTCCCAACTGCCACCTGTCCCCAGTGCCACTTATAGGCGCCATGTGTCATCAGTGCCACGTATCGGTGCCACCTGTCATCAGTGCCACCTGTCAGTGTCACGTGTCATTAGTGTCACGTGTCATCAGTGCCACGTTTTAGTGCCACCTGTCATCAGTGCCACCTATTAGTGCCACATATAAGTGCCATCTGTCATCAGTGTCATGTGTTATCAGTGCCCCGTATTAGTGCCATCTGTCGTCAGTGTCACGTGTCATTGTCCTGTTGCTCCAGGGCCTTCAAAAGTGCAATAGGTAGTCAACAAGTTAGATGTGTAATTTATGCTCCTAGAACACGTGATGGCGCTCCCTGCATGTTGAGCCTCTCTATGTGGCCACGCTGTGTAAAAGTCCCACATATGTGGTATAGTAATACTCAGGAGGAGTAGCAGAATTTATTTTGGGGTGTCATTTGTGGTATATACATGCCATGTGAGAGTAATAACCTATTACAATGACAATTTTGTGGAAAAAAAGAAAAAAAAAATCTTAATATTGCAAAGAATTGTGGGAAAAAATGACAACATCAAAAACCTCACCATGCCTCTTACTAAATACCTTGGAATGTCTACTTTCAAAAAAGGGGTCATTTGGGGGTATTTTGTACGTTCCTGGCTTGTTCGGGTCACAAGAAATGAGATAGGCCACCAGTACATCAGATGTGATCAATTTTGTATGATTTACACCACAGCTTGTAGACTCTCTAACTTTCACAAAGACCAAATAATATCCACTAATTTGGGTTATTTTTACCAAAGATATGTAGCTGTATAAATTGTGGCCAAAATTTATGAAGAAAAATTAATAATTTGCTAAATTTTATCACAAAAACAAAGAAAATGCATTTTTTTTTCCAAAAATGTACGGTCTTTTTTCATTTATAGCGCAAAAAAAAATAAAACCCAAAGGTGATCAAATACCACCAAAAGAAAGCTCTGTCTGTGGGGAAAAAGGACAGAAAATTCATTTGGGTACAGTGTTGCATGACTGAGTAATTGTCATTCAAAGTGTGAGAGCACCGAAAGCTGAAAATTGGTCTGGGCAGGAGGGGGGTTTAAGTGCCCAGTAAGCAAGTGGTTAATAGAGGAGCTGGCAGTAATCTTTATTTAACTCTACTGCCAGCTACCAATAGTAGCAGGAGGGTCTGGAGGAGACAGCTTGCACACACAGGAGCTGACAG
Source organism: Lithobates sylvaticus (assembly GCA_028564925.1). Lineage (NCBI taxonomy): Eukaryota > Metazoa > Chordata > Amphibia > Anura > Ranidae > Lithobates > Lithobates sylvaticus. The sequence continues at coordinate 349,503,121 of CM053027.1, read as the reverse complement.
GAAGGGGGAGAAGGGGAGAGAGGAAAGCGGAGGTATGATGGAGGCCACATAACCTGACCATGGTAATCATGGATCAGCAGTTATAATTACCATGGTCAGCACACTAAGGGGGACAGGATCAACCAGTTTTTTTTTTTACAGCATAGAGAGGGACAGATTAGACAGCACAAGCCTGCTATAAGGGAACAGGATCTTCTTTCTTTTTTTTTTTTTTTTCTTTTTTTATTGTTGCAACCTCTCGAACACTGGCAGGAGACATGATTTATTACTCAGGCTGTGGCCTATTTTTATTTAATTTTTTACCTGGTACTTGACATATATTTAACCGATTTTTAAAAGTTAAAGCGGTTCTGCACTTTTTTTTTTTTTTCTTTCTACAGATGTTTTTTAAAAGCTGTCAATAGTTGCCAATGCCCCTTTATTAAAAAATTTTTCGCTCCTACCTTGCGCTGTCTGCTGTTCTCCCTTATCTCTCCCTGCGTCTATGGGCGGGGTTTCTGCGGGGATCAGCATAATTTCCGATCTGATCTCCGCACTGTCTCCTGGGATATCGTATAACTAATCCCAGGAGTCATTGCACTTATCCGAGGCAAAATCTCGCGTGATTTCGCTTGACCTATCATGCGAAGCTCTCTCCCTGTACTGAGAGCTTCACATCACAATGGGGGCGGTAACTTTCTAAGACGCCGCCCGTTGTCCTGGAAAACATGACACATTTCAGCGCGCGAACCAGCAAGGAATGCTGGTTCCTCAGAAGGAGGAAGTGATTGCTTGTGGGTTTCAAATGCCCACAAGCAAAATGACATCGGCCGAAGATTAGGTAAATAAAGAGAGATTTTAATGAGAAACGGACATGGATAGCGGGAGAAGACAGGAAAGGTAAGCTTATTTTTTTAAACACATCGTTTTTAAAGATTTGGGGAAAAAAATTTAATTCTTTAGCGCAGAACCACTTTAATTTGGAATTGAAATACTTTGTTGTAATACCTGTGATTTCCACAGGACTGTGATTATTGGAGTTCTTTTGAAGCCCACAGGCCATATTAGAAGATTTAGTCAATAGCCTGTCATTTCAGGATAAAAGGGCATCATCATGTAAACCTGCTCAGTTGTAGGATAGAGACACGCATGGCTATGCAGGGATCTATAAAGATTTATCCGTAATCAAATCGCTTATAAATGTCCCTCTGTGTACATTGCTGCTTCCTCCAATGTGATGACAATCATTGCATATGCTAATACTTTTTAATTAGCTTAGCTTAGTTTGGAAGTACATTCTCTAGTTTACATCTATTTAATTTCTCGAAAAAAAAATGATTTTGCTGGATTTCATTTAGCTCGAACGTTATTTTTCATCATCCATTTATAGAACATTTCCATTATGCGTCACCATGTAATCTGTGGAAACATTTGGGGACGCGGCACAGTAGAGCAGGCACTGATCAATGGAGGATTGATGGGAATGCAGATGGCATCTTATTTCAAATGCCAATGGAGACCATGATGGATTGTTTAACTCCTGATATTTTTAGTTGTGTCTTTGTGAAGCCTTTTTCCTGATGTTTATGTTTTGATAACCGCTCCATCTGGTTGTGATAAGAATCACGATTTGCACGGAAATGAAAGGCACACCCTGCACATTGCTTACATCTCCAGTATTCACAATAAGGAAATACATCTTGTTAAAGCCAGAATAAATAGACTTTTGGGCTGTTGCTTCTCATTTCCCTCACTGACAACAACTAAAATTGATTATTGTCCTGTTTATTAATGCACTCCCATTAAATGTCACATATTTAACACTTCGTTCTCTAGCTGCAATCCCATTAGGCCTACACTGTAGCATGATGATGGTGCCGAGACTTAAAATGCTGTACTGTAGGTCTATATTTTATGTCATGGAGTTAATGCAACCTTCTATATTTAGGCATGGATCGTTTCTTAGTAAGATTTCTGAGTGATATTTAAAGTTGAACTACACTACATCTGAGCACCACAAACTGAAACCGCTATTTATTCGTTTTCTATATTTAAAGCAAACTCACCCATCCATGTAGCCATGCTTTATTTTGCTGAAAAATCACTTGGAACACCCCCTAGAATTTCTCATCTTAAGTAAGGGCAGATGATTCATGTAGTATTTACTTCCTTGAATTCATCTGCTGTTAGCTCAGGCAGCATTCAGGAGGGTGTGTTTAGCTGAGAAAACCCTCCTCCCCTTCTACCCTCCTGAAGACTCCTGGGCTTTATGACATAATTTGCCTAGGCACGAAAACCAGGAAGTAACTGAAGAAATGTAACAATACAATATACTTTCCTATTTACTAATGTTGGCAGCATAAGGATTAAAAATAGTCCATCTTGATTGAGTGAAGTTCCACTTTAAAATCATAGTCACTAAACCATGTGTTGGGGAATTTGGGAAGTTGGGGAATTTGTTGTTCATCGTTATCACCAAACAGTGTATTTACGCCACACCTCAAGTACGTTTTTAGGGCTTTTTCTGGCCACTTTTATTTAACCCCTTCATGCAGAAGCCTTTTTTCTGACACTTGTGGCTTTAAAGTTAAAATCCATATTTTTTGCTAGATTAAATGGATCCCCCAAATATTATGTATATATTTATGTATATATTTTTGTACAGAGACCCTAGAGAATTAAATGGCGATCGTTGCAATATTTTATGTCACAGTGTATTTGCGCAGTGGTCTTTCAGATGCAAATTTTTGAAAGAAATACACTTTCATGAATTAAAAAAAAAAAAACGTAAAGTTAGCCCAATTTTTTTTTGTATAATGTGAAAGATGATGTTACATTGGGTAAATAGATACCTAACATGTCATGCTTTAACCACTTCAATACTGGGCACTTCCCCACTCCCTAAGCCCCCCCCCCCCCCCCCTCCTTCCCAGACCAATTTCTAGCTTTCGGCGCTGTCACACATTGAATGACAATTTCTGTACAAATAGAGCTTTCTTTTTGGTGGTATTTGATCACTGGGGTTTTTATTTTTTTGCACTACAAATAAAAAAAGACCGAAAATGTTGAAAAAATATGTTTTTCTTTGTTTTTGTTATAAAACTTTGTAAATAAGTAAGTTTTTTCCTTCACTGATGGGGCTGCACTGACGGGCACTGATGAAGCAGTACTAATTGGCACTGATGAGGTGGCACTGATGGGCACTAATGATGAGGCACTTAAATGCATTACTGATAGGTTGCACTAATGAGCGGCACTGATAGATGGCACTGTTAGGCAGCACTGACCAGGAGGCACTACCAGGCACTGATTGGCATACCAGGTGGTCATGGGTGGGCATACCTAATGGTCAGGATCGCAGTTTGGTTTGTGTGGTTTGAATACTGTTTACATTTGCGGGCCTGACTTAACCCACGAAGGGATGGGGCGCTTTTAACATTTTTCATTTCTTTTTCTTATTTATTTATTTTTTTACACTATACAGTTTAAAAAAATTCTGATCACTTTTATTGCGGTCACAAGGAATGTAAACGTCCCTTGTGACAGTAATAGTGACAGGTACAGGGGGGAAGGAGGGGGATGTCCCCTCACGCTGCTTGGGATAACAGCTGCTTAGCTGCATCGAATATGATCACAAGAAAGCTGAACGCCGGCTCTAAAAACCGGTACTGGGGTGATGCGTGCAGCAGCAGGCAGGGGGCGGGCGACCCCTGCCGCCGCCTGTAAAGGCAATCCAGCAAGTATTTAGCAGCTTCGATGGCTTTTACATCAGAATCGCTAGCCCTTAAAAAAAAAAAAAAAAAACGGGATGATGCCTAGAGGCATCGTCATGGTATAACCACTGAAAGTCCAGGACGTTGTCAGTGTTAATTTTGGCAGCAAATTGCGATTTTAGTTTTAGTCTTCGTCTTAGGACTAAAATGGCATTTTAGTTTTAGTCCCATTTTAGTCTTCTGCAAGTGTTTAGTTTTTTATTTAGTCGACTAAATCTCCAGTACATACATTTTAGTCAACTAAAATCTAATGGGTTTAGTTACATTGTAATGCATTATTTAAGCATTTCTCTACAATTTCCAAACTTGTGTATATATGTGTGTGTGTGTGTGTATGTATGTATGCATGTATGTATGTGTGTGTGTGTGTGTGTGTGTATATATATATATATATATATATATCTCTCTCTCTCTCTCTCTCTCTCTCTCTCTCTCTCTACTTTCCTATGTGACATGCTGTGTCATAACAATTGTTTTTGTCACTACACCTAAGGCCAGCCATACACAGTTCGAATCTCTGCTGGTTCAGCAAAAAAGGGCCAAGATGCAAACCATTAACCACTTCCCGACCGCCTAACGCCGATATACGTCGGCAAAATGGCACGGGCAGGCAAAATCGCGTACCTGTACGTGATCGTGCATGTGCCTGCCTGTGGGTCGCGCGCGCGCGCCGCCAGTGGCGCGCTTGCGACCCGGTCGGGAGCTCCGTGACCCCGGCCGCGGGACCAGCGGACCCGATCGCCGCTGGTGTCCCGCGATCGGGTTACGGAGCTGAAGAACGGGGAGAGGTTTGTGTAAACAAACCTCTCCCCGCGCTTCCTACACTGACTGTCAGTGATCGGCTGTTCCCTGTCATCGGGAACGCCGATCAATGACGTCAGACGTACAGCCACGCCCCCCTACTGTAAAAAAAAACACAACACGTCACACTGACTCCTCCCCGCCCCCTAGTGGTTAACTCTTTCACTACAACTGTCATTTACATAGGAATCAGTGCTATTTAAATAGCACTGATTTCTGTATAAATGACAAATGTCCCAAAAATGTGTCAAAAATGTCCGATGTGTCCGCCATAATGTCGCAGTCACAATAAAATCGCTGATCGCCGCCATTACTAGTAAAAAAAAAAATATTAATAAAAATGCTATAAAACTATGCCCTATTTTGTAAACGCTATAACTTTTGCGCAAACCAATCAATAATCGCTAATTGTGATTTTTTTTTTTTTTACCAAAAATATGTAGAAGAATACGTATCGGCCTAAACTGAGGAAAAAAATATTTTTTTATATATTTTTTGGGGATATTTATTATAGCAAAAAGCAAAAAATATTGCATTGTTTTCAAAATTGTCGCTCTATTTTTGTTTATAGTGCAAAAAATAAAAACCGCAGGGGTGATCAAATACCACCAAAAGAAAGCTCTATTTGTGGGAAAAAAAGGACGCCAATTTTGTTTTGGAGCCACGTCGCACGACCGCGCAATTGTCAGTTAAAGCGACGCAGTGCCGAATCGCAAAAAGGGGCCTGGTCCTTTGGCTGCTAATTGGTCCGGGCTGAAGTGGTTAATAGGCATGCTGAATGTACCAAGTTGATCGATCAACTTGTGTACAACCAATAGCAAGCGGCTTCTATAGCCGCTAGCGTTAATCACTGTCTTCTCCCGGCTGGAAAAAAACTGTGGTTTCTTTCCTGCAACCAATGGTTGCAGGAAAGAGAACTTCTTACCCTCTATGGCCTGCCTAATACTGCATCTCTGCCCTCTGCCCAACATAAAAATCTCTCTGGCTATTCTACAACATAATTAAATTGCTGACAGTGTAAACAAAATTTAGCCTGTGAAGAGCAACTTTTAATGCAATGCGTTTTTGATGCATTGTTTTAGGTGCATTACTTTTAAACTCTATAGAACATGCATTTTGATGACGGTGCACCAGGATTAAACGCACATAAAATGGGACCCTAAAAATCTTTTTATGTGTATAGCAGGACTGGATACCAGAGTAGGGCTGCAGGAACAGACATTGCCTGTGCTCCAGCTTAGCCCTGCTAGTTAGAAAATACTTCTATTTCTTTTTTTAACTAAACTATACCTCATTACTTTGGCGCTGTTTCTGGAACCTAAAAAGGTTAAATGGACATTTTAAAATATTTAAAATGAACTGGAAAATATTTTAACTGAGATATAACAACTGTACCACAAGTCAAAAAAGACCAGCTGTCTCAGCCCCTTTTTAAGCTGCACGTTGCCAGTCCTGGTCTTAAATTTCTGGTAGGCTAAGCAAAAAGTGTTTGTGGTTTTTCTAAGCTGTACAGCTATTTGAAAATGAAGGGAAATGTGAAACAAAAGAAAAGAACATAAGCCCTTTCTTGATTTCTATTATGGATGCCAAATTGGCACATTTTTGGCTAATACATTGATTAATAGTTGTTTCGGACTTCTCCCTAGACAACTTTAGGTTCATTTTCATCTGAAGATTTCATAAAAGTTGGTGAATTGGTAAACGTAAAACTTAAGATTAATCTTTACTTCTTGCAGTGTTGCCAACCCACCCCGAAGTGAAATTTACTGGAAGGATGCCACCAATTTTTTACTGGCACTGCAAAAAAGTACCTAAAATGGCAATTTCAGTGCTAAACAGTGCAAATATCAATATTTAACCACTTCAATACCAGGTACTTTCGCCCCTTCCTGCCTAGGACAATTTTCAGCTTTCAGCATTGTCGCACCTTAAATGACAATTGCGCGGTCATGCAATACTGTGTCCAAACGACATTTTTTGCATTTTCTTCCCACAAATAGAGCTTTCTTTTGGTAATATTTGATCACCTCTGGGGTTTTTATGTTTTGCTAAACAAACTAAAAAAAAAAAAAATTTTTGAAAACAATTTTCTTTCTTAGTTTCTGTCATAAAATTTTGTTTCCTCCTTCACTGGTGGGCGCTGATAAGGGCAGCACTGACAGGCACTGATATGTAGAATTGATGGGCGGCACTGATGGGGGACACTGGCGGCACTGATGGGGGGCACTGACTGGCGGCACTGATTGGCAGCACTCATGATGAGGTACTGACAGGTGTTACTGCTGGGCACTGATTGGCACTGGGAGACTATAATGAGGAGCACTGACTGGCAGCTATTGGGCACTGATTGGCAGCTGATTGGCACATCGGATGGGGGCTATGCTGATAATGACTGTGCTGATTATTAGCACAGACCCCCTCTCTGACAGGGAGAGCCACCGATTGGCTCTCCCTGTCAGCGTGAACCAGGGAATACATTTTTTCCTCAGTTTAGGCCGATATGTATTATTCTTCTGTATATTTTTGTTAAAAAAAAAATCGCAATAAGCGTATATTGATTGGTTTGCGCAAAAGTTATAGCATCTATGGCAGATTTATGGCATTATTATTATTATTATTATTATTATATTCTTTACTAGGCGGCAGTCAGCAATTTTTTATCGGGACTGCGATATTGAGGCGGAGAAATCTGACACTTTTGACACATTTTTGGGACCAGTGACATTTATATAGCGATCAGTGCTATAAAAATGCACTGATTACTGTATAAATGTCACTGGCAGAGAAGGGGTTAACACTAGGTGGCAATCAAGGGGTTAACTGTTCCCTAGGTGTGTTCTAACTGTGGAGGGGATGGGACTGACTAGGGGAGGAGACTGATTAGTGTTCCTACTTGGTAGGAACACACACGATCTGTCTCCTCTCCCCTGACAGAACCGGGATTTGTGTGTTTACACACACAGATCCCGGTTCTCGCTCTGTCACCAGCGATCATGGGTGGCCAGCGGTCATCCCCCCGCCGGGCACTCGCATCGGCTCCGGGCACACGCTGTGGGCGTGCATGCCTCCTACAGCGCCGACCTACAGCTATGACGGCTCGCCCAGGGGAGCCATCCTACCGCATTATAACTGCGGCAGCTGGTCGGGAACCAGTTAAAGTAGAACTGTACGCAAAACTTTCTTTTTTTTTTGTCTGTCTTTTCATTTTGGATAGCGTAAGGGAGGGTTATAACCCCAATTGGTATAGTTTTTGCCATCTGTGCCCCATTGGGGAGATTTCTTTTCACTTCCTGTCCCATAGCCAAAACAGGACTTGAGGATAAATCCTTGCAAATTTAAAGGAATTTATTGGAAGATTTCCCCTGTATTATCTTTCTGGGGACAACCCAAAATGTGTGAATTTCTGTTACTTTCCCTTTTGATTATAATGGTAAACCGGACAAATGGGGTGAATCTCCCCAACGGGGACACACACAGTAAAAATGACACGTGTTCTAATCCATCTCCACTCTATCCAAAACTAAAAAAAAAAAATTTGCCTTTTAGTTATACTATAAAGACAAAAACTAGCATTTACCATGAAAACAAAAACATATCCTGGTAAATCTTTTTGAAATTCCGAACTCCTTAGCTAACCATGAAAATAAATTTGCTTTATTAATGAGGCAAATACATTGTCAGTGCGTGATGGATAACTTATGACTCTGACATACAATTACTTTTAACTAAGTAAAATGTGGTGATATGTTGTTGTCGTATTTTTTTTCCTGTGAGCGTCGCTTGTTTTGTCGTGACCTTTTAGAGTGGGATGTATGGTTCCGAGCCAACAAAAAATAATGGCTTAAGATAAATATAAATGCCTCAAAAAAGAATAAGGTCAGCTTGTCGGAACAATCCCTCTCTAGTGACTTTCTTCGTTCACGGAACAAGGATGAAAAATAGGTTTGGCACTTGCTAGGAATCAAAGATCAAAGCAGAGGCAGAGCAGATCATTGGAGATAAGGGTTGTATAATTTTGTCTGTTCATCAACAGAACCATCAAGGTGTCTGCAATCACTTTATACCTGAACAGAAAGGACTTTTCAACAGTGATATTAAGAAATGTATGTAAACATTTTCTCTAATGGGGAGCCTCGTATAAAATGAGGAGACAAAAAGCTCAGTTCTCAAAGCTTACACACCAGGGTAAGAATTAGAAAATGACCGTTATTTTAAGCTGAGTCCAGAGTGATTTAAAAAATGACAGGATAGTGACTAAAAATAAACATCCTTATCTTTTATATTAGGCTTCATTCCCACGGCCAATTGTACTATTAGGTTGGGGAGAACCCTTGTTGTTCAGGACTTCCTGTCCAGCAAGACTCCTCTAGTGCTGCCACCACACACATCTACAGGACATCTAATGACACACAACCATTCTTCTATAGGGGACCTTCTGCTGGACCCTCTGTCACTAGTTCTACTTCTGACATCCTCCTCACAGAGAGGCCTAATGATCACATATAAGAAGTGACACAAGTCAAGCAATACCCTGCACCTAATGATAATCTGTCACTATATGGGGTGGGTGGGGGAGTGGTGCACACGTCAGAGGTGGGCGATGAGGTGACAGCACAGGGACTGACTCTCATCGGTTGCTTCATACTTCTCCCTGCTCCTCCAGACCTGCTCGCTGCTCAGCCTGCAGTTCTCACTCATATTAGGGTTCATATGCATGGCCAATTGTACTAATGTTGTTACATGCGTTTTCTAGGAGAAAGGTTCCTGAGTAATGATCAGTAAGATACCTGCATATAGATGCGTTTAGACACTTATGCGTACATAATAATTTATTTGTCCCCTTTTGTTTACATTTAATTAAGTGCTTAAAAACCAGTATACATGCGTTTAAATCCCTAAGCGCGTAAAGCTCGCAGATTTTTGGATTCTGCGTTAAAGATCTGAATGTAGTGGAAGTTTAGGCACCTGTGTGAATGGCTCCCTTGAAAACAATGCAGTTGTGTTCAGATTGTAATAAAAAAATACCCAAAGTGATGTCAGCTCGGAGGGGAACGCCTCGTGCTCCCCTCTGACTGGCTGTCTCCTCTAGCCCAGGGCCGTCTTAATGCACGGGACAACCTAGGCACTGCCTATGTGGGCAGGATCTATAGTGCTCCAATCACAGAGCATGGAGAGGAGAGCCGGCGGGGATCATAGCAGTACAACTCCAGCACAAGTAGCAGAGGTAAGATGCTCTTATATAGGGGGGTATTGGGGAGGGCTCCCCCCTTCCAAGCCCTTCACCACCCCTGATGCTTGGCTGCAGTCTCCCATCCCCGCTCCTCCTTCCCATCCCATTCCCTTGCAGCTATGATGTGCATAGTGTATAGCTAGCTACTGCAACTCTGTTCCTACAATGGAATTTTTACAGGTCGGAACTGCAACCAGTAGCTAGCTATACACTGTGCACATTGTAGCTGTAAGGGAATCTGGTTTCAGCTCCAGTGTGTGCTGTGTGGGGAGCAGGAACTCTGCCTGTGTCCAGGCTGTGTACAATGCAGGAATGGGAAACGGAGCTTTGCCAGCAGTGACCCCCCCTGCCCTCCTGCCCCCCCCTGCACTGTGCCCTCCTGCCCCCCCTGCACTGTGCCCTCCTGCCCCCCCCTGCACTGTGCCCTCCTGCCCCCCCCTGCACTGTGCCCTCCTGCCCCCCCCCCCTGCACTGTGCCCTCCTGCCCCCCCTGCACTGTGCCCTCCTGCCCCCCCCCTGCACTGTACCCTCCTGCCCCCCCTGCTCTGTGCCCTTTTACGCCCCTGTACTATGCCCTCTGAACTCTCTATACTGTGTCCTCATGCACTGCACACCTCTAACCCCCTGTACTGTGCCCTTCTACCCATCATGTGCTGTACCTTCCTAACCCCCTGTACTCTGCCCTCCCTGTGTTTTTCATCCTCCTGCCCTCCACCAGCTGTCACTTCTGCCCCATATCTCCCAATAAAGCCTCCTGTCTGCTGAGGACAGTGCCATCATAGCCTCTATTTAGATGAATAGTTGCTATGCCACCAGGCAGCGCTTGAAAGATTTGTTGAGAGCTGACCTAAGCAAACTGACAAACTGTGGAAGTTCCCACCAGAAGCCTGCCTTAATTATAGTATACACCATGCAGACTAAATGAAATCACTATAGAAAACAGCAGTGTTATGTATGTTTAACCCCTTTACGGCAGCTATATGCATATATGCAATAGCAGGGCGAATTGAACCTAATTTCCATCTACCGTATCCAATATAATGGGGGTGGGAGTAGTTTTAAGTATAGTTTTTTGTTTTTGACTGAACTTCCACTTTATATTTGAGCACCACTGACGCACGTGTTTGTTGCTGCAAATGTTACTAAAGGTCTTCTAATTGAATTCAACATAGTAGAAAAATCTAAGATCCAGGCTATTCTCTCTACCTGCTAATCTTTGAAGACTTGCCTAGAAAGCAGACACTGATGTAAACCATATTGGTTTGATCACTAAGCTATAAGACCATGTTTTTTTTTAATGCTTAGCAGCAGGTGATTCATCTCCTGTCGACAGATGCCCCATTTGCAACATATTGTGACCATCCACTGGCAGATCTGTCACCAAGAGCTATTATAGCCTTTGAGAGAGATGCCCAAGTTCAGAATCTGCAGAATGTGCCAAAGGAACCTGGCATAACTTCATGCACATGCAGTGTAAAGCCTTTTTCCCTTTTCTGCGGACAAATTAAAACAATCTGCAGTCAGTCTGAGAAATGTTCCAAACTCTGCTTGTAATTACTGTATGAGAACTTCTGATGGAAATGTGTATTTGTGCTTTTATTAGATCCCTACACAGACAGATTTGTTGCTTTGGGAAATTGATTGGCAGGGCGGAAGCTCAGGGATTCCTCTAGGTTATAAAGCAGAGTGGATGATAATGTTAATTCAGTTAGTCGCAAAGATTTTTTTGCTTAGCAAACGTGATAAGTAATGAGGGCAGTGATCATTTTATAGGAAACGCTTAGTCTGTTCATTAATGTGTTGCTTGCATGTAAAGAGGTCAGCTTGATGTATATGATTTTATTTATTAATATACTAGTATAATCATACCAGTGTACGTATGTGATTGTGTGTGTGTGTGTGTGTGTGTGTGTGTATGTATGTGTATATATATATATATATATATATATATATATATATATATATATATATATATATATATATATATATATATATATATATATATATATATACACATACATACATACATACATACATACATACATACATACATACATACATACATACATACATACATACATACATAATGTGTGTATATGTATGATATATATACACACAATCACATACGTACACTGGTATGATTATACTAGTATATTAATAAATAAAATCATATACATCAAGCTGACCTCTTTACATGCAAGCAACACATTAATGAATATACACACACACACATACACACAATTGTTTCATAATGGTTTAAACACACTTGGTATTTTACTTTTTTGTAATACATTTTTTGTACTTAAAGCCTTCAGTCATTTTTCATCTTTCCATCTATTAAAAGTTCAGCCCTTGTTGTTTTAACTTTGGATGGTAAAACCTTATACAGTCCACTTCTTGTTTCTTGTCTGGTCATTAGCCCAGGCTTATAACATCATGCACAGCTTTCTTGTGAGAGTTTGCCAGGAAAGGAGGGGGGATGAGTCATAAGAGGGCCAAAAGAGCTGCAGAGCTGGAGGCGTGCCTCTGTGTAAATCCAGGAAGTGAACAGGCAGCAGCTTCAGCTGCCCACAGTTAAAATGGATGCAGCCAGACTCAGTGGAGGGAGATTTCTGCAGCATATTTGGCAAGTACAGAAACCCAGTATATATAAAATAATATGCAAAGTGGTTGGAGGGAAGCTTCAGAATGAATGAATGAATGAATGATTTGTATAGCGCTACAACTGCGAACTGAATCGCCTCGAGGCGCTTGTCTGCTCTTGTTGTGATGCCATGTTTAGAAGAGGTGGGTCTTGAGTTTTTTCCTGAAGGCCTGATGGTTTCCTTCCAAGTGGATGTTGTTCGGTAGCGCATTCCATAGCCGGGGTCCCTGTCCCTGTACTGCAAATCTTCGTTCTCCCTTCGATTTGTATCGGGCTTTGGGGATGAGAAGGAGATTTTGGTTTGTTGATCGAAGGCTGCGATTTGGTATGTATTTTTCTATTTTCTCACAAAGGTATTGAGGCGCATTTCCTTGTGTACATTTGTGGGTGAGGCAGAGGGTCTTGAATGTGATCCTCTCTTTTACCTTGAGCCAATGGAGGATCCTTAGGGATGGGGAGATGGATTCCCAGGGTTTCTTTCCGGTGACTAATCTTGCTGCTGTGTTTTGGACAATTTGAAGGCGCGCAATCTGGTAATCCGGTAATCCAATGTACAGGGAGTTTGCATAATCGAGACGCAAATTGATGATCGTTCCTTCTACTACCGCTTTTTCCTTTTCCGGGATGAAGGGGATGAGTCTGCGTAGCATGCGAAGGAGATGGTGGGATCCGCTGATTACGGATCCTATTTGTGCCTCCATGGTCATCTCTGAATCAAAGATTACTCCGAGGCTTTTGGCTTTGTTGCTTGGAAGGATGGTCTGTCCCAGGATGGTTGGTGGTGTCCAAGGGGTCTTTGTCTTTTTCCTTGAATTTGCGTCGAGGAGCAGTAGTTCTGTTTTTGATCCATTTAGTTTGAGGGAGCTAGTGGTCATCCAGTCATCTATCGATGTAAGACATTTTCCTAGTTCCTGGTATTGGTCTTTTTGTCCAGTGATCCGGAAATACAGTTGAGTGTCGTCTGCGTATGAGTGGAAGCATTGATCCGATTTGCTAATAATTTTGAAGAGTGGCCGGATGTAAATGTTGAACAGTACTGGTGACAAGGGTGATCCTTGAGGGACTCCATAAGAAATTGCCCGGGTTTCCGATGTGAAGGCTCCTAGCTTCACTGTCTGTGACCGGTTTCCTAAGAAGGAAGCGAACCATGGCAGATCTCCATCTGTAACTCCTGCCACTTCCTTGAGGCGGATGAGAAGCATGTTGTGGTCCACTGTGTCGAACGCCGCACTAAGATCCAGCAATACCAGAAGACACGATTCTCCATCATCCGCTGCTTCTAGGGCATCATCCCATATTGGCAGAATGGCAAAGATGTGAGCAGACTGCAGTTCCTCTTTAATGTCTGTAGACTTTTATTCTTGTATATATGATCATGTTCAGGTACAGTTCACCTGTATGTGTGCTTGTGTGTGTTTTTTATTTTATTTTCTACAGAAGCAACCTTATTTGCTCATTACCTTTCTGCACAGTGATTGCACTTTACTGCTTTTTCTCACAATGCAAGTCTAGGAGTCAGCTTACTGATTGAAAACCATGCAGTCCCTGCAAGGCTGATATTTTATCTCAACATCTGTTAAAGACAAACTCTAGGCAATTGGCTGTATAGGCAAGTGAAATATAAGGAAGCGGGTTTTACTTGCCAAGGATTTGCATTTCCATCCATAAAGTTTTGAGATTTAGGGTGAGTTTCACACATTATGTAGTGACAGGCGTTTTACTGCATTGAAAAATGCCTGTCACTGCAGAACACACAGAAAACAATTGTTTCCTGTGTGTCCCATTCACACTGCAATGCAGTAAAGAGCTGTGATAAAATGCAGACATGCTGCATTTTATCTCAGCATATCGTACAGGATGGCATGTCATGGTACAGGAGCGCAGTGCATCGTGCTGCTGTACAGTGGCATGAAAAATGTACAAGCTGAATTGCACACCACACTGCTCCCTACCACAGTTGGTAACGGATAGCTGCTGGACTGGTAAAGTGTTCCAGCAGTCCGTTCCTATGTGAATCGTCACTCTCGTAACTGGTGATCTGCACGCAAGTGGGAGTAGGTACCTGTCAAAACCAGGTACCCCCCCCAAAAAAGTGCCAAATGTGGCAGTGGAAGGGGGGGTGGTGCAAATAAGCGGAACTTCCCCTTTTGGGTAAAGCTTTGCTTAAAGTAATACAACTGGGTCTTGTCCTTCCCCCAATGTGACTGGATAGTGAAAGTGAAGCAGCAGACTAATGAGCTCATCTCTCTATCACTCTGCTCTCTCCTCCTATTGGCATGTACCTTTGTTTTCACATGAGAACTGCAGCACAACTTACTGTCTCCTTTTGCGGCTTTTTCCTCTTCCAGTCTGAACTCCAAACTAAACTCCTAACAAGCATTTAGCTTTAAGCAACTAAGCTAATTTTCCCTGACTCTAGTGACTAATGGGCAGATGCCTACCTTTTTATTAAAATTACAAAAAAATTTATAAAAAATTATAAAAGCAAACTGTAAAAATGTGAAAGTGACAATAAAAAATACTTTAGACATTCTAGTAATAGCAGTCCTTGATCTCCGTCAATCATTGTTTTTGTAAATACTCTTTACATGCGTTGTAGACATGTTAGGATGTATAATGCGATTGTGTTCGTAACTCACCAGACATGATATTTGTGACTATTGAAAGGTAGACCTGGGCACATCACACTCAGTATTATATACTATATATGAGGTTTAATTTGCCTTTTTGGTCTCTTGTAGAGTTAAAGCTGCTCAGACTGAACTGGGTCAGCAGATTCTATCTGACTTTGAGGAAGCATTCCCATCTCAGGGAACAAAGGTAAATTGTTTTATCTCCTATTTATTCCTCTTTTTAGTGAATGTTTATTGATTATTAGTGAATAAGGATAGTTAGTGTTACTTTAATAGAAGGCTTTGGGCGGAAACTGGCATTCCTCCTATAAACCAGGGGAGAACATACAAATTCAGGTAGACCGAGTCCCTGGTAGGGTTATACCTAGACCCTAACCGCATAAAGTAAATGTGCCAACTACTTGGCCACAATGCATGCTAACACATCCAGTAATTTATTGTTTGGCCAATGGTGGTCAGAAAATGATGAACTTATGAGTGAAATAGTCAGTAGGCTTCTATCAATGACAAAATTGAATTTGCAAAGACGAAGCACTAGCTGTAATATTATTTAATATAATTTTCTACCTAGCAGATATATGGAGACCTAATGCTTAGTTTTATTTGTTTATCTTAGCCAGGGGCATCACACTAAATTTCATCACTGGTCACATCAGCATTATGGTTGCCCTCAAAGGGCCCAGTTATATATGTTATGCCGCGTACACCCGATCGGAATTCTCGTCGGAAAAAGCTCTGATGGTTTTCCCGACGGAATTTCGCTCAAACTGTCTTGCCTACACATGGTCACACCAAATTCCAACCGCCAAGAGCGCAGTGACGTACAACACTACAACGAGCCGAGTTCAATGCTTCCAAGCATGCATCGAATTGTTTCCGAGCATGCGTAGGAATTTTTTGCATCAGAATTGCTACAGACGATCGGAGTTTCCGATGGAAACCGTTTCCGTCAGCAAAAAATTGAGAGCATGTTCTCAATTTTTCAGTCGGAAATTCGGCCAGCAAAATTTCAATGAAGCCTACACACGGTCACATTTTCTGATTGAAAAGCTCTCATCTGTCTTTTTCTGGCCAGAATTCCGATCGTGTGTACGCGGCATTAGATTAGATGTCCAGGGCACCCCCTCCCTTACATCATATGTCAAGAGCCTACCTACCATCAGAAGTCAAGAGCCCCAGACCATCCTTTACATCACAGTGCACCCCCTTTACCTTGTGGTGCTGCTGGGCAGAAGCTGGTGGAGCTGAAGCAGAAAGTGCAGGGTCTGGAGGAGGACCAGAGGAGGGCTGGAGTCAGCTGCCAAAGTCTGCTGAATGCTGGGACCAGGGGAGGCGAAGATGAGATGGTGCTGCACTGAGAAGTGCAGGATCTGTAGGAGGGGTTCACTCCTCCTCTCTTCTGCCAACTGCTGAGATGAAGGGGATAGGGACAAGTCTCGCCGCAGCTGCACGGAGAAGTGCAGGATCTGGTGGAGGAGTTCTGTCCTCTCTGCTGCTGACTACTTGGACAAGGTGGGTAGAGAAAGGAAACCACCGCTCCAGGACAGCCCTCCAGGGCAAATGCTCGTCTTCCTATTCAAGGAGCCCCAGGTGCTGGCTAATACACACACAATAGGCAGGCAATGGCAGGAAAAACTCTGGACAGCTGCACACCGGAAAAAAGTTAAAATACTGTGCTTTTAGTTTTAAAAAAAAAGGTCACATCGCATCAAATAATCCACAGCAACAGAAAGGGGTACAGAAAACTGACACGTTTCGCACTGGAATAAGTGCTTACTCATAGCCCTTTCTTTTGCTGTGGATTATTTAATGTGATGTGACCTTCGTTTTTTAAATTAAAGCATGGGATTCTAACTTTTTTCCGGTGTGCGGCTGTCCAGAGTTTTTCCTGCCATTGCCTGCCTATTAGACAAGGTGGGGACGGAGACCAGGGGGGTGCTGCAGCTGCAGGAGAGGGGTAAGGATCACATGAAATGGTCTGGTGGCCCGTGTGTGTGACACATGTGATCTCAATTAACTTTAAAGGAGTTGTAAAGGCAGAAGATTTTTTATCTTCAAGGATTCTATGCATTAAGAGAAAAAGCCTCCTGTGTGCAGCAGCCCTCCTCAGCCCCCCTAATTCTTACCTGAGTCCCCTCTCTGTCCAGCGATGTCCACGTGTCCCTTGGCCATCCCCAACTCTTCCTCCCATCCCCATTGGCTCCCACGGCTGTCAATCAAAGGCAGTTAGCCAATCAGGAGAGAGAGGGGGCATGGCCAAACAGCAGCTCCATGTTTGAATGGACACACAGATCTGCAGCTTGGCTTAGGTGCCCCTATAGGAAGCTGCTTGCTGTGGGGGTACTCGACAGGAGGGAGGGGCCAGGAGAGCCGAAGAGGGACAGGAAAAGAGGAGGATCCAGGCTTCTCTGTGCAAATCCACTGCAACAGAGCAGGTAAATATAACATGTTTTGTTATTTTTTTAAACAAGACTTTACAATCACTTTAGAAAAATCTGACACAGCAATTTACTCTAGAAAATGTTAAAATTTCTGTACTCGTTATCCAACCCAGTAAGGCTGCTAACATAGTTAATATTTCACCAGGAGTCCAGTTCAATATATATTTAGTTATATGTTCCAGGAAATTTTACATTGTCAATTTTATTTAATTTTACTAAAACTGTTTTACATCTGTCAACTTATTTATATACTTTCTTCTACAGTTCTTTAATACTTGTAATGAATTATTTTGTTTAACAAATAATATTCCATTTATTAAACATGAAAGATGATTTGGCACAACCGCACTTTGTTCACTCTGCTCTAAAATTCCATGTATTACTGAATGTACTTTCATAGTTTGCTGGAAGAAAGCAAATCTTAATGGTCACATATGATGTTTTTACCAGAGACATGGAGGACCCAGCAATGTCCTGCGTGATGCCTGCTTGGTAGCTAATGTCCTGGATGTCCGGATTAAACAAGAAATCATCAAGAAATTCATCAGGCAGCATCTCTCTGAGTACTCAGTGCTTTTCCAAGAGAACCAAGATGTAAGAATAATTTAGTATCACTACTTCAATTTGATTGGTATTAGGGAGAAGCAGCAGATGGAGCCAGTCAGTTGTGCTGCATTGCAAGAGCATGCTGATAGTAAGAGAAAGCAGAGAGATGAGCCCACCAGCCTACTGTTTTTCTGTTTAATGTCCAGTAACAAAATGGAGTATAGCAGACCTATAATTGTTGTTGTACCGTCGCCAAAAAAAACAGGTCTCCTGCCCTGTCAGACAGGTCTGTGTTGTGTGGCAGAGCCATGTAAATCTTTGAAAGGACAGAAATAGAAATCCTTTGGTCACGCCTTTGGGCGCTCTTTTTATGTATTTCATCAGTGTAGCGGCCCATACACACGATACGAAAATCGGAAGGAAAATTTTAATCCGACGAACGATCTGCCGATTTTCGGATCGTTAGTTTGGTGCTTTCGACGTCCGATTCTAATCTAAGCGCATGTATGAGACGTATTAGGTGTGTGCCTAGAGTGCAGTGTTAGGGGCCATTCATACAGACATGTGTATTCTTCTGCATGAGTGCAGGTTCTTTCTGGCAGAAAATATGCATTTAAAGTACTTGCGTTTAGATGCGTACAGTGTTTAGACCTGTACAATTCTTTTTTCATTCAAATGAATGGCTACACATTTTACAAGCATACACGTTTATGCCCAAATCCTGCAGATGTGGATGGGCTTGATTACTATAGTGCTGTATTTAGGTGCGCACAAAACTATGTACAATGCGCCTCCAAACTCAGCATTTTTTCTGTCTGTGTGAATGAGCCCCTAAAGAACCACTGTCCCTCTTCTATTAGATCAGGCAACTATGATGTGTTTTCTGAAAGCGGACCAAAGATGCAGCATGCAGGACTTTTGGTGTAGTCAGTGTATTCTGGCCAGAGAAGAGTCCCTATGGGGAGGGAGGGGACGCTCCGTTAGAATACAATCGTGCAGCGGGAGTGATCCCCACATCACACATTGTTCAGGGGATCTGTCAGTTTTTTTGCCCAACACGCTTGTTGACTAAGGGAAAAATGAGGGGAAAAAACCTGAATGTGTATACCCTGCTTTAATGTGCATCAGATTTTGTCAATCCATGGAATAGATGTGTCAGATCAACAAAATGCTCCAATATCAACAGTATGTAGTAGTAGACCCCTATGCAATACTATTTGTTTTCATCCCCAAGTGTTTTCTGATAAATATTTTATCATCTGATCTACCTCTGTGAACCCTAGAATATTTGTTAAATTGTCTTTTTTTTTTTTTTGGGGGGTGTTTATGTACCCATTGGGGAAATTCACACTTTCAATCTTTCCTAGTGACCATTATCATTGGGAAGAAAGGGAAAATGCAACTTTTTTTTTGGGGGGGGGGGGATTAACCAGAGAAGAAATGGAGGAGAAACTATCTAATTGGGACACTTGCTCTGGTTATTTTTACAGAAATGTAAGCAAAAGGAAATCATCTTAATGGGACGTTGATGGCCACAAAAAAAAAGTTTTGCCTTTACATAAACTTTAAATGTTTAGTTTTGTATTTTATCTTCCATATTTCTGTCTATATGCTGTTTAGGTGTTTGTCCTTTTTATGTGTGGCAGGTGGCATGGCTTGACAAAATTGACAGACGTTATGCTTGGATTAAACGTCAGCTAGTGGATTATGAAGACAAGTATGGCCGCATGTTTCCTGTGGACTGGTGCATGACTGAGCGCATTGCTGTTGAGTTTTGCCATATAACCAGGTAAAATGACAGAGCATAATAAAATGTAGGATGTTCTTTCGCATGTATGCAGAATTTACTAGCCAATTTTTCTCCCTATGCATTGAAATCGATTTGCAGCAGGTTGATGCTGCTTAGCAGGTCAACAGCAGGACAAATGCACCCATTTATAAACTATAAATGGTCTCAGAAGTGTCTCAAACTGATCTCCAAGGCAAGCAGTATGCAACTAAAAGCAAGCTGCTTTTGCCCATCAGCCAAAACCTTTAATTGCTTTGTGCAACAAATCTATTGTATGCAGTATCAAAAATAAAACACTTTGTTCTTTTAGAAAAACAAGTTAGTTCATTGGCACTGATAAACTGAATTCTGTCATAGCTTTTTATTACTCAAGGAATCTTCTGTATTTTTTTTTTTTTTTTTATCGGTGGTGGGTGCACAAAAACTAAATGCCAGTAGGTGAGCCAACAAAGTTCAAATAGGGTGTGTCCCTGGTCCACCTCCTGAAGAAGTAGGGCACCTTCCTAAGCAAGGCTCCTGATGGGGGTAAGGCACACTCAAATTCACCTAGCCAAAAGGCCTGGCGGACCCCTTTTCTTCTCATGGACAGCCAAAGCCAACCACCAAGTACTAGGTGAGGGTCTCTCCCGAAAAAGAACCCCTCAAGGCAGAGGTGGAATGAACCACGTATCTTCCTCATATAATTCAGGGTAGGCCCAAGGATTCACTCTCCATCCTGAGTGAAAGGGAACACAAACATAAGTGCACACGTGGAGAGAGAAAAAAAAAATTCAAAATAAATAAGTGCAGTGCAATCCTAGGTCTTGAGGCCTGGTGACAAAATTTGCCCTGGTCTCAGCCAAAAGCCTAGCCCATGATGCATAGTGCATAAAAAGCAAGAGGTGTCATGACCTAGTGCTCATTTTCACAGTGGAGTTCCAAACCCATAGTGATACTAAGAGCACTTCTGGGGAGCCCATAATATCACAGGTTCTCTGCCTTCCCAGCCCCTGGCCAAACAAGGCATCGCTGCTCATATCAGGAGGCACTAGGCCCCTCCACACCTTATGTGGTGCACGCTATATTCGATTTACGTGCCTATCGGCAATATCCCTCGGGACCCCCATTATACCAGCAGGAGCACTATACAAACAGCCATCCCAACCATAGGGCCAGAATGAGCTGTGGAGCACCCCTACTGGACACTGATAAGAACAGTTACTACACTTGATCTTAGCCAAAAGGCTGAGAAGCGATCTTTGGTATTAAGATTCCCAACACTGATTTACGATTCTGTTTCCTCTTGCAATGGCTTAATGAGAGTCTCACCCTGCAATTTTTTGCTATGTACATTATGGAGAATGTATTGTAGGAAGTATGACACTATAGTTTGCCTTTGCAGTGGCTTTGTCATTCGGTAACGACCAAGAATTTCCACCCGTTGATGTCTAATTACTGTGGATCCCTTGAGAGATTAAAGTAATTCAGATGGCCAGCTACCACATATAAAATATCACTTTTGCATGGAGCTGGCCTTTAGGGATTTTTTTACACTTGTCTTCACAAAGAGTAAAGTAAAGTAGATTAAAAAAAAAAAAAACAAGAACACTTTTGGCTTTGTTTATTCTAGGCACCTGGTGCCAATGCTAGATACAGAAAGTAGTGGAGGAAGCATCTTTGTTCTCTTGACCCAGGTTTTGCAAATTAAGTCTATTAACCTATCCTTCAAAATATATAAGTAATTGTATGAGTTTTTGAATGGCTGCATTTCCCAGCACACCAAGTGCAAACAAAGCTGGAAGGTATTTTGACTTAAAGTGATACATTAAACATACACTGGCCCTTGTATATGAAGCTGCTGCATGTTCCTACTTGGATGCTCCGATTCATAGGCTTCTTCTGACATGCATGAAGTGTAATGCCGCGTACACAGTCAGACTTTCTGACTGCAAATGTGCGATCAGAGCTTGTTGTCGGAAATTCCGACCGTGTGTAGGCTCCATCAGACAGTTTCCATTGTAATTTCGGCACAAAATTTTGAGATCTGGTTCTCAAATTTTCCGAAACAAAATCCTTTCGTGTAAATTCCGATCGTGTGTAGACAATTCCGACGCACAAAGTGCCACGCATGCTCAGAATCAATCAGAAGAGCAGCACTGGCTATTGAACTTAATTTTTCTCGGCTCGTCATACATGTTGTACGTCACCACGTTTTTGACGTGTGACTGTGTGTATTCAAGACAAGTTTGAGCCAACATCCGTTGGAAAAAAAAACATGGGATTTTGTTGTCTGAATGTCGTAGTTAAGGGTTCCTAGATGCCCCCTAGCTGCAGCCAAAATTTGGGGTCTCTGGACCCAAAGGGTCCCGAAATGATGCAGATGGATACAGACTTTGGGGCCCTGTATCTCGGGGGCCACTTGGTGCTAGGAACCCCAAAAGGAACCCCAAATTTGGATATGTTGTAGTGTTGGTTCCACTGGGTTTGCACACCAATTTGGGCCCGAGATATGGGGCCCCAAAGTCACAAAAAAATGTGCTGAAAAACTCGGCTTATACTCGAGTATATACAGTACATATTCAGTATGGGCCAATTTAGACAAGAGACAATTATCTTACCACCTCTTTGGCGCATGGGTGGAAACTGGAGTACCTGTAGAAACCCATGCTAGCAAAGAGAAACTACACCCACCAGCATGTCTGAAAAATGTGATCTATTGGCTTTGACATCAATTTTATATACTGTTTATGCATAGACAGTAGATGCCTGTCATTACATGGCAGCTTTATTACTTTCAGATGCTGAGGAAGAACTTCACAAAATACTAACGGAAGAGCAGTATAGTAGTGATTGCATTCCTCCATCCCATTAACCTCAGATCTGCACATTTACTGCTGTTCCAATTTTAATCATCAATAATGGTCATTGCTCCAGTTCGGTCTGTGACCACTTTGAGCTATATACTATAATGTATATGACTTTCTGTAATGATTCCAGACCTCTGTACATAAATATATAAACCTATTTTGCAACTGCATAATGGCACAGCAATCCAATGTGTCTTTTGGTACATAGTGCCTTTCTGCATAATTTATTTTCCTAGGTGCCAACATTTGAACCTACAGTTCACCTTTTCAGAAATAAAATCTATCTTTTAAGGCTTTTAGCTTGGATGAAGCGGTACAAACCTTACTCGTTATTTAAGGGCAACATTCATTTTCTTTATGCCGTAATGAGAGCTTTCTGTGAAATTTGTACAAAATGTAAGACCTTGAGCTGCCCAAGTACTTGATTCAATAGTTTAGCGGTTCAGTCTGTACTGAGTAGGCTCCAGGAAAAAAAAAAAATCCCCTGGAGATGAAAAGTATCCATAGTACCAGAGCTTTTATAATACCCTTTATACCTGTCATTGTTCTCTCTCTAATGAGAACTGCATCTGCTGCCAAAGCTTTGTTCTTCTACTACACATGCTGGCTTAAACCCCTTATGAGTTGTACCCTGAACTCCTCACCTTTCCACAAAACATATTTCTTGCCCAGTCCTAACAAAAAAAGAACAAGCCTGAAACGTACAGTATGTGGAAAAGTCACCGGGGTCATTTCTGTTTGGAATGGCCCATGGCTTTTTTAGTCTGCTCATATGTCGAAAAAAAAAAAGCTCTACATTTCATTTGCCTGCACATTATGAAACCTCATAAAACTTACCACTACATTCTGTCCTCATGTTTTGACGATCATTTTATAATTGGTTTCAAAAAGTTTAATGCATAATGAATATACCTTTTTGTGTGCCGTAACAAGTTGTTAGTCTTGATTAAATATACAGTCTTTAAAGAGGTTGTAAACCTTTACATATACCCAGTGAAGTGACCTCAGGTGATATGCAGAGACAAATACTCCTACATAAGTTGTATCTGTATCTGCAGTCTTCTCTTCTCTTCTCTACAGCCAATCAAAGTGAAGGTGAGCTCTGAGAGCTGATTGGAGGGAAGGGGCACACCCACCTTCACACAGGGACAGAACTGAGGCTGTCCAATCAGCTGGAGGTGCGTCCCCTGTCACCATTTTTCTCTTTGTGTCGGGAAAACTTGACAGAGATGATTCATGCTGATAGCAGAGGAACAAAGCAGCAGATAGAAATTACACTTTGTGCTCCTAATTGAGACAAGTACACATTATAGAGGGATAAGCGTTGCTTATATTTCATGTCTGAGGTTTACAACCACTTTAAGCCCAAGGACAAAATGTAATACATTGCAGCACACCAGTCCATAGATGTGGTGTCTGCATTGTTGTTTAGTTCAGGGGTTTTTCATCTGTTTTTGCCTGGTGATTCTGATAGTGAGAGTTGTCACCTCAGGACTTCCTGTCCTAAGGTGACAAATCTCACTCTCTATATTGTATCTATTTAGCAGCAGCGTTGTGACTTTAGGACTAAAAATGTGTCCGGGCTACAGAACTCCTCAACCTCTATCACCATAACATGGGGGAGATGGGGTGTTCTGTAGTGTAAAGAGGTGGTCTGGGGCAAGGCTGATAACACTGTTTTATATGACTGCAGAGTACACAGGATAGCACTGAATTTTTGGCAGAATCAACAGGTGTTTTATTGCACTTTTTTCCCCTTGTTTGCCATTATTAAGCAGTACAAATTATACACTTTATCGTAATCATTAATTTTTTTATTATTTTTAAAATGTTTTAGAATTGTGTGTTGGCCAGCCTTGTTCACACCTCCCAACACATAGTACTGCCAGGCAGATAACACCTCTATTTCCTGGTGTAACTGTCAAATTTCCTTATTGGACAGTTGATCAGCAATGTCACAGTGATAATTTGCTGTTCAGCAAGCCGTTTTAAAGTATAACTCCAGACACTTTTAAAGTCTTATTTTCTTATTATCCTCATCTCCACTGAGAGCTCCTGATATGTACAGGGGGTGCTGCACATCCAGCTCCCCTCTGCATTGGATGGTGTCTATGAGCAACCCCCGTTTTCTGGTGTTCTACTTCTGTCTTCCTCACTTTGCTGTGCCATTGGCAAAGCACAGCACTACAGTGACATTTGTGCTGTGCTTTGTGAATCTCACAGAGTGGGGGGAATGGAGGCAAAACACTGTAAATCGTTTTGTTCATAGACTTCATTCTGATGAAGTGGAATGCGGGAAGTGCAGCTCCACCTGTACCAGGAGTTTTCAGCAGTGCAGAGTGTAGAGGGCACCTGAAGTAATAAAGAATGAAAGTGGTAGTGTGAGACTTAAGCATTTTTTATAAATAGCTTTGTCATCATTGGGCTATTAAGCTGAACCAGGCTGTTCATTATGGTAGGGTTGTGTGAACCACAAGACTGGCTTAACAGGCTTAAAAAATACTTTGGCAGGTGACATAGTTAACTTTTTTATGTATTTTAAATATTTAGGTATTTGTCTAAGTACTGCTTCAGTATAGTGGAAGAATGAATTTCGTTTTATAGCATTAATTTTGTAATGTTTAATACATGTTGTTTTCTGTAGAAATGATCTTGCAAAAGTCATGAGGACAAGAGCAAAGGAAATTGAGGTGAAGCTTCTGCTCTTTGCTATTCAGAGAACCACTAACTTTGAGGGTCTCCTAGCAAAAAAGTTCTCGGGCTGTACCTTGACGGACACTGTTGTGGTAAGATGACAAATTATTTAATAGTGTGTGCGCATTGCCAGTAATATACTATAAGGTCCTTTTCACAGGGACTGACTGATCGGGTCCACCTGTCAGTTTTTTAGGCGGACCTGATCAGACCATCCATTGCTCTCTATGGAACGGAGCAACATTGCTCTGCTAAAAACAGACGGCTGGGAATCCAGTCCTCATCCTTCTGGTGGATCAGATTGGATGACAGTTGGCTGGAAATGGACAGGTGGTCCATTTCCATCCGACAGCCCATATAGGACAGCAGGCTGTGCCCATATCTGCTCTGCATCAACGCTGATGCAGAACAGACACTGACCTGTCATCCGCCTGCTCAGTGAAGAGATCCCCTGCTATGCTGTCAAAGGGTTTGGTAGTTTGCATTACTGCAGCTCTCTGGATGCTTGGAAATGTCTGTCATTTCATCTGTTGTAAAAAGTGTGAACAAAACGGTGTTTGAGGCTGGATGTACACTTATGCAAATTGGATGTGGGGGCGGCCGTGGAGCGCACTGCAGAATGGTACTGTTCGACTTTGGCTCAATTTCAGGTCTGAATTCAGGCAAAAAATTGGACCTGATTTGCCCCTAAAGCGGTGAACAGGGACGCACTGGATCCCCCTGCTGTGAGCCGCCTCGCAAATAATGTGAATCCAGCCTGAGATGAAAGCAGAACGTAGGTAGGAGATAAGTAAATCGGGCATTGCTCATTTTTTTTTTTTTTCCTTTAACATATTCACATATGTATCCAGTCTGCATAGAATTACACAATTAATCACAAATCACATGGCTAGATTCATATACTGCCTGATTTTCTTACGATCAGACAAACCGACGTGCATAAACACTAGAACATAAAAGTTATGGATCAATGACTCTTATGATGCGATTGTTACTTCTGTGTTTTTTATTTGGGTTGACATGTAGGAAATTGGTTATGTCTCGCCTAAGGTGTGTGAACAAAATATGCGATCCCAGAGCACACATAAGATAAAACCACCTTTAGCTCAGGCTGTTTGGAATGTTCCTTTTCTTTTGGGTTTCTTTTATTTATTTTTTGCTAAAGCATTTTATACTTACACCCAATTCTCTCTGATGGTGCAAATTCTACTGATAGTTGGTTCATTTTGGGAGGTCATGGGGTGACTTACGCAGAATGTGTGGTCTGCAAGAAAAATGTCCTGGCAGTCATTTTAGTAAGTGGCAGAGCTTGAAAGTTTTCAGCTTCAGTATGAGTGAGCGCCCATGCCAAAGCCATGGCCACTCACACAAGCTGCTATGCAGACCAGCCTTTTAATTGGCACACAGGACAGACTGATTTACAGACTTGATCACTGCTAGCCGCACCTTTGGACACGTTCTGTCATACGGACGTTCGAAAAGGGGATAGGACAGTGGTGAAGATGAACCAACTTTTTTTTTTTTTTTAAATTGTTTATTTATAAATTTTCCAAGTCATACAAAGAAAACACATGTAAAACAGTAACATTTAGAAGTAATGCAGGTAAATACTGAGTTAGGGATATAATATAATATAATCAGTACACACAAAGGAATAGTGATGTGGATAGACTGTGAACTTGAGTGGGAGAGATGGTCAAGCTCAAGTAAAAATTAAATAAGACATGAAGTAAGTGGAAACATCCTCCTACCCTATCTGTAAAGGGGTTATAGAGGTAATATAAACACCTTATTTGACCTCATAAAGAGATCTGTGCAATAAGAGAAAGAATAATAGTTAGCCTTCAAATTTACTGAAGTATGTAAGCGGTTGGATTCAATTAATTAATTAACTGGGTCCATATCCTTCAGAACCATATACAGAATCATCCCATGTTGACCATATTTCTGAAAATTTCTGCTCTGTACCCTCCACTACAGCCGTCAGGTGTTCCATTCTACGTATGTCAGCCACAGTGGTGATCAGTTGTGGGAGTGTTGGGGGTGAGGTGGACAACCATAACCTAGGAATGACCCGTTTAGCAGCCAGTAGAATATAAGACATCAGTCGGCGCATAGCCTTAGTAACATTAGGGAAAGGGAGGCCTATTAAATAGTGCATGGGCGTCAGAGGAACAGGGTTACCAACCAGTGTTTCCAACAATTTCTGGACTCGGAGCCAAAATTGGTGGACAGGGGGACATTCCCAAAAAATATGGTAGTGAGAACCTACAGCATTGTTACATCTCCAACATTGTTTTGAGATTGATCGATTACGGGCGTGTAAAATGTCTGGGGTCCTGTACCAATGCATCAGGACTTTGTATGCAGTTTCCTTATGAGTTACACATCGAGAAATTCTGGAAGTGTGCTCCCATATGCTCCCCCAATCCAACAAGGAGATGTCATGTTGCAAGATCTGAGACCATTTTCTCATGTAGTGATGGTTATTTACCGTCATGGGGACAGCCTCGTGCAGTATTTTGTAAATGGTAGAGATCATTTGGGGCTCATAAGGACCATTGGCGCATAGGGTCTCGAAGTCTGTTGGCTTCTCCAGAGTCAAAGAAGGGGATCTGGTGGAGAAATAATGTCTAATCTGTAAATACGAATGTAAGAGCTTTTGGGGAATCTGATGTTGTTTTTGCAAGTTAGGAAAAGTCAGTAGGTGTCGTGTCACTGGGTTGACAAAGTGACGTAGTTGGAAAAGTCCTGCCTGGGACCATTGCAGCATACGGTCATAAGATAGGCTATCTGGTATATCTGGGTTGAATAGGATATTTAAGAGTGGTGGGCATGGTGAGGATAGGGAATAGCGCTCGGAACATTTTTTCCAAATAGACAGTGTGAACAACATCGGGGCTAAACATATTTTTCGTAATTGGGGCATATGAAGGGGAGTAGAAGGCCAGAGCATATAGCAAGGATGCACTGGGGCTGTGACACTCATTTCAATTTCCGCCCACCTATTTGGGGCTTTCCGGGAGGTCCAGGAGGTAAGAACTCTCAGGTGTGAGGCATAATAGTATTTGATGAAGTCTGGGCCTCCTAATCCACCCCTACTTTTCCGGGCCAGGACCACCGTCCCTGCCATCCTGTGGGAGGCATTGTTCCAAATGAAACGGAGGCTTCTTCTTTGAAGGGATTTCAGCTGCGCTATTGGGACCGCCACCGGTAGCGTTTCAAACAAGTATAATAATTTAGGGAGGATGGACATTTTAAGGACATTAATTCGCCCCAGCAGGGACAGGGGAAGGGTGGTCCATTGGGTTAGTAAACGGTTAATTTCTGAGAAAAGGGGAGGAAAGTTGGCCCTATATAAAGTGTCATAAGAGGCAGTAAGTTGAACCCCTAAATATTTAAGTGATTGAGAACACCAATGGTATTTATACTTGCTTTGGAGGGAAGATAGGAGAGAAGGGGGGATGTTTATGGGTAATGCTTCAGTTTTAGTATCATTAATTTTAAAACCTGAGAGGTCACTAAAGGTAGATAATATGTTATGTAAGTGTGGCAGGGAGGTGTGTGGGTGGGTGAGAGTTAGAAGGACATCGTCCGCGAATAGGGATAGTTTATATTCCGTGTATCTAAGATATACGCCCTTAATATCCGGACATTCCCGTATAGCCGCAGCTAAGGGTTCCAGACTAAGAATAAAAAGCAGGGGTGACAAAGGGCACCCCTGTCTCGTACCATTGCTAAGGGAAAAGGGACGTGATAGGTGGGAGGAGAGTTGTACTTGTGATGTAGGTATCGAATATAGGGCCCGAAGAGCATGAATAAAGGGGCCCGAGAATCCATAACGGTTTAGTATTGCAAACATAAATGGCCAACTAAGGCGATCAAATGCTTTTTGGGCGTCTAAACTGAGTATTAGAGCAGGTTTTTTGGTTTTTGTGAGAAGATCTATAAGGTCAATTGTGCGACGCGTATTGTCACCCGCATGTCTCGTGGGGACGAATCCTACCTGGTCTCTGTGAATTAGTGCTGGCAGTAATAGAGAGAGTCTATTCGCTAATATTTTGGTGAAAATTTTATAATCGGAATTTAATAGGGCGATGGGTCGATAATTATCAGGAAGGGATGGGTCTTTGCCCGGTTTTGGGATAACGGTTACAAAAGCATGTAAAAAAGAGGAGTGCGGTGGTGTACCCTGGAGTAACGAGGAGAACAAGGTTAACATATGCGGGGCTAGGGTCGATAGATACGTCTTGTAATAGGAGTATGGAAGACCATCTGGTCCTGGGGCTTTATGTGAGGGAAGGTGTTTAATCACTTCGGTTAATTCTTCTGCGGAAATAGGTTGGTTTAAGGAGGAGCGTTGATCTAGTGTGAGTTTTGGGAGGTGTACAGAGGACAAGAAGGAGTCTAGTCTATCTTGTGAGAGCTGGGCCTGTGGACCCATGCTTAAGCAGTTGTAAAGTTTATTATAGTATTCTCTAAATACTCCGGACATGGTCTGAGGACAATGTGTAGGTGTGCCGTCTGATTGTACTACATGGTCAGGGATGCATAAAAAGGGGCGAGGTTTAAGTCTGTGAACGAGCATCCTGTGTGGTTTGTCAGCGTACTCATAGAACTTTTGCCTAGACCATAGCATTGACTTTGAAATTTTATTCGTATCTATAGACCTAATACGATTGCGTATAGCAATCACTGTGCGCAAGCGATCCACCGTAGGGAAGCGGAGTAACCGTGTCTCCGCCGTCCGTAGCTGGGTCACAAGCTCTGACCTTAGCCTAATAGAGTCGCGTTTCAAACGTGAGCCGGCTGAGATGCACTCACCCCTGAAAACTGCCTTATGGGCTTCCCACACAGTAGATGTATCAGAGACTGAGCCTACATTTAAATGAAAGTACTCCTCCAATGTCTTAAGTAATCTGTCCTTAGTTTCGGCATGTCGCAAGAGGGACTCGTTGAGCCTCCAGTGGCAGGTTTTAGGTGATGCCGCTTGGAGCGCTAAGCTCAGAGTAATGGGGGCATGATCAGACCACGTAATAGGATCTATTTCCGAAGAGATTATGTTGGGTAGCAAGGGGGCTGATACTAGAAAGTGGTCTAATCGAGAGTAAAGTTTATGTGGAGGGGAGAAAAAGGTATATTGGCGATGGGTGGGATGTTTCACTCTCCACGCATCAAAAAGATTGTGGGAGCGAATTAACTTGCGAAAGGAGGTAGACAATTTAAGAATTTGGAGAGATGGAGTTTGTTGAGATAGAGCAAATCTGTCCTTGCTAGGGGACATACACACATTGAAATCCCCACCTATGACCGTGAAAGGCTGGGAGAAAGAACGCAGCTTGTCAAGGACTCCTGTGAGGAAACCAATCTGTCCCGTATTAGGTGCATAAACGTTAGCTAAAGTGAAGGAGGTATTTAGGTGGGTACAGCTCAGGAGCACAAACCGACCCCGAGGGTCCAAAGTCGAGGCAAGGATCCGTATAGGGCAGGAACGTTTAATCAATATTGCCACTCCTGCCTTCCCAGACGGGTCTGAGGCCATAAAAACTGTAGGGAATAGTTTGGAGGCAAATTTAAAGGAACCCCCTGGACGGAAATGTGTCTCCTGAACCATCACCACATCTGCTCCAGAGGATTTGAATTCCTTCAAGGCCAGCCAGCGTTTTTTCAAAGAATTCAAGCCCTTTACATTACAAGAAAATATCTTTAAAGCCATAGTACAATCCTAAGTTGATAAGCAGATAATAATTTAACATAACTCACGGGTAAGACATTTTCCAACCCAAGGAGGCTTGGGAGAGAAATATACACATCAGCATATCTAAGCATCATGACATGGTTTATAACCTGCAGCAAAATAAAGGAACCAAAACAGGTCAAAAAAGGACCTGGTAAAAACTTGTGTGGTTTAGCATGAGCTAAACTCAAAATAAAAATGTGAAAAACAAAAAAAACAGAAAAAAGAAAACAAGTGTTTTGAAAGCCTGAGGGAAAAAAAACCCTCAGGGAACCAAGGCGGATCACCTTGGACATATAAAGGAACATGACGGTCAGCTAAAGTGACATATTGTGGTCCGCTCCTATGTGGTTTAACTGGCCTCCGACATTTAATAGTTAACGGTGTTCAGAACAATCAAAACAATCCGAATATCATTTCACTGACTGGGACTACAATAGGAGCTATAAGGAGAACAGGAGCCTACCAGAGTGGATATGAAAAAATGGGGGGGAGACTCCCTGAGTGCTTCAAAAAAAGAAGCAGAAAAAACAAAAACAAAGGAACTTAGGGGAGGAGTGCTCCCCACAGATACCTGTAGAAATCAGCCGAGATCCTGGGTATCTGGAAATCAAAAAACAAGGAGATGCAAATCAGGGGGGTCTTGAGACCTCAGGTGGGGAGTCTAGGCAGGTTGGAGCGTTGCGGTGTAGAGAAAGCCTTCTGTTGTCTCCGACGTACTGGGGTCCAGATTGCTGAAGGGCCCTGGAGGGGCTTGGGAGCCAAAGCAGGTGGAGGAAGCTGGAGATCTTCTTCTGGTACAGGTGGTAAACCCAAGTTGCGAGTGAAGGCTTCGCATTCATGTAATTCTCTGATGGAGTATTGTGTGCCATCTTTGGACGCTGAGAGCCGAAATGGGAAGCCCCATCTGTAGGGGACTTGATGGAGTTGGAGGTGAGCTGTGATTGGGCGTAAATTGCGTCTTTTTGCCAGGGTGATGGGGGAGAGGTCGCTAAAGATCTGTATCTTGGAGCCCTTGAAGTCAATGCGGTTTTTGTTGCGTGTAGCTGCTGTTAGAGCTTCCTTACTATCATAATAGTGGAAACGGACTATTATGTCCCTCGGGTTGGATCCAGGGGGGGGTTTCGGGGCCAGAGATCTATGGGCCCTATCTAAGCGCCAATCAATATCAGGTATGTGTGGGGCCAGTGTGACAAACAGATCTAGTAGATATGCCCGTAGCTCTTTATCGTTGACCTTTTCAGGGACTCCACGGATCCTCACGTTTGAACGACGTTCTCTATTCTCCAAATCTTCTTGTTGAAGTTGTATTTGGGAAACTGTGTGTTTGAGAAATGCGTTTTCTTCCTCCAGTGCATGTATATATTGTACAGTCTCATCAAGTTTAGTTTCCAGAGTGGCAGTGCGTTCTCCAAGCTGGTCTATCTCCCCCCTGAGCTCCTGGGCAAGCTTCCCAACCTCTTTAGATATGTTGCGTGTTAAATCCTGTAAAAGTGTCTGTAGTTTCAGGTCCAAAACTGTTACCGTGATTGCTTCGACAGGATTTGTCTGCTGGGATGCGTTACCGGAGTTAAATATAGCTGGTGCGGAGGCTAGGAGGTCAGCGGCATCTGTCGGTTCCGTAGGCGTACTCGGGGCCGGAGAATGTGGTTTATATAGGAATCGCTCCATGGTTCGTGCAGGTTGGGAGGTAGGTGGCGGAGGAAAGCCTTGATATATGTGTTTCTGAAATCCTATTTTACCCATGTAGTGCCCAGAGGCGTCCAGAGGTGGCTGGTGATGATCCTGTGGCTGTAAGAGCTTTTGAAGCGGTGCAGGATCCCTTGGGAGAGGAGCGGGGACCTGATCGAGTCTAAGACATGTCTGTCATCTTTGCTAACCGTTCATGTACTCCCCTATTTAGCGCTTTTAGGGTGCATTTGGATAAGCTAGAGTCTTGGAAGGGTATGCCTCTTTAAGATCCTGTTGAAGTTGGAGCCGGGACAGGGGATGTCCGTGGGCTGGTAGGTTGGCGTATAAGGCTTTGTAGGCCTCAAGCTGGCGGCAGGCCTGGGATTTTTGGAGCAGGCCAGGTGACGTCTCGGTCGGCCAACCGGGCTGTTCAGTAAAAGTGACGATGGGGTCAGGGGATAGCCGGGGGCCACCAGGACAGGTTTGGTGGCTTTCCCACTGATTGTGTAGCCTGGGTGGCAGCGGATTGCGGTCAGGTATGTTCAGACTGGGTGTAGTAGTATGGCCGGTTTAGCTGTATGTGCTTCCAACAATAGTGGGACTATATTTAAGTCACCCAATGCCCTGCTCTATCTGGTTGGGGTGTTCTGGTGGTGAGATGGGGCCTGGATGGAGCTTTGAAGAGGTGGGGAGGCCTAGAGCTTCTGGTGAGGTGTACCAAGATGGCCGCCGTACCTCTGCTAGGCCGGGGGGGGGTGCACCTGGATGGTTATCTGCAGCACCGCTGGATCCCCAGGCAGCTGATGTTCTTACAGGACGCTCCCCCAGCTCTGAAAGGAGGTAGCTGAGCGGAGAAGAGCTGTGAGGGGGAGATAGTGCTGACCGCGGGTGGAGCAAGATGGCCGCCGTTCCACCAAGCATAGGCCGGAGCCGCGGCCTCGATTTGCGGGAGCGAGGAGGGACACCTCGCCGACGGCCTCCGATGGGTTCCAGCAACCGGGGGGGGGGGGGCTGTGTGGCACGGCAACGGTCCGCCAATGGGGAGGGGAACAGGCTGGGAGAGTCTGGAGCCTTTACACAGGCGCCGGGTGTAGCAAGATGGCCGCTTCCAAGAAGTAGGCCGGAGCCGCGGACTATAGTGAATCCCACTACGTTGGCCCTGTGTCTCCCCTGTCTAGATGGCCAAGGGGGGCAATCCTGCTGACATCAGGGGCAGATGCTTCCAAGGGGGGCTTCTATAGTGGGTCTGAGGGCCGGTGGCCGGTACTCACTGCGTCCCTGGAGATGTTAGAGCCTGGGCCTGCAGAGCTGAGAGGTGGCGCCGAGATGTTGACGAGCGGAGCCTGACGGAGGCGGCCTCCAGTGTCTGGTCAGGCTCTCATACACCCTTCGATGCTGCGGATGACGGCCAGCCAAGGTATGGTGATGTGGTGTGTCCGGGATGGGTGCAGCAGAGAGCAGGGTCGTCGGGCCTGTAGGCCGCAAGATGGCGCCGGGCGCCTCGTGTGTGGAGCTTGCTATAGGGCAGAGTGCGGTCTCGGGCTGCTGTAGATCCCCAAATAATGAGTCCACGGGGTAGGGCAAGAAGTCCTGCAGATCCCCCGGGGTGTATGACGCCCGATTGGGGCACTTTAAGCTGGTGATGGCGTTGGATGGTGTCCGTCCGTGAGGAGCTCAGAATCCACACGTCCTCCCTGTTCAACGTCCCGATGAACCAACTTTTACATGAAGCAGCCAACTATTTTAACTCTTTCCAAACCATAACCCCAGTCCCACAATACATCAATTTGGTACCACCTAAAATGTATTTAAATAACAGGGAACACTAATAACACTAAAAACAAATTACTATATAATGTACATCAATTTCATAAAGCTTAAACCTAATTCAAAAAGCTTGGAGTACTCTACCACAAAATACAACTAGGCGATTCAATCGCCATACACCTTACAATGCACCATCATAGAAAAATCATATGTGCATTCCCAAATCTATAAGAAATGCAATGTATTTAGACTTAATCATTGCATCATTAATGCAGTCAGTCTTTTACATAAATAAGTATCAGATTTCATTCCATAAAATATCCTAAGTAATATAAACTACCCACAATTCCACAATACATAAAATACACATAATGATGAAATAAATACGAATTAAAATACTGTTAAAAGTTATCAAACATACTGTTTTTATTGACAAAATAGATTATAATCACACGTGTAATGAAATAAGGGTGTATGAAAATATAATCCAGCAGCGCTCGACTAAAAGTGCAAAAATATGTATAATACCATACACTGTGTAAAAAATAAATGAATAATTCGAATAAATAACACCACGTGAAATGATATTATCGTGAAAACACAAAAAAAAAAAAATTAACTGTGCTGGAACAATAAATCAATCTTCAAAAGGAAATATGGCCACCAAAATAAATCCAATAAATAATCGTTTATATCTTCCACCACACCGACGTGCCTCGTGATCCCTCAGGCACCAGTTAGGGAGAAGGTGGACAGGTTGTGCTGTGCAATCAGTAAAGCCCTGTGGGAGGTGTGCAGCTGGCAAGGTCCTGGTGACGTCACTCAGCCTTCTGATGAGATTCTGGAAAAGCTGAAGATCTAAAACCTTGTGCGAGTTGGGGTGTAAGGACTTTAGAGCATCTCGTACAAGTTCAGTCAGGACTCCATTGGCTGAAGATGTATGGAATAGTGAAAGACATTGTCATCTGGTTTTGAGTTTCAGAAGTACGATATACCTTGGATTGATCGTACCATTAACCCAGGAGTGGTTAAATTGATCATTTGCCAAACACGAGAGTGGGAGGCAACACCATCTGGTGAGTGCGGTCTCATTGGGAGAGGGATCACGAGGCACGTCGGTGTGGTGGAAGATATAAACGATTATTTATTGGATTTATTTTGGTGGACATATTTCCTTTTGAAGATTGATTTATTGTTCCAGCACAGTTATTAATAGACTTTTTTGTGTTTTCACGATAATATCATTTCACGTGGTGTTATTTATTCGAATTATTCATTTATTTTTTACACAGTGTATGGTATTATACATATTTTTGCACTTTTAGTTGAGCGCTGCTGGATTATATTTTCATACACCCTTATTTCATTACACGTGTGATTATAATCTATTTGGTCATTTACACATATGTTTTAGAGTGGCAGCTGTTAGTTTTAATTAGTTTTATTAGGTATAGGGGTGTGGTACACACACACATCTATTCACATATTGTTGGAGGGATTGGCGCGGTGGTGGTTTGATATTTTAGGAGCGACAATGGAGAATATCAACCAACCAGATTTAATGTTTTTATTGATAAAGTTAGAAATAAATAAAACCAGGAACTGCAGAAACCTAAAAATCAGTAATAAAACAGTTGATATTAGCATTAAGGCCCTTTGAGGTTAGGGTATCCAATTTATAAATCCATTTAGTTCAAAGAGGGATTAATATTATTGTATATGCCTGCCTTAACTCCAAGCGGCAGGGGTAATACTTAACTTTTGCCTGTATGAATACAATGCAATTATACAAGTGATTTAACTATTTAATATATAGTTATCTGAAACCCTTCTTTATTTTGAACTACTATGATCACTTTGCACTAGATGAAATTCTGTATCAGGCTGACAGTTGTAGTACCATATATAATTTTTCAGATTCAGAATAATAGTGGTAAATGGCACAGTTTTCTGCTTTGATAGTCTTATGCTACAGTATGTGCTAGTGTTGAAGCAGGTCAAAAAACCTGCAAAAGCTGCTGGGGTACCAGTGTGTCAGAAAGTAGAGATGTCCTTTTCTAGTAGCCTCAGAGGACGAACCTTGCAGACTTCTGGGTAAAGTGGCCTACTGCATGGGTCAGAGTGTTCAACAATACCTAAATGGGATTGTGGAGAACCTTTGTTTCTGTGTTCCCAAACATTATTTTGTTCTAACAAGCTGGCTTCCTTAATAAACTAGTACACAAGTAACCCATACTGAGTTAATGTCTTTGGCAAGACATCAGTTTACATATTATCATTGCTGTATTTTATTCAGCATACAAATACGCTTCTAATTTACAGAATGCAATATATTCACGTGTGCTTTTCATTATCTCAGTGCAGAGAATGCTGGTTCACCCAAGGACATTAGAAAGGGTCAAAACACAGCCGACATAAATCTTCTACAAAAAAAAGGCAGACTATTAATTTTTATTAATGGAACGCCTATTTAATAACAAGGCCTATTTAGTCATATTTAACAAAAATGTCATCAAGTTCTTCTTAATATACATTTTATATGGTGTGTGGTGGAGTTCCAGGTCTATTTTTTATTCTACTTGTATATTTATTGCCTTGAAAACGTATTCATACCCCTTAACATTTTCCACATTTTGTTATATTACAACCAAAAACATAAATGTATTTTGTTGGGATTTTATGTGATAGACCAACACAAAGTGGCACATAATTGTGAAGTGGAAGGAAAATGATAAATGGTTTTCAGATTTTTTTACAAATAAATATCTGAAAAGTGTGGCGTGCATTTGTCTTCAGTCCCCTTTTACCCTGATATCCCTAACTAAAATCTAGTGGAACCAATTGCCTTCAGAAGTCACCTAATTAGTAAAGAGAGTCCACCTGTGTGTAATTTTAATCTCAGTATAAATACAGCTGTTCTTTGAAGCCCTCAGAGGTTTGTGAGCGAACCTTAGTGAACAAAGGGCATCATGAAGGCCAAGGAACACACTGGACAGTTCAGGGCTAAAGTTTTGGAGAAGTTTAAAGCGGGGTTCGATTATAAAAAAAAATAACCCAAGCTTTGAACATCTCATGGAGCATTGTTCATTGTACAACTGCAAACCTACCAAGACATGCCCGTCCACCTAAACTGACAGGCTGAGAAAGGAGAGCATTATTCAGAGAAGCAACCAAGAGGCCCATGGTAACACTGGAGGAACTGCAGAGATCCACAGCTCAGGTGGAAGAATCTGTCCACAGGACAACTATTAGTCATGCACTCCACAAATCTGGCCTTTTTATGGAAGAGTGGCAAGAAGAAAGCCATTGTTGAAAGCAAGCCATAAGAAGTCCATTTGAACTTTTTGGCCTAAAAGCAAAATGCTATGTGTGGCAGAAAACTAACACTGCACATCACCCTGAACACACCATCCCCACCGTCAAATATGGTGGTGGCAGCATCATGTTGTGGGGATGCTTTTTTTCAGCAGGGACAGGGAAGCTGGTCATAGTTGATGGCAAGATGGATGGAGCCAAATACAGGGCAATCTTAGAAGAAAACCCGTAAAAGTCGGCAAAAGACTTGACACTGGGGTGGAGGTTCACCTTCCAGCAGGACAACAACCTTAAACATACAGCCAGAGCTAAAATGGAATGTTTTTGATCAAAGCATATTCCAGTGTTAGAATGGCCCATTCAAAGTCCAGACCTAAATCCAATTAAGAATATGTGGCAAGCCCGCAAATATCATTAGTATCACCTCTTCTGTTATGACAATATGTGAATGAACATGTAATACTCTAATCACCTGCAATACGGAATGTCTGTTTATGTTCCTTTGTATGACATTTTTGAAATTCAATAAAACCTTTTTTTCAAGCAAAAAAAAAAAGAATATGTGGCAAGACTTGAAAGATGCTGTGTCAAGACGCTCTCCATCCAATCAGACAGAGCTTGAGCTATTTTACAAAGAAGAATAAGCACAAATGTAACTCTCTAGATGTGCAAAACTGGTAGAGAAATCCCCAAAAATACTTGCAGCTGTAAATTCAGTGAAAGGTGGTTCTAAATAGTATTTGCTCAGGGGGGCTGAATACAAATGCACGCCAGACTTTTCACATTTTTATTTGTAAAAAGAATTGAAAAACATTTAATTTTCCTTCCACTTCACAATTATGTGCCACTTTGTGTTGGTCTATCGCACAAAATACCAATAAAATACATTTACATTTTTGGTTGTAACATGACAATGTGAAAAATTTTGTATGAATACGTTTTCAAAGCACTGTGTGTCTGTGTATGTATGTACAGTGCCTTGCAAAAGTGTTCACCCCCCCCCCCCCCCTTGGCATTTTTCTTGTTTTGTTGCCTCACAACCTGGAATTAACATGGATTATTTGAGGATTTGCATCATTTAATTTACAGAACATGCTCACAACTTTGAAGATGGTTTTATATATTTTTTTTATTGTGAAGCAAATAACAATTCACCCCCCTAAAGTCAATACATTTTAGAGCCACTTTTTGCAGTTATCACAGCTCCAAGTCGTTTTCGATAAGTCTCTATGAGCTTGCCACATCTTACCACTGGGATTTTTGCCCATTCCTCCTTGCAAAACTGCTCCAGCTCCTTCAAGTTGGATGGTTTGCGCTTGTGAACAGCAATCTTTAAGTCTGACCACAGATTTTCTATTGGATTGAGGTCTGGGCTTTGACTAGGCCAGTCCAACAAATTTACATGTTTCCCCTTAAACCACTCAAGTGTTGCTTTAGCAGTGTGTTTGGGGTCATTGTCCTGCTGGAAGGTAAACCTCTGTCCTCAATATCATTGAGCCACTCTGGGGAGATCTCAGATGTGCAGTTCATGCAAGACAGCTCAAGAATTTACAGGAACTGGGGGCTTTTTGCCAAGAGGAATGGGTAACTTTACCATCTGAGAAGATAAAGAGCCTCATCCACAAATGCCACACAATACTTCAAGCTGTCATTGATGTTAAAGGGGGCAATACACGTTATTAAGAACTGGGGTATGTAAACTTTTGATCAGTGTGATTTTGGTTGTTTTTGTTGCCATTATGATTTAAAAAGAGTAAACAGTTGATTGATAATAAATGGCTTCAGTCAAACCCTAACCATGAGTGAAAAAAGTTTTTGTGTTTATCATTCATATTCTCTGAAAAATGGCCAAGAAATCATAAATTCTGCCAGGGTATATAAACTTATGAGCACAACTGTAGATATAGATAGATGTATAGTATTTGTATTCTATTATCTTATGTTGTAGTCCCCTATCTGTTAGGTATAACATTATTTACACAATAAATGTTTTACCAAATCATTATTGTTTAAAACAAACCTGTGCATAGAACATAAGAAGATTGTCATTGGTGTCTTGTCCTTCTTTTAAAAATTCTAGTTGCTTGGCTGTTTTACTGATCCAGTGGCATATTATAAATTCAAGACAAACCAATAAGTACCTATATGAGAGCTGTCTCCCGTTTTCAATGGTGCGTTATTTATTTCCATTCAGTCTTGAGATTTACTCACATGTGTTCAACAGCACAGCCAGCCTGGTGACCTGACATTACTCTTTAGCAGTTAAGCAACGCAACAAGGGTTACTTTCTTGTTACCAGCCTGTGATTGGACAGTGGAAGAGCAGCAACAGGCTGTTGAGGTGTTCTCTTTGCTCTCTCACCTCACATGTAAAATCAGGACACCTGATCCTTACACGTTGGTACAGGACCCCTGCCCTGTTACACAAACTTTTCCCAACAACCTCAGACCGATGCTGGCGGTGTCAGACAGAGGAGGGCACCCTCCTACACATGTTCTGGTCATGCCCCCGACTACAGACTTTCTGGGGAGAAGTCCGACGTATAACCCAAACATTCACAGACCGGAGGGTGCCTGACGAACCAGCCTACTTTCTTCTACACGCGACAAATACTGGCACGGGTATACAAAAAATTGGATATCCGACATCTCTTAGACGCAGCCAAAGCCTGCATCCTGCTAAACTTGAAGTCCCCACACCCACCGACTGTGGCCCAATGGCTACGGAAAGTAGACGAGATTAGCCGGATGGAGGACCTGATCCTCACTAATCAACACAGACAGGAGACATATTCCAAAACGTGGAAGCTATGAAATACATTTAGATACTCAGAGGGACAGAACCTCAGAGGGACTGACTAATAGCCTGTCCAATCGACTCATCCTATCCCGATACTACCCAGGCTACCGACTTCATATGCGCCAGAGAGGAGCGACACTGCCCTCTCACTCAATTTATATGTTCGAACACACCTCACTTACCAACCCCCCCCCCCCCCGTTAACCCCTATGTCCCCACCCCATACTTTTCTCTTACCTTTCTGTCTTCATGGGCATTTCCCGGACTCCGCACCCCCTATGGTGCTTTTCCACACTCTGTTTTCTTACTATATAAAAAAAAGGGAAACTAGAAGGGAGGCTGGACCCACAAGACTAGTGAAATTCAACAATTCCATCTCCGGGACACACCAATTCACATCTAACACAGATGGAACCATAAAGGTCCCAAAAAGAATGTACACCCACGAAGTATCCCACACACCAAGGCCTTTTTTTTTTTTTATTTTTTTTTTTAAACAGAAAGGCCTTTTTAATATCCCGTGTGGGCGGGAATCTCACCTGTATAGTTTGTCTTTTGATTGTAACACTGTTTAAGCATTATTTCTGTTGTTAAGGTCCTTGTGGACCAGTCTTCCTGTCTTAAATAAAAAATAAAATAAAAAATTAGGACACCTGATTAGCCTTATATACTACCCATCTCTCTGCTGTACAGGCAACTACAAGACACTTATAGTGGTTGTAAACCCTCACATATACCCAGTGAAGTGATTGGCCTCAGGTGAAACAGAGATGATACCAGTCCTACATAATTTGTATCTGACTATCATCTGCAGTCTTCTCTTCTCTACATCAGTTCAAAGTGCTGAAATATAAAGCTTGTGTGAGAGTTCAGAAAAAAGGAATCTGTTAGATTTCTTTAGTTCCGCCCACAGGCTTACGCAAGAACCATACATCGTATCAGTGTCTAAGCATTTGATATAGTGCCCCACAAACGCTTAATCTACAAACTGAGGTTGGTGAGTATAGACTATAGGGTTTGTTCTTGGATAGAAAACTGGCTGCGTGGGCGAGTCCAAAGGATGGTGATTAAATAACGTGTACTCAAAATGGTCTAGAGTTGTTAATCGGGTACCCCCAAGGCTCTGTCCTGGAACCAATTCTGTGTAACTTTATTTATAAATGATGTAGCTCAATCTTTGTGTTTGCTGACGACACAAAAATATTCAGTGCAATAACATCACAGAAGGATATAGAAACTTTACAAGAGAACCTGAATAAATTATTGGAATGGGCTACTAGATGGCAAATTAAGTTTAACATTGGTAAATGTAAGGTAATACACTTGGGGGGTAAAAATATAAACGCAAGTTACTTATTGGGGGGAGAACCTCTAGGGGATTCCAGGATGGAGAAGGATCTAGGGGTCCTACTATAAGACGGACTGAGCAATAGCATGCATGCTGCAGCTACCAAAGCCGGCAGAATATTAGCATGCATTAAAAGGGAATTTACTCCACGGGTAAAACAATAATCCTGACGCTTTATAAAGCTATGGTTTGACCCCATCTGAAGTACTGCGTCCAGTTCTGGTCACCAGTCCTCAGAAAGGATGTGCTGGAGCTGGGGAGAGTCCACAGAAGGGCAACTAAATTTAATATGGGCACTGGAGGACCTCAATTATGAGGAACGACTACAAGCGCTCAATTTATTCTCACTGGAGAAGAGACGCTTGAGAGGAGATATGATAGCAATGTACAAGAATCTCAATGGTGATCCCAGCATAAGTATGAAACTTTTCAGTCCCCGGGAGTGTAAAAGGACCGGGGCCATACGATGAGAAGCAGTTTAACCTTAAAGCGGTTGTATACCCGTTTAAACTTTTTTTTTTTTAAACTACCTGCAAGAGAAAGTCATAATGAGCTAGTATGACTAGCATACTAGCTCATTATGCATCACTTACCTTAGATCGGGGCCCCCGACACCGTCCTCTTCTCCCCCTCCAGCCGCAGCCATCGCTCTTCGCGCTGTGATTGGGCAGAGCAGCGAAGACGTCGCTCCACGCATGCGTGTGGGGCACTTCAACTGCGGTGAGCCTCAGTTGGGAATGGGGATTAACCCGTTAAATGCACCGTTGTCTACGGCGCGCAGGGGCGATCAAATACCACCAAAAGAAAGCTCTATTTGTGGGAAAAAAAGGACGTCAATTTTGTTTGGGAGCCACGTCGCACGACCGCGCAATTGTCAGTTAAAGCGACGCAGTGTCGAATCGCAAAAAGGGGCCTGGTCCTTTGGCTGCAAATTGGTCCGGTCTGAAAGTGGTTAAATGGTGGTTGTTGGTTAATAACACTTTTGTAGAACATGCAATGCTGAAAACTGTACTAAAATCATCAGTAAAAGCTGACATGCAGAGTTGTGTGGATTTCATACATGTGTACGAGCAAGTGCAAATTAAGACAGTGAACAATTATCTGAAGCCAACATCATACACAAGTGTAAAAACATGAATCTACAAAGACTATAAACAAACTTTTTCGTAAAGTGATACTAAACACAGTTTAATTGACATACTATTTATGTATGTGGAGGATGGCACTGTAATTATTTTAACCTGAGTACCTTTTTCCTAATCGATATACAGCTGTCACATGACCCAGATCTTCCCCAGCCTGTCTGCAGTGATACATAGGCAGGAGGAGCTTCTAGTCATCTGGAATACAGAGTAAAAATAAATAATATCAATAAACGTTTTATATTGGCATACAAGTATGTATTTGAAATCAAATCTATTGTTTTTTGGCAATGACCTAGTGTGGACGGATTTCTGCCAGTCACAGGCTGTGTCACACCCCTCCAGCCTGTGTCTTAGAATAACAGGGAGGTAAAGCCACCATTAATCTCCATGAAATATCCGCCCTCGTGTTTAGCTGGTTAGTGGGCATGAAGGAGGAGGGAGGGAGTGGGCTGTCCTTTTACCACTGTGAATACACCCACATGTGTGACTCTATAGTCTCATGGGCTGCTCAGATGTGATGGGGAAGAAATGCTCAGCATAGAAACTCACTGAAAACAGAGCATTTGCAGGGCTGCTAACACTGCTCTGCAAAATCCCTAGCTGAACTGGGGACATGGACAGAAGGAGGAGATGGAGAACAGCAGGATCAATCGGGTTTTTTGCAGAATACAGAAAATGAATCTCATAGTGACTGAGTATGAACAGCATGTAATACACCATTTTTTGATAGTTTTTTGATGATGTGGGTTTAGTGACACTTTAATAATACTGTGTAACAAATACAAATATTCAATATAAAAATTAGAAATAAAATTAAAATCTGATTAAAAATAAAAAATACCAAATGTAGCAGTGGTAGTAAACCTACTTGAATGAGAGGGCCTTAGAGTGCAACCCTTGATATCACCCAAAAATCACATAATAATCAGTGAATGCAATGCTACAGAAAGCTTTTAAAGACTAAAGACATGCTGTAAAACAGGAGATGGTCAGAGACTGCACACATGCCATAGCACTTCTTGGAGACATGGCGGACATGCTTCAGGAGCCAGATATAGTTTGGAGACACATTACATGAGTCTGCTGGTGATCACTGCTATTAAAGCCCATTTGCAAATGAATACCTTCACTTTTGTGCTCTCTACAGCCCTCTTAAAAATGACTGCCACATTTGATTTTTTTTTTTTAAAACACTTAAGCCCCGGACCATTTGTCTGGCCAAAGACCAGAGCACATTTTGCGATTTGACACTGCGTCGCTTTAACTGACAATTGCAGGGTGGCTCCCAAACAAAATTGACGTCCTTTTTAGAGCTTTATTTTAGTGGTATTTGATCGCCCCTGCGGTTT
This sequence comes from Lithobates sylvaticus, assembly GCA_028564925.1. Classification (NCBI taxonomy): domain Eukaryota; kingdom Metazoa; phylum Chordata; class Amphibia; order Anura; family Ranidae; genus Lithobates; species Lithobates sylvaticus. The sequence goes on along the minus strand of CM053027.1, from coordinate 349,458,614 downwards.
TTATTTTTTGCGCTATAAACAAAAAAAAGAGCGTCAATTTTGAAAAAAACACATTTTTAACTTTTTGCTATAATAAATATCCCCCCAAAAAATATAAAAAAACATATTTTTTTTCTTCAGTTTAGGCCGATATGTATTCTTAGACATATATTTTTGGGAAAAAAATCGCAATAAGCGTTTGGTTTGCGCAAAAGTTTTATAGCGTCTACAAAATAGGGGATAGTTTTATGGCATTTTTTTTTTTTACTAGTAATGGCAGCAATTTTTATCGTGACTGCGACATTATGGCGGACACATCGGATAATTTTGACACATTTTTGGGACCATTGGCATTAATACAGCGATTAATACAGCGATCAATGCTATAAAATTGCATTGATTGCTGTAAAAATGTCACTGGCAGTGAAGTGTGTCCTAGGGAGTGATTCTAACTGTCTGGGGGTGGGCTAGCAGTGACACAACACTGATCGCTGCTCCCGATGACTGAAAGGGAGCAGACGATTAGTGTCCTGTCACTAGGCAGAACGGGGAGATGCTGTGTTTACATTGGCATCTCGCCGTTTTTCAGCTCCGTAACACGATCGCGGACATCAAGTCCGTGGGTCCCGGGGGCACGGTCACGGAGCTCACGGCAGGCACACACGGCGGGAAATTCAAAGTAATGTACAGGTACATTACTTTGCCCAGCCGTGCCATTCTGCCGACGTATATGTACAGGAGGCGGTCGGCAAGCGGTTTAAGACTCATTTTAAAGGACCAGAGGGTAAATAAAAAGAATACAGAAAACAGATAAGCAGGAAATAAACTAAACCATGAACTACTATACTCCAGGGACATGACAGGAAGTAAGAGGAAGAACTCCACTAACACAGTTGTTACCAAGACAGGTGTCCCCATTGGAAGATTTCCCTTCACCTCCTGCAGTGACAGCTGAAATGATGATGGCTTTTGCCTCACTTTTGTATGCATTTTTTTATTTAAAAAAATGTATAATTGGATATTAGGAAACATTAGTTTGTGTACATTTTAGAGGTATTGTAGGAGCAACAATAATACAAGTTATGCTTTACAGTAACCACCCTCATGGTATAGAGACAATTTAGCGGCAATCTGAGCAAAATCAGCAGTGGTAGGAATGTGAACCAAGCTAAGCTACTATGTCCTCCCAAATAGAAGGCAGACCACTGAGGCAAAGGCTAGATGATTCAAGATGTCTCCTGATAAAAAATGTTGTTTTACATTATTTCGATAAAAATGGATGGGAATGGTTATAGGGAACTGCTACTGAAGGGCGAAAATATGTACACTTAAACTAACCACCAAAACAGACCTCAATCTGCTGAACCCTGAAGGGCCACACAGTAAGGCCTGAAGGTTTGGCACCTGGGAAGAATGCACTATAATCTTAGCCAGCATGTGTATGAAGTGTCTGTTTAGATCTAGGATCATTATAAAATTGTGTTCAAGCCCAGAAGAGGAAAAACGGCAATACCTATGTGGAACTGTAGCACAACAAAATACTTGATTATTGTGTCCAGATACAGTATTTCTGCCATATTCCCCAACCTTGCATATTGAATCGATTAGATTGAAAGAATGCTTTGGACAAGTCAATAGACGGCTTAAATATCATCTCTCGCTCTCTCTCTCTCTCTCATATATAATGTGTATGTATGTATGTGTGTGTGTGTGTGTGTGTGTGTGTGTGTATATATATATATATATATATATATATATATATATATATATATATATATATATATATATATATATATAAATGCATACATACATACATACATACATACATACATACATACAGTGTGTGTGGATATAGATATATCTTTATTTATTTTTTGTTTTTCAGAAAAAGCCAGAGCCCCAAGCTCCAGTTTCTACCAATCCCTTCCTAGATGATGACAACATAGGAGATGAGTCAACTCTTGAAAGAGATGGTGACCTTGATAAGGTGAGTTCTGTGGATTTGTTCATTGTTTAAGTTAGAGGAGGCGTCGCTTCAAAATTTGACATACTCCAGCTTCTGTGCTGTTTCTTAAATCAGCATAAGTAAAACAATCACTTCTTGTGTTCTTCCAAACTAGATGCTCATCATGATGACCAGCATTTTGTCATGTTGCAACCAAAAATGTAAATGTATTATATTGGGATTTTATGTGCTAAACCAACACAAAGTGGCACATAATTGTGAAGTGGAATGAAAATTTTCTAAATGCTTTCAACATTTTTTACAAATAAATATGTGAAAGGTGTCAATACTTTGTAGAACCACCTTTCGCTGCAATTACAGCTGCAAGTCTTTTTGGGGATGTCTCTACCAGCTTTGCACATCTAGAGTACAATTTTTGCCCATTCTTCTTTGCAAAATAGCTCAAGCTCTGTCAAATTGGATGGAGAGCGTCTGTGAACAGCAATTTTCAAGTCTTGCCACAGATTCAATTGGATTAAGGTCTGGACTTTGACTGGGCCATTCTAACACATGCATATGCTTTGATCTAAATCATTCCATTGTAGCTCTGGCTGTATGTTTAGGGTCAGTGTCCTGCTGAAAGGTGAACCTTCGCCCCAATTTTAACCACTTAAGGACCGAGCCTCTTTCTGAGATTTGGTGTTTACAAGTTAAAAACATTTTTTCTTTATCGTACATGACGGAACACGGAGCACCATAGTAATCACTATGTGGGTATATAGGCACCTTCAGGTGATGGACACTGGTATACCCAATACAGGAAGTTCACTCCCTATATAACCCCTCCTCCTACCAGGAGTACCTCAGTTTTTTCGCCAGTGTCTACGGTGTTGGTCACGAGTGAAGATGTGCGCTGAAGCGCTTCACTGAAGGGATCCTTGCTGGATTTAAACAGCCTCCATAGACCGGATCCATCCAAAGTGCCACTGAGGCCGAGGTGGATGGTACCCGGTCCTCGTACACTAAGCCAGAGGTTCTGCCTGTAACGCCTATCCTTGCAGGGCTGGACCCCAGGACCCAGGGATTTTTGGTCATGCTTACATTACCTAAAGCTTCTTCTGGCAGGGTGCTAATACAGGTCCAAGGGAGTGGAACCCCGATAAAAAGGGACCTGGTCCTTGAAGGTTTGCTAATGCAGCCCGCAGTGATGGGTGAAGTTTTGGATCTGTCTGTTACATCAGTATCCTGCAGCGAGGATAAGGTAAGGGAAGAAGCCTAGGAACTCTAAAAAGTTCACCTATGGTTTTTTTTCTTTCATGAGTAAAATGTTGTCATGCCTTAAAGTCTCCACTAGAGGGAGTAAATGCACATACCTTATTGCGCTGCTTCTCAGTCAGCTCAGTCTCCCAGCTGAACAGCATGTGTGCGGTCTCAGCAAGCCAGGGGGATTCCTCATCCGGAACAAAGTTTTTTCAACAGCATGTTTGCTTTTCCCCCCCTGGGGGGAACTAAGGGGCTGGGAGGTACAACGGTGACGGTTTTCCTATGTTGGTTTTTTATTCCCCACAAAAGCGCACAAGTTTTTTTTTAAACTTCCCACCTCCCCAGCCCTCCCTTCCCTCCCCTCTTGCTGGGTTTGCACTGGCTGACCAAGGGGCGTGTTGGCGAATGCTGTCCGCGCACACGGACTATGGCTAGTTTAAACCGGAGGGGGGGCGACTTTAATGATGGAGGGGGCGTGGCACCACAGACAACAGAGACAGGCGCTTCTCAGCTAACCAGCTGGAGTTTTGGACACAGGACACAGGAGCGCTGGGGGCACGTAAGGCAAATGCATACAGGCATTTCCAGTACAGGAAATAACATTTATACTCAGCACCAAAGCTGAACTTTATTAGTTGCATTGTTTTTTGCTAGACTATTGCTCAGCGAGTAGTGCATTTACTTAGTGCCTCTGCTTTTTGTGCTCAGCACTATGGCTTCCAAAAAAGACACCACAAAGAAGGTACCAAAAATTCCACCCCCAGGCGCTGGGAACTCCAGTCGTGCCTCCACACTGTCATCCTCTCCTGAAATACCAGATATGACAAGCCAAGGTGAGTCATTGGAACCAATTGGTGGTGCAGCTGCTTCTCACATCTCCGCCCCTGTATACGTGACTGAAGATGCATTTTCCTCCGCCCTTCAGGGCCTAGAAGGAAGATTAATGGCTTTAATCGCATCCTCCATCCAAAAGGATAGGAAGAGTGTTAGATCCCCCTCCCCCACCTCAGACCCTTTAAAGGAACAGTGGATACAGGATGTGGTGTTACCCTCAGGCGATCAGGAGCAAAGGCAAACTGATTACTCCTCTGCGGAGGAGACAACGGGGGATGAACCTTTTTCAGCCTCGCAATCTGAGAGTTTGCTGCTACAATCTCTTACGCAGCTGGTTCGTCCACTTTCAAGCTACCCCTAACGGAGTCGGCTGAAAGTTCTTTTTCTTCTTTAGGGTCCTTAAAACCTTCACAGCCTTTGCATGCGTTTCCTGTCCATGCATTACTAGAACAGCTTATTTATGATGAATGTGTTCACCCGGATAAGCATTTTCTCCCTCCAAAGAGATTCACAGTACTCTATCCCATAGAGGAGAAATTCACCAAAAAATAGAATGTACCAGCAGTTGACGCTGCAATTTCCAGTGTGAATAAAAGTCTAACTTGTCCAGTAGACAATGCTCAGATGCTTAAGGATCCAACAGATAAAAGGTTGGAATTCCTGTTAAAATCCTCTTTTTCCTTGGCAGGAGCCGTAATTCAGCCTGCAGTCGCTGCAATAGGCATCTGTCAGTCCCTAATGGACCAGTTTAGACAGGCCCTTAAGGAGGTTCCTGCATAACAAGCCTGGGATTTGGCCGAACAACCAAAAGCATTATGTTCTGCCATAGACGCCATGAAAGATTCTATTCACCAGGCGTTCCGCCTTGCGCTTGTGCTAGTACACATGCATAGGTTAGTCAGCCGAAGCACCATGCAAAAGGCTCCTGACTGATTTTACTTTTCATGGGGATCGGCGATTTGGGGATGTTTTGGACAAATACATCCAAATGATTTCTAGTGGGAAAAGTACTCTTTTGCCAGGCAAAATAAAGTATAAATGCCCTTCATTTAAGCAGACTTTCTCCTGCACCAGGGGCCTCCGCCTCTAGGCAGTGGCAACGGCCTCCGCTGTCAGACTCTAGAGGAGAGCCTCAGGGTCAGGCCCAGGCACGAAAGAAGTCCTGGGGGCAGAAACCTGCAAAGCAGAATTCTACAGCCTCATTGAAGGGGCGCCCCGCCTCGCCAGAGTGGGGGGAAAGACTTCTGCAATACTTAAAAGTTTGGCAAGAGGAAATTCGGGACAGATCCGTCATCTCCTCTGTGTCTGTAGGATACAAACTAGAATTTCGGGAGTTTCCACATCTCGTTTTCTGAGGTCAAATGTTCCTAAAGGTCCAGGGAAAAGACCATCTCTGTTTCAGGCACTAGAACGATTACTGGCTCAGGGGGTGATCATACAAATCCCCACAGAAGAGCAAGGTTTGAGGTTTTATTCGAACCTCTTTACGGTACCAAAACCGAACAGAGATGCCAGACCCATTCTAGATCTAAAGAATCTAAATCAGCTCCTGAAAATCCGCTCCTTTCGCATGGAGTCGATCAGGTCAGTGGTTTCTATCCTACAAGGAGGAAAACTTCTGGCATCTATCGACATCAGGGATGCATATCTGCATGTCCCTATATTTCCCGTTCACCAAAGGTTTCTGCGGTTCGAGGTAGAACAGTATTTTCAGTTTGTAGCCTTGCCCTTCGGGCTAGCTACAGCACCCCGGGTGTTTACAAAAGTGCTGGCCCCACCTATAGCCAGGTTAAGGGCACAGGGCATAACAGTCTTGGTGTACCTAGACGATCTATTGCTAATAGACCAGTCGGTGGCTCGTTTGGAACAAAGCGTACGCATTACCACCAGTTACCTGGAAAGTCTGGGTTGGATTCTCAACCTAGAGAAGTCTTCCTTAAAACTGCTAAAAAGGCTGGAGTACTTGGGTCTGATCATAGACACAGCCCAGAAAAAGGTGTTCTTGCCTCAGGCAAAGATCAACACCATAAGAGAGCTGGTGCGGATGGTCCGGTCTGAAAGGAGATCCCTCCAGTCACCTTTGCATGAGGTTGTTAGGAAAGATGGTGGCCTTATTCAAAGTGGTTCCCTATGCCCAGTTCCATTCAAGACTGTTGCAAAACAGTATCCTGTCTGCTTGAAACAAAACGATTCAAGCTTTAGACTTGCCAATGCAGCTGTCCCCAAGGGTGTCCCAAAGCCTCAGTTGGTGGTTACTAACCCAGAATCTGCTGAAAGGAAAATCCTTCAGACCAGTTATCTGGAAAGTGGTAACAGATGCCAGCCTTTTCAGGCTGGGGAGCAGTACTAGAGAAGACAACTGTCCAGGGACCGTGGTCAAGAACCGAAAGAGCCTTGCCCATCAACATCCTAGAGATTTGGGCAGTGAGTCCGACTCTGAAGGCCTGGAATTTCAGGTTACAGGATTGTCCTGTCAGGATCCAATCCAACAATACCACAGCTGTGGCCTATAACAATCACCAAGGGGGCAACAAGAGTCTCACCGCATAGAGAGGTGAAGCATATTCTATCTTGGGCAGAAAGGAATGTTCCGTGCCTGTTGGCAGTCTTCATTCCGGGAGTAGAGAATTGGCAGACGGAGTCGTCAGCAGTTATTCCCAGGGGAATGGTCCCTTCACCCCGAAATTTTTCGGGCTATTTGCCAAAGATGGGGGACTCCGGACGTAAATCTTCTGGCGTCCAGATTCAATGTGAAGTTAGTCAACTTTGTGTCCAGGACAAGGGATCCACTCGCATGCGGAACAGATGCGTTGGTGACCCAGTGGGATCAGTTCTCACTGATTTATGGATTCCCCCTATTTAGTTGCTGCCACGACTTCTTTGCAGGATCAAGCTGGAAAGAAAGCCGGTAATTCTGGTAGCCCCAGCACCAGTTGGCACCCTTGGAAGTATATCATAGGCAGAATTCTTGCCTTTCTACAATTAGGGGTGGAGATGAAATTGGCCTCGAGTATTGAGGGCCAAGTCTCAGCCTTATCAATCTTTTTTCAAAGACCGCTTGCTTGACATTCTTTAATCCGCCAGTTAAATCATCTTTGAGCTCTTGGGACTTGAACTTAGTTTTGTCAGTGTTACAAAAACAGCCATTTTAACCGATACAGCATATTCCTTTAGTCCTTCTGACAAGGAAGTTGGTGTTCTTGGTTGCAATATCCTCAGCAAGGAGGGTTTCGGAATTGGGCTGCTCTTTCTTGTAAAGAGCCATACTTAATTATTCACGAGGACAGAGTGGTGTTGCGCCCTCGTCCAGGTTTTCTGCCAAAAGTGGTCTCAGGTTTTCACCTGAACCAAGATATTGTCCTGCCATAGTTTTTTCCAAAACCATGTTCCAGGGAAGAGAAGTCACTACATTGTCTTGATGTGGTGAGAGCGGTCAAAGTCTATTTAAAGATGACTGCTCAGATCCGGAAGACTGATGTCTTATTTGTACTGCCAGAGGGTCCTAATAAAGGACAGGCAGCGTTGAAATCCACTGTCGCAAAGTGGATTCGGCAAGTTATAATTCAGACTTATGATTTAAGGGGTAAGATTCCACCTTTTCAAGTCAAAGCGCACCATACCAGGGCGGTTAGTGCTTCTTGGGCAGTGTGTCGCCAGGCCTCCATGGCTCAGATCTGTAAGGCCGCAACTTGGTCTTCAGTACATATGTAGCAGTGCCCTCGTAAGGGCTGCTGATTTGGTTACTTAGCAATCCGCCAATCACCCTGCTGCCATCCTCCTCACGATCAATTAACTCAAAGAACAGTAAATGTCATGGTTTTGTTGCTTTTATTATGGGATGTTACATGAACTTGCCCATAGTATTTAACACATTGCAAGTTAGATGTAGTTATTCAGTGGCCATGGCCTTGCAAAGAAAGACTGAATACACTGCTTGCACCTCAATCTCTTCCTTTTGAACAACTCTTCTGCAGACTATTACTTCTACTTTCCTCATACAAACCCTTACTTCAAAACTTTCTATTTCTTCACTTCCATTTGAACAAAGAAGAATCACTCTGAATAATTCATCCTTGTTGACCATGATGGGATTGTCCATACGAATCAAAGAGCCAGAAGCACACACTGCTTCTCCCCAATGGCCCAGAGAATCAGACAGCCACATAGTCTTTGGAAGGCACTGCCATTGTGCTAACCAGGCCGGAGATGACTTGATATCTCCACACGATGACCTGACACATGGCAGTAAGTGGACCACTGCTTTCAGCCAGTCCAAGACTATCAACACTGTGTGCCCCGGCCACAGCATTCTGCACTGACCTTTCTTTAGGAAGATAATAGTTCTGTGTCCCCGGTCACAGAACGCTGATCTTCTCTCCTCCGCTTAACAGCTACTTCTTCCTTCCAGATCTCCAGCATGCAAGTCCTGTGTTCCCCGGTCACAGCAGCTTGATACTTCTTTAAGGATGAAGATTGTTATCACAAGCTCCCTCCTAGCGAGTCCTCCATCCACACAGAACAGAAACTCAGTACTCTATTGTCTGTTCCTACTTTTCAGACTCCTCCCTGGAAGCATGTGACCCCAGCTTATATGGAAGGCCTTCCCCCTGCCAATACCAAAAAGATAATTGGTCAGGGCTCCTCACATGAGCTGCCTGATACTCAGGTCTCAAGTCCAACCTCTCTTCCAGAACCATCCATCTGAAAGCAGAGGAGGCATCTCTGAGCCAGAGTACAGGTGGCCACACACCCCACTACACTAAACACTCCCAGTACCAAATCACAACAACCATGCCTAGCCTAAAGCACAGGCCTCTCTAAATTTACCTGCATCATAGAAAAATCCTACTCTAGCACCTACCTTTAGGTAGAGGGTGCTACACATACATTCACCAAGTTCTTTCAGGTGGATGTAAGAAGGCATGAGGATATCACTTTGGGAGCAGTGTGCTGCAGGCAGCAGTATAGGTCCTCAAGTCTGGGGGTGCCCTACTGGTTGTGTCTCCCTCCACTCAAATAGCATTGCTATGGGACTTCCCACATAGTGATTACTATGGTGCTCTGTGTCCCATGATGTACGATAAAGAAAATAGGATTTTTATAATAGCTTGCCTGTAAAATCCTTTTCTTGGAGTACATCACAGGACACAGAAGTCCCGCTCCTCTTTCTGGGGTTTAAGTATATTGCTTTGCTACAAAAACTGAGGTACTCCTGGTAGGAGGAGGAGTTATATAGGGAGTGAACTTCCTGTATTGGGTATACCAGTGTCCATCACCTGAAGGTGCCTATATACCCACAATGATTACTATGGTGCTCTGTGTCCCGTGATGTACTCCAAGAAAAGGATTTTACAGGTAAGCTGTTATAAAAATCCTATTTTATTTTCTAGATAATTACTTAGAACCCCAAACATGGCGGCCGTTGCAATACTTTGTCACACTGTATTTGCGCAGTGGTCTTACAAGCGCACTTTTTTTGGAAAAAATCTATATATTTTTTTAATTAAAAAATAAGACAACAGTAAAGTTAGCCCAATTTTTTTTTATATTGTGAAAGATAATGTTACGCCGAGTAAATTGATACCCAACATGCTTTAAAATTGCACCCGCTCGTGGAATGGCGACAAACTGTCACCCTAAAAAATCTCCATAGGTGACGTTTAAAAAATTCTAAAGGTTGCAATTTTTGAGTTACAGAGAAGGCCTAGGGCTAGAATTATTGCTCTCGCTCTACCGATCTAACGATTGAGATGATACCTCACATGTGTGGTTTGAACACCGTTTTCATATGCGGGCGCTACTCATGTGTGCGTTCGTTTCTTTTTTATTTTACCTTTTATTTTTTATTTTTACACTGTTCTTAAAAAAAAAAAAAAAAAATAATAAATTGTCACTTTTGTTCCTATTACAAGAAATGTAAACATCCCTTGTAATAGAAAAAAAGCATGACAGGACCTCTTAAATATGAGATTCTGTCACACATAGCGTTTTGCTTTTAGGCAAAAAAGTAAAATTTTGGTCTCATCTGACCAGAGCACCTTCTTCCACATGTTTGCTGTGTCCCCCACATGGCTTCTCGCAAACTGCAAATGAGACTTCTTATGGCTTTCTTTCAACAATGGCTTTCTTCTTGCCAACCAATGCCCCGTACACACGGTCGGAAATTCCAACCACAAAATCCGTCGATTTTTTTCCAACGGATTTTGTCCGACACTGGTGTTACATACACACGGTCAGACAATTTCACATATTTATTTGTAAAAAAATTTGAAAACCATTTTCCCTTCCCTTCACTTCACAATTATGTGCCACTTTGTGTTAGTCTATCACATACTATGGCAACAAAATAAATGTTATGGTTTTGGTTGTAACATGACAAAATGTGGAAAATTTTCAAGGGGTATGAATACTTTTTCAAGGTACTGTGTGGTGTGTGTATATGTGTGTGTGTGTATATATCTATATATATATATATATATCTCTATATATAATTAGGGGATAGGCCAGCATACCAGGCTCACAAAGGATACTGTTTAAACCATGTTCATACACAGAATATAGATACGCCATCTATGATGTGCACAGTTGAAAGGAAATCTTTTAGGCTGGGTTCACACTATTGCGAATTGGGTGTGGGTTTTCCAACATCCAATTCGCATGTCAGGAGATTGTGACCGGCTCTCAATGGAGCCGGTTCACACATCCAGGAGCAGCTCTGGAGCAAATTGCACAGGAGTCCTGTGTCTTCTGGTCCAATTCAGATCTGAATTCAACCAAAAATTCTGACTGAAACCAGACCTGAAACGGTTAATGGGGATGCAGCAGACCCCTGCTGTGAGCCCCTCTGTGCGACAATGTGAACCTAGCCTCAAAGCTCTAAATATTAGGAGGACTTATTTAGTAGTGAATCCAACATGGTCATATGCAGGTCAGGGGAGTGTCTAAAGAATTACAGTCCGTACACTAAAGAAATATATTTATAAAGTCAGTGACTGAAGTTTTTGTTTGAAGCCACTATGTATTCTTTGCAGCCAAAGAAGCCGAAAGTACCAGAGAATCCCTTTCATGGCATCATTTCTAAGTGTTTTGAGCCCCATCTATATGTGTATATCGAGTCACAAGACAGGTGAGTGGTCTTATTTTCTAATTTTGGTGTTATGTATTTCTCTCTTTTCTACTTACACAAAAACATTTTTTTTCACTCGTGGTTAGGCTGGCTTCACACTGGGGCGGTGCGGGGCGGCGACGGTAAAGCAGCGCTATATTTAGCGCTGCTTTACCATCGTTTTACCCGCGGTATGCGGCCGCTAGCGGGGTGGTTTTAACCCCCGCTAGCGGCCGCAAAAGGGTTAAAAACCTCCGCAAAGCGCCGCTGCAGCGGCGGTTTGCGGGCGGTATCCCCGCGGTTTCCCATTGATTCCAATGGGAAGGAGCGGTATAGGAGCGGTGAATACACCGCTCCTTCACCGCTCCAAAGATGCTGCTAGCAGGACTTTTGTTGCGGTCCTGCTAGCGCACCGCTCCAGTGTGAAAGCCCGCCGGCTTTCACACTGGAGTGAATGGGGCCGGTTTTTTCAGGCGGTATACAGGCGCTATTTTTAGCGCCGTACCGCCTGAAAACCGCCCCAGTGTGAAAGGGGCCTTAGTGTTTGGCTGAAGCCATTTATTATCAATCAACTTGGTTTACTCTCTTTAAATCATAAACTACCCAAATGACCCTGATCAAATGTTTATATACCCTGGTGATTTTGGCTTGATAACATGCACACAAGTTGACACAAAGGGGTTTGAAGGCATAATTTTAAGGTCTGGTCGTGTGATATTACCTGTGTTAGTCAACAGCGGCTGCAGGGGAGAAAGCGCTTGGTGACGGCTGATAAAGCCTGATGAGGTGATGTTACCCATAGGTTCCCATGTCAGTTGTTATTGGTGCTCCCTCCTCTCCCCTGCATACGCTGCTGGATCACACAGGTGAGATAACATGACCAGATTGGAACAGTCTGAAAATAGGTTAGTCCGCATAGGGGTAAGGGGGCAGGGGGCAGTTTTTAAGGCTAGCACAAACTGAAATTCTACTATCAATTTACCCTCCCTATTGGTGGCTTGTGGCAGTGTTAAAGCAGAGCTCCACCCAAAAGGTGCTCCACTTGTTTGCACCCTCCCCCTTCCGCTGCCACATTTGGCACTTTTTGGGGAGATGGTGTACCTGGTTTTGCCGTGGCGATCTGAGCCACAAATAAAAGGTGCAGTGGCGGTTTGATGACAATCATATTTACACATCAAAACAACCTCCCTGCCTAAACCAAGAGAAACCTAGGCTATACTTTACTATGTGTATACTGCCTTTGAAGAATGGTAACTCATTTTATCATTTTAATTTCAAAAAAATATATACTTTAATCCATCATATTAAATCTATGCTGCTGCACAAGAAGCAGGCCACCATGTGCTGAACCCCAATGCCTGCAAACTTACTAACATGTTCAACGATGATCATGACCAACTCAAAGGAATGCCAGGTTCTAGGATTTTAATTTAAGATTGAACAAGGGTATCTAGTTGGAAATAAAAAGCCATAATGCATTTCACATACAGATATTCTTATTTAAAGTCACACCAACCTCCTGGGAATACTCATACTTTAATGTTTAAAGATGTTATTATTGGTGGCAGATTAACATTCTAGTCTGTTAGGAAATATCGTTTTTACATTTGCCTTCATTGCAGTCTGATTTCTTGGCATGAATTCAATAAAGCATACTTAGGTTGCTGCCAAACTACTGTAGATTTCATTTTACTGTGGAATGCACATTAAAGCAGAACTAAACCCATCAATTTCATTGTTTTCTGAAAGAAATCTCAAGTCAGAAATGTTCAATAAATATTTTAATCAAAGTCGAATTATCAAGGAGCCCAGCTTGTGTAATAACAATCACCCAAAAGAGTTCTCTTGTGGGTCTCCTTAGAAGCATATCACTGTGGCCCTCTCTCGATAAAAAAATATTTTGTGGCTGTCTGTAAAGAAGGCGGCCCCCTGCACACCCTATTACCAAGCACTCTCTATGGCTTTGGGACAGTCTAAAATATACACATAATCTGATCTCATCACATACGCCTCTGCTCTCAGTATTGGGTAATCCTAAATCTACTCAAGGCTTGGCTGCTCTGCAAACTTTGAACACTTGGATCTCATGGAGCATATACTGGACAACTCACTTTTTGACCAACTCGGGCATTATGCTGTTTGAAACTCTTAAGGACAAATACATACCTGACCCCAGTGACATTTTCCAATTCTTGCAAATTAAACATTTCTTACAGCTTTGAACTCTTGGAAAAAAAAAAAAAACATGTCTTCAACCAAGGCCTTTGAGGGAGCCTTCCTGAATAAACCAGGGGGCTTAGGACTTATACTTGTATTACTCCCTCTTGTCTACATCAACTACAGACACCCTTCACTCTTACGCTGTTAAATGGGATAATGATTTGGCAGGTCTAGAAAAAGGAAGTTCAATAGCCAGTAGCCAGTAGCCAATAGCTGCCGTCTCGTACTTGCTTCAGAGCATGCGTCGTTTTTGGTCCGTCGGAACAGTATACAGACGAGTGGTTTTCCCGATAGGAATTGATTCCGTCGGAAATATTTAAAACATGTTCTATTTCTAGGTCCGTCAGAATTTTCAGAAAAAAAAGTCCAATGAGGCCCACACACGATTAGAATATCCGATGAAAAGATTCCGTCTGACTTTTTCTGCCGGCAAAGAGGGTAAAAGCTAGAGCATGAAGAGCACACTGTCCCTTTTACGGGGGTCTTTCAAGTTATGATCTTTGAAAAAATTACTGGTAAACAAAATAAGATTGCCTAATTCAGTAAAATATGGGAACTATGCATTGAATCCTATATGCCACCTACCTTTTGATTCTTATTCTTTAATTCTGTGAAGTACATGGGATGTGTGAGGATGGCGACCAAGGACCTGGTTCATATATCAATTTTATTGTCCATGACAATGAATAGGCCCTTTTTACTCCCTTTTTTTTTCTGTTCTGTGATTCCATACTTTACTGTAGCTTTCATGTATTATCAATATGTATATACTAGGGTTACCCTGTTCTACAAACCAGTTTAAAATGCCATTGTTTCACAAAAACCCCTGCAAAGCCCTTTTGAACAGACCACCTTAGGAGCGCACCAACATTCTACACTGTTGTGGAACACTGTCCAACACTGTTTTCTGCAGTGTTTTCATGTCCAACACTGTTTTCTGCAGTGTTTTCCTGCACACCCTTCCATGTGTAATGTACATTAGTACGTTCATGTAGTGTTCGGGTATGGCAACTGCAGATCTAAATAGAGGCTAAGATGGCACTGTCCTCAACAAATAGGAGGGATTCTTTCCACTTTAATACAGGGGTATATACTTGTGAATAGCGGATATACAATTAAAAAATGCCCCTGTGCTCATCACACCACAGTGCACAAATGTGAATATTCATTAGGTTGTGGTGCACTAAGTTACCAAAAACAGTGCAGGTGCTTTGTTCTTTATAGTTCATTAAAGTTGCTGTAAACCCCTGACATAAAAAATAAAGTATATCCTTCAGTAGTGTGTACTAGCCTCAATCCAAAACCCCTAGTGTGGTTCCTATCTGGTCTCTCCTCCCTCTATTTGCATGAATCGCTTCTAACAGTCTAACTTGACACCAAGCAATCCCAGGAGACAACCCTCTCCTACCCCAGGTGATTAACAGTCTAAACTGGTGATTGGCAGCCTCAGCTTTGCAGGTTTTCCTATGAGTGTGTGTGTGGAAGGGGTGTTCCCATTCCCTCCACTCAGGTCTCAGATTACACTGAGCCCTACTGTTGTGCAGTGTGTGATGTCAGATTCCTGCCATCCTGCCTTCTGGAGCTGAGAAAAAGCCTTTGTTCTGTGTATTTTAGGTTGTTTACCCTCTCTCTAACCTTCTCATTATTACCAAAAGAAGGAGAACATTCCACATTTTGAATGTGCAGAATAGGAATAACTTCCAATGAGGACACAAGTTTTGGTGACTACCAAGGGATTCAATCACTTTAGCGGGATTCATTTTTACTTCCTGTTGTGGCTATGGGACAGGACGTAAAGGGAAATCTCCCCAATAGGACACAGATGGGAAAAGAAACACGCTCTTACTCACCACTATCTTCATGATTCTCTCCTACTTCTGCTTTAACTCAAAACTGGAGCATGATTAAAGTGGGAGAATTGATCTGGCTGACTAACCAGTTTGTTTGCTGGTAACCAATTACATGTAAGCAGCAGCATAACCCTCTTGTGTCCCTTTAATGAGCTCCAAGAAAAGGATTTTTTGATAAGTGCAAAAATCCTGTTTTTCGCCAGAAGCATTGAGGGGGGTCTGTCTTTGTACCTCCTATAGCCCGTGTAATCCCAGCTCTAAGTAACCCAGACACACCCTGTCCTGACTTTACATTGAAATTCATTTTTACTTTTTTCCACTCAATCAGAAATGTTTTCCGTTAAAATGTTTCCCTTGCAGGCACCCTAAACCTGAAAGGAATTTGAAATTTTGAGAAGAGAAAGTATGCAGTTTCCCAGAAAGTTAACCTGTTCTTGCATTATTATTTTTTTGCTATATACTGTATATTAGGTAGTTTGCAGTTGAAATTGTAACGAGGCTAACAGGCACACTAGTACTTTTCTTTTTCCATATATTATTTTTATTTTTCAAGTGTCTCCATATAGTAGTTGCAATTCTGAATTTTATATCAGCAGAAGTTACTTAGAAATTACTTCTCACTGTTCATTTATTGTGTTTTGACCACCTGTTATTGGAGGCAAGATCCCACCAATTAATTTATGTAGACACAATCAAGTATTTGCATTTCATGGAGCATGTGCTCAAGTTTGGTATGGGGCTCCTTAAATAATATGGTGCAAAGCAAACTGTGTAGTTAAAAATAAAATAATGTGAACTTTATTTCAGATTGGTTGCTCTGGCTTATGCTGCCATAACCAGATTTTCATGTGAATAACTGTTCAATAATTTAAATCAATCTAATGTTAGGAATTGTAGTTTGGTGCAACACAAACAATACATTTCCCTGCATCAACACATTCACTTTTTTGCTTCAAACATTTGTTGAAAAAAGTTAACTATCTACACAATTTTTCTATAAACCATGTGATTGGCATTGAAAATATCAGAATTTTCCAAACCCTCTTTGATTTCACCTAGACAGCTCAGTTTTGATCTGAAGGTCAAAATGTCACTGTGGAATGGTCAGATGTATGATGTGTATGGCCAGCATGGCTTTGCATATTTACACTTTGCATTTTTCTGCCTTTTCTCACACCTTCCTTAAGGATGTTGTGGCATTCCATTCTGGCAAAAGTTAGCTGTGGCACTTCTGGCATTGCCTCAGTGCTTTTCATGTCTCTGAAGGCTCTTTTGGTGAGTGAGCCTGTCACTCCAAGCACTAGGTGCTACCTAATTTACATAGGTCACTGGGTTCCTTTTATTCCGCGTTCCTGTCGGTTTTTGTCACGAAAGCAGTTAATGCTATGTGACTGAGCACTGACGTCATCTACTGGGTGGAGTGTTTTTTTTTTTTTTTACACCATACTGCATTGAGGAAGCATCCCCTGTTCTTGCCCATGCTTGCAAAGAGCCATATGGAACTTTGATCTTCCTTCTGCCTGCTTACAGTGACTTTGTTCACTTCCCACCATATGACCCGTACCCGAGGCCTGGCCTCTTATATTCAATCTATACCTTGTATAACTTCTGATGGTGCCAATATCTGCAGCCTGGAGTAACATTGCTTTTGAAGTCTATTCCATCTTTGGAATCCAAGCGCCGGGAGAGAGTCGCACAAGATGTTGCGGAAGATGGCAGCCACTGTTTTTGAGAGATCCTCCGTTCCGGTTGCCTCTGGTAGGCCCCAGAGCTGCAAATTAATATGCCGGCATCCGGACCTCCATATCTTCCATGTGCAGTTGTAGCGTCACCGCAGCGTCCACATGGGAATTCTGTAAAGACTCCAGGTAGTCGCCCATTTCTCTAAGGTCGTTAAAAACAACAATTTCCCCCGCCGTAAGCCAGTCCACTAGGGCCTGCATGTCCTTTTTTACTTTCTGCAGTTCCAGGCGATGAGTCTCCTCCAAGTGGCCGATGAGTTGTTAGTACAGCAATCGCCCCCGCTGAGCGTTCTGACAGGGGGACGGCCATTGGCTGAGAGCACTGATCGGATGCCGACCAGCAGTCCTTTTTCGATGAGCCCTCTCGACAGAAACCGTCTGGTTTCTATTGAACCGGCTGATGCCGCTACAAAACATTAGGCTTGTGAGTACTAGGCTTTAGGAGCCAGTCTCTTACCGTGGGGACTCTGAGATAAAAGATATATTGACATGATAACCAAGTTTGCATTTATATTGGTTGTATTATGTTTCAGCTAAATTGTGGCACATGTTTTTTACTTTAGGAATCTCGGTGAGTTAATTGACCGGTTTGCTGGGGATTTCAAGGCCCAAGGTCCACCAAAATCGACATCAGAGGATGCTGGAGCTGTGTTACCAAGCTGTGCAGACTTGTTTGTGTACTACAAAAAGTGTATGGTGCAGTGTTCCCAGCTTAGCACAGGGGAGCCAATGATTGCCCTTTCCACTATATTCCAGAAGTACCTGCGGGAATATGCCCTGAAAATTCTTTCTGGTAATCTCCCCAAGTAAGTGTCTAATTTTACTATTCTTAATTTAGCGTAGTATTCTGTTTGGTTCAGAGAACAAAAACCTTCAAAGATTTGAGCTTTAATAAGCAACTGGCAGTTTTACCTACAAATACAAATACGACCATTTTCTTGTAACACCAGTCTGTATTGGTCGAGTACAGCTAGGCCCCCCTTTTTTTTCTGCCCATTATCTTACTGGATGCCACATCCACTGCAAGCATTATATCAACTTTCATGTTGAATATCTCAAGTCAGTGTACAGATATATTGCAGGTAATTTCACTGTCAGTGGAAAAATTATTTCTTTACATTGATGGAAATAAATCAGCAAAGTAAAGCATATTTTATTATTTGCCTGTGGTCATCTTTCATATAGCGTTTGGCATATAGTATTTCATAGGTTGCATTAAATTAAATTTCAGAGGGCTGGTTTTAATAAACCTTCTACTTTGTTCATCTGATCCATTTTGAACCTCATCTCCTCCAGTGCTTGTGATGAGATGATCATGCTCGGTTATAGGTAAAGAAATGGACCATTCATGGGACTTGAATCATTACAGTAAATACTTTAATAAAAAGGCTGAAATAGCCTACACATTTTTTCCTTAGAGGACACTAAAGGTTGGACTCCTAATAGATGTGAATGGTCTTACCAGGAATCCATGTTTGTAACCATAGGAGTGACAGTGTAGGAGCTGCTGCTGCAATGGTTGACTGATAGTTATTTAAAAATTGAACAAGTAAGACTTGTAATGTAAATCTCTTCAGAGATCTGAACAAAGACCTGCCCTGCTTTTGTCGGAATACCTAGCTAGACTGAAGCTTGTCTACAAAAATGCAATTATTTCCTGAGGGAAATATATTTCCTTCCTCACTTTTTAAAGGACACAGAAAGCCTTACCTTTGGGTTATACCACCCTGTACTGGAGTAATGGTTATTGGCAAAAAAAAAAAATATGTGGGCCAACCCAGCATAATCCTTTCCTACTATCAGTGCGCCTCTGTTTTTTGCTAGTGTCCTAGGAAGATGGACGTCTTTTTTATTCAGTGTTAAGGATTATGGAATAGTACAACACTGATACAATGTATTCTTCTATGTACCTAAAGGTTTCTTAAAAAGTGTATATAAGGGAACACAAGGGTCAAAAAAGTAATGAAATAAAAAGCTATCTTTAACCACTTCAGCCCCGGAATGATTTACCCCCTTCCTGACCAGGCCATTTTTTTTTGCAATACGGCACTAATATATATATATATATATATATATATATATATATATATATATATATATATATATATATATATATATATATATATTGTGTGTGTGTGTGTGTATATATTGTATATAAAATATATTTGCTTTTGTACTACTACGGCTGAGGCTCCAAGAAGTTTTCTGTCTTTGTGTGTGACTTGCTATTTTTAAAATTTTATGTATTTATTAAAGATGGCATTTTGTTTTATTTTCAGTTCTGCTCTAGCTATAATTCTTTGACTGGAGCTATCCAGCATTGTCGTTCTCCGCTCTGAATTTACAGTCCCATGCCTGGAACCTACTGGACTGAACATTGCACAGCTAGCCTGGAAGTGACCTTCAGGCACTGGGTTCCACATGGGTCCTTCAGGGTTCTCTTTGACTTGCAAACAGTCCCTAGTTTTTTTTGGGGGGGGGGGGGGGGGGGGCTTGATGGTGGTTGTTGGCTGAGTTTACTACTCCTCAGTTTAACGGCTTCTGGACATCTTGAAGGTAAAGACTTCCTGTGTTCCTCAAGGGATAAGAAACAAGAGTATTTGTGTACTCAATGTAAAGATCATTTCAGAACACAAGCCTTAAAGAAGAACTTTAGTCTGCCTCCCAGGTGGCTCTGCTCTCCTTGGGCACTACCATTTTTGGGTGGAAGAGCCTGTCAATATATCTTAGCACACGCAGGAGAATTTCCCTGGATGTGCAAAGACAGAGACGGTACTGGCGTTCCCTGGTACAGTCCTTGCGCTTGCATGGGAAACCCTGCGTGTGCGAGGCATGGAAGTGCTGCTTTGCAGCACAAATAAAATACTTTGTAAAAAAATAAAAATGTCCATTTCTTTGAGAGATAGGCGGTAGGGCAACACAAAATGACAGTTAAGGTGAAGGTCTGCTGCTTTATTGGGATCAAATAAAATTTGTACAAACATTCATAGGTAATTCTCAGTACATTTGAATGTTGTTCAAAAAGTAGTTTAAAATACATTTTGCATTTACCATTTTTAATTTTTTTTTTAAATAAAAGGACTTTACTGAACGAACACCACATTGTTAGAAATTTCCTGCTCCTCCGTAATTTTCTTGTTACTTTGGTCAAAAAGTAACATCGATTGGACCCCACTAGTGATTAGTAAATGACCGAGCTTTCTTACAACGAAAAATGTGACACACAATTCTGCTAGTGTATATTCATTCACCTTTAGGAAATCCTAGACCTGTAGGAGAAAAGGTCCTTTGGTTTACTATAGAGGTCTCAAGAAGCCACCTGGAATATTTTCAAAAACTAGATTACTGAACTTTTCTGTTCCTTTGTGGTCCTACACTGCTGTACTCCTTTTTGAATACAACACACAATAGCAATTGTAGATATGGCAAATTAAAACCACACAACATTGCTGACAACAGCAAAAGGGTACAGTGGGAGATGGAAGCAAGGGTTCACTTTTTGGTGAAGGAGGCGAGAACTACCTTCTGTACATTAAAACCTGTCATCTTGCCTATCCAGGTTGGTGCCTGCTTAAACAATCATTGCAACAATCATTGCAACAGTCTGTTGATTTCAGACTCGGAAACGTCTACATGGAAGGGTCTGACAGTGGAAACTAAGCAGTAGATTAGCCGTGGTGTGTGAATTTCTTGACTAGCAAAGGCTTAGCTGCGTGCCACTTTATTAATGTCTCATTGCTCAGCTGGCTTGTAAATTCCCCACATGTGTAGAGCCCAGTAAGGAAGTCATCTTTTCAGCTGGGTTTCCTACAGATGAATTGCTGTGTCTGTTGCTAAATGTAGTAGTAGCCCTGCAGCCCAATAAACCTTTATTCCTGTCAGGGAGGAGGAGGGAATGTAAGGATTATTATGCTGCTTGGAAAGGTGTATATTTATTTTCTGCCTGCAACAAGACACCATCGGATTCCTTTCTGCTGAGAAAGTCCTGAAACAAATTTTCCTTCTTGCACACTGAGAAAGGCATACCTGGGCTATGCTTTCTTTAGTCTTTTACTAACGGCAGCTGCTTCCAAAACAAATATGTGCTGGACACAAAGAAGGAAAGATACTCTTTCTTCTCTAAAAATAAGGTTCACTTGTTTACAAGTTTGAGGAAATGAATGGATGGGATCGCTTTCCTAAAATGTAAACTATCTTCCAAACAGGTTTCATGGTGTTCTTCTGGCATACAATGACATCCACTGACCTAATTTTACTTGCTAAAAGTTATTATTTTTTTTTTTACTGTTTAATTTCTCCCATCTATGGCTTGTGCTTTATACACTATGTTTATAATTCTGGCAATCCTACAAAGTTGCTCCATTTCATAGATTAACAGATTCAAAGTCGCATTTTTTACTATTTTGCTCCTGCAGCTTCTTGCTCTGAAAGCTCCTTGTGAGTTGGGTATTTCCCTATGCATGTCTATGGGAGATCTAAGAGATGGACAAAGCTGCTGTGTGCACTCTGGAGACCTGTAGATTGATATACAAATGTAAATAAATGCCTTGCACTTGTCCATCTTAAACTACAGGTCTTAATTTTTTTTATGTAGTCATGTTTTCGTAAGGCAATATATTGTTAGTATTCTTTGCAGCATTTGGGACAAATATACATAGAGACTGCTAAAGCCCTTTCTGAAGCTGGCAACAGACGATGCAATTGTCAGAGAGCAGTCCCTGCCAGGAGAACACAGTGGTTATCGCTAGTGGCTACAGCCACTGGCAAATACGCTCATGTAAGAATTTGGCATGCTGGTTGTACACAAATCGATCAATGGATTTAGTCAGGATCAAAAAGTAAAGGCACCCACAAATCTATCCAATGTGAATCCAAAGGTGGCTCAGAAAAGTATACCAGAGTTCCAGAGGGGTGTGTCAATACCCTAATCCAAGCAAAAACAAGCCATGTATTGCATGGAGTATGTGCAAAAGTACTCAAAGGGCGAGAGCTAATTAGGCCTCACTCTCCTGATGTCTGCCTACTATGGCTCCAGTGTTGGTTGTTGTCTGCTGGTGTAGGAACTTAGACAGGGGATGACATCCGGCAACCCTTCACATGACAATGCTCCAGCTTAGTGATTGTCCTCAGGTTTATACTCATCATACTTGCAAATAATGTTGACTCTCTGGCTTTAATACTTTATTTCTCACTGACCTGATACAAGTATGTACACCAGGAAAGTGGAAGGTTAACTTTACTCCTTTTGGTTATGTACTTTTGTTTATCAGATTGTCAGTGGTTTACTGTAATTTATATTTAATGATGGGCAAATGGCACATACCTTTTTATTTCAAAGAGCAGTGGCATGTATTAAGATTGCTGAAAGTTTATATCCTATTGGTTGCTCTGCTATATTGAACTTTGCTTCTTGATCTTTACCTTATAAAATATAGCTATAAAATGGCACAAAAATAATTTTGTACATTAGATTACCATACAGTGATAATAGGGTTCCAAGTATTAAAAGAGAAGTATGGGTTTGAGTTTTTTTTCCTCCATCATACTTGCCTAGGTGGATGCAGCATCGATCCGGTGCTGCATCTTTTCCCCAGCGCCTCTACACTGAGAACCAAGCGATCGAACAACACCAATGGCTCAGTTCTCACAGCTCCCTGCTGACTGTCAATCAGCAGCTCTCCGCTCTGCTTCCTCCTCGCTCACTGGAGCGCTGAGCTGTGAAGAGGCGGGGAGCAGCCACCTCAGGCTCTCAGCGGAGGGTGTCAGTCCAGTCACCTGGCGGATCCAGACTCCGTGATCGGGATAATGCGGTGCCTGGACTGAAATTGGTGACGTCAGCAGAGAGCGTACTTCAGTCCATTCTCTGCTAAAAACGGGTCACAGGAGTGCAAAACGGATTGCACTCCTGTGATCAATAGGAGAAGCCCAGCCAAACAAGCTCAGGCTGGGATTCTTCTTTAAGTTATCTTTATCCTAATATGAAATGGTCTGATTGATGTAGAAGGTATGTAGAAAATTGAAATTGAAGTCATGCTTTAAAATATGAGTACACATTTTATGAAATCACACTTGTTTTGTAGCTTGTTGTGCCTCTACTACCCCCTGCCACCTCACCTGCCCCTGATCCAGTGAGATAGAAACAACCATGCTACAGATCCAATTGGGATCTTCTGAGGTGGATACATTCACTCTTATTCATTGCTATGGGAGAGCTTGTACCTTGAATCTTTCCATCCAGATATTGCTATAAAGCATCAGTCCATCTCAGACCTTTAAATGAGTAATCAGGTGCCTACTTGTGATGCCACCAGTCAAATTCAGTTCTGCCTTCAAAGTCTGCATGTGATTGGTGGTGGCGGATGTTACATAGCACATGGAGGAAGTACCCTGTGAGGAGGTCTGTGTGTGCCTTGGCTTCAGTGGATTACCAAAAACTCTGATTAGGATAAATTGAGTAAACTTTCTGTAGTATGCTGGAATGCATTACTAGTACACTGTTTTGTTTCACCTTTTGCCTATATTTTTCTTGTATAACACTGTTTTTTTATATATTTTTTTATTTTTTTTTGTTTTTAAAGTACTGTTTATGATTTATATATGTTGAATTGTTTTATTTTTGTGCATTTGTTCAGAACAAGTAGCAGCAGCACTGGCCTTACTATCACCAGTCTTCTGAAGGAAAAAGAAGGCTCAGAAGTTGCCAAATTCACCACCGAAGAGCTGTGCCTGATATGTAGTATACTAAGTACAGCAGAGTACTGCCTGGCTACAACACAGCAAGTGAGTGGCAGACTTTAATTGACTTCTAATCAAACTGGTCTAGCGTTTCACCTTCTTGAGATAATTTCTTTAATTTTGTATTTCTCTCAAAGGGAGGGATCGCTTTGTAAAATGTTTTTCTCCCTACATATAGAGTTGAGCGGACACCTGGATGTTCGGGTTTGGCCGAACTTCGGAAAAAAGTTTGGGTTCGGGACCGAACTTGACCCGAACTTGACTCCGAACCCCATTGAAGTCAATGGGGACCCTCCCCCCTCAAAATCCATACCAGACCCTTATCCAAGCACGCAACCTGGCAGGCCGCAGGAAAAGAGGGGGGGACAAGAGCGCCCCCCCCCCTCCTGAACCATACCAGGCCACATGCCCTCAACATTGGGAGGATGCTTTGGGGGGTCTGTGACCCCTCAAAGCACCATGTCCCCGTGTTGATGGGGACAAGGGCCTCATCCCCACAACCCTGGGCGGTGGTTGTGGGGGTCTGCGGGCGGGGGGCTTATCGGAATCTGGAAGCCCCCTTTAACAAGGGGACCCCCAGATCCCGGCCTCCCCCCCCTGTGTGAAATGGTAAGGGGGTAAAAAAGTACCCCTACCATTTCACCAAAAAAGTGACAAAAATGTTTAAAATGACAGGAGACGGTCTTTGATAATTCCTTTATTAAAGTCTTCTTTCATCTTCTTTCTTCTGGTCTTCTTCCTTTCTTCATCTTCTTCTTTCACCGATCCGCTTCTTCTTGCTCTAGTCTTCTCGTCCGGCATTTTCTTCCACGGTGTCTCTTCTTCTTTGTCGGGCTGCTCCGCGCAATGGGAGGCTTCCGCTGTGTGAGGCTTCGCTTCTTCTGACAGGTCTTTTATAACAGAGGGCGGGGCCACCTGGTGACCCCACCCCCTCAGACGCATGGAGACTTGATGGGGACTTCCCTATGGCTTTCCCCATGACGTCAGATACATGTCCCCTGGGGCAGGACCCGGGTCCCCAAACACACTTTTTATGACTAACTTTTTAAAAATCAATGACTTTCAATGACTGTTCTCTGTATTAAGGGGAGCCGACAATTCATTATAGCCGCGAGCGCTTCTAAAATACTTTTTAAAAAGCACCATTACATCGCCGAACACTGGACCCGAACCTGAACATACAGTCAATTGTTCGGGTCCGGGACCCGAACACCCAAAATTCTGGTACGGACCTGAACGTTCGCTCAACCCTACCTACATATACTGTTTATTTCTAAGAGTATATATTATTAATCCGCTAAATTCAAAATTGTACATATATTTTGTATTTACCACTTGCAGCAGGTGGAAAAATCTAAACTAGAACAGCAGACTTCTCCAGGCTGCTGGTAAAGGGTAATTTCACACAAAATTGATATTCCAGTGTTTGGTAGATACCGTATATACTCGAGTATAAGCCGAGTTTTTCAGCACATTTTTTTGTGCTGAAAGTGCCCCCCTCGGCTTATACTCGAGTCAAGCACTTTTCTGCAGGAAAAAAAAAAAAATTCCGACCCGACTTTGGGGCCCCGTATCTCGGGGCCACTTGGGTCTAGGAGTCCCAAGTTTGGTGTGCCAACCCAGTGGACCTAGCACTATAACATGGGGTTCTTAGCACTTCGAATTTGGGGCCCCATATCTCGGGGACACTTGGTGCTAGGAACCCCAAATGTTGTATTCCAACCCAGTGGAATTAGCACTACAACATATCTAAAGATGGGGTTCCTAGCACTAAGTGACCCTGAGATACGGGGCCCCAAAGTCGGTTCAGAAAATCTCATTCTCTGCTGCAGAAAAGTGCTTGACATTTTCTGACCCGAATTTGGGGCCCCATATCTCGGGGACACTTGGAGCTAGGAACCCCAAATTTGACATTCAAACCCAGTTGAACTAGCACTATAACATATCCAAAGATGGGGTTCTTAGCACTAAGTGGCCCCGAGATACAGGGCCCCAAAGTCGGTTCAGAAAATGTCATTCTCTGCTGCAGAAAAGTGCTTGAGATTTTCTGACCCGAATTTGGGGCCCCATATCTCGGGGACACTTGGTGCTAGGAACCCCAAATGTTGTATTCCAACCCAGTGGAATTAGCACTACAACATATCTAAAGATAGGGTTCCTAGCACTAAGTGACCCTGAGATAAAGGGCCCCAAATCAGTCAACTGTGTCCATCTGCATGGGCACAGTGAGGCTGCAAATGGGCATCGTTGACCCTCTTTTCCACTTACAGTAGCTGCGCATTTCTCACCCTAGGCTTATACTCGAGTCAATAAGTTTTCCCAGTTGTTTGTGGTAAAATTAGGTGCCTCGGCTTATATTCGGGTCGGCCTATACTCGAGTATATACGGTACTTGATGAATGTCATTTGAAAGTACTTTGATTTAGTTTGCTTTTAACATTTGATTTTGGAATGAATTAAATATAATTTTTCATCCTGCTCCTTATACATTTCTTGTCACAGCGGTTGGAACGATTGTCGCTGACCCCACTAACTATTAGAAAATTGAACAAATGTTCTACTTGTGTATGGCTAGCTTTAAGATCACAAAATTACAAATTTTTGTGTAGGTAAAAGTGTAAAGATAAATGATAATGATGCATTCAATTTTGTATTTATTGAAGCTTTTTGTCTGCTTTAGCCATCCTTACTAATTTACTAATCTCATCGCTCACAATTCTTCCAAGTTTACTGGCAATACTGGTCTTTCTTAAATAGAAAGCCTGACAAGGTTTGTAAACTAGGTGTTGTGGATGCACAGCTTTTTATTGTTTGTATGTATAATGACGATTTCATATAAAGCTCTGTAGAAGATTATCAAATGTCATCTAAAATATCAGTTTATTTACATATTATTTGGTTTAAAACCATTATACTTTCCTTTTTTGATAGCTGGAAGAGAAGCTAAAAGAAAAAGTAGATGTGACACTGACAGAAAGGATAAACCTGACAGCAGAGATGGATACTTTCAGCACGTAAGCCTGCACAGATTCTCTCTTTGTTAGTTATATTTTACTGAGGCTTCCAAAATATTGAAAATCACTATGTGATGAGCAGTGTGTGGGCAGCAAAGTGTCTAAGTGGTTAGTATCTCCACCTAGCAGCAATAGGGTCATCAGTTCGAATCCCAACCATGGCACTACCTGCCTGGAGTTTTAGTTATATTTTACTGAGGCTGCCAAAATATCACTATGCCTGCATGGTTTTTCTCCGGGTACTACAGTTTCTACCCACGCTCAAAGGACATGCTGGTAGGTTAAATGGCTCTAAAATCGAAATCTAAATTGGCTCTAGTATTTGAATGCATGCGAGTTAGGTGCCTTAGATTGTAAGCTCCTTGAGGGCAGGGACTGATGTGAATGTACAATATATATGTAAAGTGCTGCACAAATTGATGGTGCTATATAAGTTCTTGTAATAAATGTGACCATCATGATTCATTTTATAGTTGTGCTACACAATACACACTCATTTGCATGCTTTTTCCTAGTCAACAAAGGGATGGCACACAGCAGTCCAGCAGTTTTTAAAATGAATGTAATTTCTGAACAAAAACAGTATACATTGTCTGAAAATTTCTTTGACCAAGAAGTTTTCTATTCTGCTCCTTTCGAATTTTTACATCACTGTGGTCAAAAACGAACATCGATTTGACCCCACAAACGATTGGAATATCAAACGAATGTTCTTAGAATCAAATTTTTTTTTAAGGGAGACATTGTTTTTGTATGCCCAGCATAAGTGACTGCAAGCTCAGGTAGCTTTTATCACCTGCCTCTGACAAAGGGACCTGTCATACTTAATATAATACAGTTCTCTCTAAAAATAGGCAAAACTGTTTAAAAAATAAAAATTCTTTAAATGACAAATTTGATCTCCTGAGTTGGATGATATTTACCAGATTCAACCTCTAATAGTATATGCAATATATCTCTTCTGTCTGTTACTCTCAGAGTAGATTAGATTTGCTCCCTAACCATATAGTCTGTTATTTATATTTACCACTGCGTATAGAAATTTCTGAATAAATTGCCTTTTTTTTAACTTCACAGATTTTTTTTTAAGCTTAATATCCAATTAATTGAAACAATATTTGGCCAATTAATCGATTATGAAAATAATCCTTAGTTGCAGCCTTAATGCACAGCATATTAGCACCTTATGGCAAAATTTCCTATCAAAGCGATCCCCTCCAGTGCTGCAGTGTCAGCGATTCCCTCTGTCACCAGCACTTCCATTTTCTCCTGGTCGTTTTCTTCCCATTTCTACGTTTTCGAGCTGCTAAATTAGCCAGGTCTGGATAATGCAACTCCCAAACATGCGCACAGGAGTTAATTTACCATTGGACAGAGTTATACCATGACCTGTATGCTGAGCAGTGCATGAAGGGGTCGGTGTACACTTACAAAACAGAAGTGCTGACGCACAAGGAGAACAATCTATGACAGAAGAGACTTAAGTAGCAACTTTATTACCACTTTAAAAATACAATTTTAAAGATCTGAAATATACCTGAATAGATCATGAGGAGTTCCATCAAAGATGGGTATCATCTTTCCATCATGATTGCATAGGTCGGGTATAAATAATTGATAGACCTTATATAACATTCTTACAAATCTAACAGCTGTTGGTACATTTTTGTTCATCTGGTATGTGGCTGCCTGTAACACATCCATTATGGGTTCTAGATGTAGTTCCTACATGGCAAGAGGTGAGCTGGCAACAATAGGTACCAAAATGTATTTGTTCTGCATATTTTACTTTCTAGAAGTGTACAAATATATACAAACCCTTCTTCACATATATATTAGTTGGCAAACAGCTATGGCCCTAAACCAATGTTTATTTCTTGAATGGACACAATTGATCAACAGATCATTTGCCATGCATACAAAAGCATTGTTGAATGTGTCATTTAGGGTACATTGTAAGTGTCCATTCTTTGTATTTCCAATTCTGTTATACTGCTGAAAAAGTGTTTGTCAGGATTGTTCAAATGAAAATCCCCCTAACCTAGCCAAACACCAGCTTTCTAGTTTACACCATTTTTGAGGTGCATTATAATCAACTCTAGTTTTGCATGACTAATTTTCTCAGAATAATGAATGTCATGTTTAATGAATAGTGAAGTACTGATGGATCACATGGCGTCCAACAGGATGGGATCTTTATTTTTTTTTAGCCTTTGTGGTTTACTTGCCATAAGTTGATTATGAAAGATATGTAAATGATGTATCCTGACAGACCTCATTTAAACATAGGTCTACATGAGTTAAAAATGTATACATAATGTGGCAACTAACAAGCTATTTTGTATTTGTGATTTCAGTATTATGTAACCATTTCTTGGTAAAATAATAAAATGCACTCTCTTTCTTTTCCAGTGTAATTTCAAATAGTATTCAGCTGCTTGTGCAAGATTTAGATTCTGCTTGTGATCCTGCACTTACTGCAATGAGCAAGGTATGTACAAGTATGGCTCATTTACCCTAGCTGCCTAGGTTCAATAAGCTTAGTTATATTGCTATTTGCTTGGTGTGAGAAGAATTTTTTTTTTTGTTTCATTTTGGTTAGAAAGTAGGTGGATTACCTAGCCCATAAAGGTGTCTGTCCCCACTGAGAGATTCTGCCCTTTTTTCAGTCTTGGTCACACCCAGGACTTTGCACTGACCTTAACTTGTTTTCCCTATCTGGAGCGCATTGTCCTTACCTTTGCTTAAGCCAATGATGCAGATTTTTTTTCTTAGTTTAATTATGTGGTAGCCACCCCAGTAATGCTTGTCATTAATTATGAAGGGGGGCAATCTATAGATTATTTTATATCAGGGGTCTCCAAACTTCCTAAACAAAGGGCCGCTTTACTGTTTTCAGATTTTAGAGGGGTCAGACTGTGGGCCAGTCAGAGTAGAAAATGCCCCAACATCAATGGGAGTCAGACTTGGTGGTCAGTGGGATTTTAAAAATGTGGTTAGTAGGAGGAGGAATAATGCCCCATCATTGGTATTAGTGGTAGGAACAGTGCACCATCTTTGGTGTCATTGAGAGCAATGATTCCCCAATGTTGGTGTCAGTGGGAGGAATTATGCCCTTGTGTCTGTGGAAGGAGCAGTGCCCCATTGTTTGTGTCGGGGGGGGGGGGAGAAATAATGCCCCACCGTTGGTGTCAGTGAAAGGAATGGTGCCTCATCGTTGGTGTCAATAGAAGGAATAGTGCCTCAAGGGCCGGACAAAGGCAAACAAAGGGCCACATCTGGCCCCCGGTCCGCAGCTTGGAGATCACTGATTTAGATCGTAAGACAGTTGGGGGCACATTTCAAGCATTCATAGACTTTTGATAAAGGTTGTAGATATCCATGGTGATCAATATTCTAATTATTATTTAAGCTAATCGTAACATTTGCCCTGTATTTTAGTTCTGTTTGCAATACATTGGTATAAATTGAAAATAAACCATACATTATTTTATTTTGTTTATTTTATGTCTTTGCAATGCATTGGAAACAATTCTTTAAAGTGGTTGTAAAGCTTTAATTTATTTTTTTACATTAAAATAATAAACTCAAATCTTAGTGAGTCTGTGATGTGAGTGGACGTGTGTTGGGCGAGCTCCGGCTCTTCCACTTTTTATCATGATTGATCTGATTAACTCCCAAGAACCATGCCCATTGTATGCGGATGCATACCATCTGCATATCATCTCCTTCTCCCCTGCCTTCCCCTGCCTCTCTCTATCCATTGCCGCTTACTGTTATCTCCGGGTGCTGTACTGTGGCTGGCTGCTTTCTGTCCCCCGTCTCTCTCTCTGCTGATTGTGCCGGGACTGTGGAGCTAGGAGTGTCGACAATCCTCGGCTGGAGCTTGGCTGACACTGGCTGGAATCGGGAACATTCTGGTGAGCCTCGGGATATATCGGCAAGGCTCGAGGTGTGATGCTGGCGCTCTCTCTGTGACTCGTGGTGCTCGTGAAGTCTCGACTGGAAAGACCAAAACTGTAAAGAAGCAGAACTGTGTAGCATTAAATTAATATTATTTTAAATAACAGATAATTACAAAAGGGGAAGGAAAAAGGAAAGAAGTGGAAAACCATAAAACTTTTAAAAATTCTAAAAAAAAAAACTTTGAAAAGGAAGAGGAAGGAAGGAAGGAAAAACAAATGAGAGGAAAGAGGCAAGGAGAGGAGGAGGAAAGAAGGGAGAGGAAAACAATTTTTGCCCTTTGTGTTTTTTCTTTGAGACCTGACAAGGCAGAAAGAGCGACAGGAGGCGTCCAATGCCTCAGCTGCCATTCAAGATGCTGGTGGACTTTTTCCGCAAGTGCAAGGCAGTAAATCAGTGAAAGAGAAAGCTAAAGAAGCTGCAGCTACTAAACTTGCAAAATTTGCATTAATATCAAAAGATAGTGAAAATGAAGCTTCTCAGTATGTTGCCAGTGAAGAACTGGTAGAATCTTGCACCCGAACGGATACAACTATTATACATAAATATTTGGATCAAAAGAGGTGATGTGGAAGAAATGGATAAAAATGCAGGACAGCACACCGATAAACAGTCTAATGCCGCATACACACGGTCTGACTTTTTGACAGGAAATGTTCGATGTGAGCTTGTTGGAAAGTCCGACCGTGTGTATGCTCCATCGAACATTTGCTGTCGGAATTTCCACCCACAAATGTTTGAGAGCAGGTTCTCAAATTTTCCAACAACAAAACTTGTTGTCGAAAAGTCCGTCGCACAAAAGTTCGAATGTTTGAAAAGTTTGAATGAAGCGATTTATTATAGTTCTATTAAAACCTGATAAGACTCCTGATAATCCAGAATCATATCGCCCAATATCCTTACTTACATCGGATGTAAAGCTATTGGCATAATTGTTAGCTACTAGATTGGCGAAAGTAATATTTAAGATGGTGCATTCAGACCAATCTGGATTCATCCCAAGTAGATCTAGCGCAGTGAATATAAGACGTTTATTCCTTAATTTGCCGGTTCGGTCTGAAAATTTGGGCAATAGAGCTATATTGTCGCTTGAAGCAGCAAAAGCTTTTTATGGCATAGAATGGGATTTTCTATGGCCCTGTTTAGGCTGGATTCACAACTATGCAGTTTTAGTGCTTTTTGCATTTTGCAGATTTGCACTAGAGTCCATTTAACATGGTTTCCTATGGAACATGATCTGTAGTGCAAATCTGCAAAAAGATGCAAAAAGCACCAAAAATGCATAGGTGTGAATCCAGCCTTAGGCTACTTTCACACTGGAGCGGTGGGGGCGCTGGCGGTAAAGCGGCGCTATATTTAGCGCCGCTTTACCGGTGTTTTAGCGGCGCATTGCGGCCGCTCGCGGGGTTTTTTACCCCCCGCGAGCGGCCGAAAAAGGGTCAATACCGCCGCTGTAGCGGCGTTTTGCGGGCGGGTTCGGCGCGCTCCCCCATTGTTTTCAATGGGACCGGGCGCTATAGGAGCGGTAAATATACCGCTCCTATAGCAAGCCAAAGATGCGGCTTGCAGGACATTTTTGAGCGTCCTGCAAGCGCACCGCTTCAGTGTGAAAGCCCTCGGGCTTTCACACTGAAGGAACAGCAACAGCTGTTTCGGGTCGGTTTGCAGGCGCTATTCTTAGCGCAATAGCGCTTGCAAACCGCCCCAGTGTGAAAGGGGCCTTAGAGAAGTTTGAATTTGGACCCCAGTTTATAAGTTGGATACAACTCCTTTATGCTGGCACAAGTTCAGGTAAATGGACATGTATCAGCCCATTTCTCTTTTTTTTTTTCAAAGGGTAAATTTATTGATGTTTCACAAAGTACAATAAACAGCATTAACTATTCTTCAGAAAGTATATGGTCACATAATTGGAAACAAGCATTTGTTCAGTCACATATTTAACTTTTCAACATACAGCAATTTAAATATTCTCTACTGCTACGGAACAACTAATGCAGGCACAATAGGTGTAAAAGTTCAATTATCCTAACTTAAGCATAACATTCAACACTTTGGTAAAGAGTATCTACTGTTCCAGTGTTCACCGTGCTTATATGGAAATTCTCCATAAAACCCTCAATACTAGCATATTTATGCTCCAAAAACCGTAACATGGTATCTATGGATATTGTCTCAATGTCACCAGAAACCAAAGCGATCCATCCGAACAATAGCTTCTCAAATTTTTTTGGGCATCCTCTAGAAGTATATGTAAGCTTAAACAGTGGTAACGCTCGATTAATTGTCCACCCAGAATTGGATGGAAGGGATAGTAGGATTTTTCCATTTTAGAGCTTTCTTGGCTTACAAAAACAAGATGCGTAATAGGGTTTTCGTAATTGCTGAACATTTCTTTCCATTCAAAGTCTCCAAGGTAATGAATATTAGCCTAACTCTGTGTCCCATGGTGTATGAAAAAGAAATTAGGATTTTTTTTTGTCATACTTAAAAAAAATCATTTTCTTTGAGTACATCATGGGACACAGCGATCACTCCCCTCTTTTTTGTGGATTCAGTGCTTGCTACAAAACTGAAGTACTTCCTGTATGGGAGGGGTTTATACAGGGGATCACTTCCTTTCTAAAGACCTTTGGTCTTCCAGTGTCCATTCACCTGGAGATAAAGTATAACCCAGTAGGTAATGAATATTGGCCTGACTCTGTGTCCCATGATGTACTAAAAAAAAAAAAAAAAAAGATTTTTACAGGTAAGTATGACGAAAAAATCCTATTATACAGTATCTCACAAAAGTGAGTACACCCCTCACATTTTTGTAACTATTTTATTATATCTTTTCATGTGACATCACTGGGGAAATGACACTTTGCTACAATGTAAAGTTAGTGAGTATACAGTTTGTATAACAGTGCAAATTTGTTGTCCCCTTAAAACAACACACATTCATTAATGTATATATGTGTGTGTGTGTATGTATGTGTGTATGTATATGTATGTGTTTATGTATATGTATATGTATATGTATATATATGTGTATATATATATATATATATATATATATATATATATATATATATATATATATATATATATTATGATATCATTTTTTTTTTTTTGGATGATGGGAATGTTCTGTGTGTTTTGTTGTAAATTGGAAATAAAATAAATGATTACTTTAAAAATAATAAACCTGTTATGCTTACCTTCTCTGTGCGATGGTAATGCAAAGATCGGTCCCTTACATCCTTTTCTAGAGCTCCCCACTGGCAGTCCTCTTTTCAGCGTGCCCCCTCAACAAGCCGACTGCTGAAGGGGGAACTCGTGTGGTTGCATTTCAAAGATAGGCTGTGTGCATCTATAGACTAAAAGAATTTGCCTACAGCTCCTGCTGCTCTCAGTAACGCCTGTGAATGCAGGAAGAAAGAAGCACGCAACTAGTAATTCATCGCAACCCGTTTATATTATCGAGAACACATTGTAACTACCTTTAATTTAATTTTGATAGATTTTGCCCATGATCCCTTTCAGGCAGGCATTTGTGATTCACTGGGACTGCATGGCTTTGTCATTCTGCATAGTGCTACTTCCCTTTCCTGAGAATTACACCATTGTAAAGCAGTCTTTCTGCATAAATGGACGTGCATAATTCAAATGATATTAGAGAGTTCATAAATACAGTGGCAGCCCATATTAAGATATATATACCACCACTTCTTTTCTTTTTTTTTTGTTAAATTTGTGCCTGTTGGTTATGAAGAGCTAGAAAATGTTAGGGGGGGCACCTGCTACTGTGCATTGACCCTGCATTAAGATCACGTTGGGTTTGACATTACCTAGCAAAGTCTCGTATAGATGTGCAAAATTCAGCACTTTAGTTCCACCTCAGATCAAGTATATAAACTCTGTTTCTGAAGTCTTAGCCCAGCACAGACGGCCTGTCAGCCATGCAATCACAATCCTAAACAATGCGCACCCTGTTTCCATAGAATGTTTTTGGTCCCTTTTTGATTCTTTCTCAAGTAGAAGCTGTACTTGAGAAAAGGTTGAGGGGGACCATAAAACCGTTCACAATGCATCAGGCTGTCCACTCGGCACAGGGCATGGAAGCAAGTGGAGGTCACTGGGGTAGCAGTGTCTACCTCGGTGACTTCCAGGGGCATCGACCAAAATGATTGGGACACCTGCCTCTACACGCACACGAACAATATTTCAATATCGAGTTGGCCCACCCATTGCAGCTGAAACCGCTTAAACTCTTCTGGGAAGGCTGTCCACAAGGTTTAGGAGTGTGTCTATGGGAATGTTTGTCCATTCTTCCAGAAGCACATTTGTGAGGTCAGGCACTGATGTTGGACGAGAAGGCCTGGCTCGCAGTCTCCGCTCTAATTCATCCCAAAGGTGTTCTATCGGGTTGAGGTCAGGACTCTGTGCAGGCCCGTCAAGTTCCTCCACCCCGAATGCGCTCATCCATGTCTTTTATGAACCTTGCTTTGTGCCAATCCAAATCATTTGGGGGAGATGGGATTATGGTGTGTGTTTTTTTTTTTTTTCAGGGGTTGGGCTTGGCCACTTAGTTCCAGTGAAGGGAGCTCTTAAGGCATCAGCATACCAAGACATTTTGGACAATTTCATGCTCCCAACATGGTGGGAACAGTTTGGGGATGGCCCCTTCCTGTTCCAACATGACTGTGCATCAGTGCACAAAGCATGTCCATAAAGACGAGGAGGAACAGTTTTTTGTTTTTTTAAAGAATTTTGTACAGGTACCCGGATGGACTTGAACTTCTTCATGGCTTATGTTATTAACAGGTGTGCAGTGTTTTGATGTCAGTGTAAGCATGAACAGAAGCTGAGTGTATGATCTGTATTCCTGTGCTTTTTAAAGTAAAACTATCTGATCAAAAGTTACACTTAAAGTGTATCTAAACCTAAAACCAAATGTAATATCTTTCAGTTTATCAGTTCTTAAAAGTACTGGCTACATTTTTGTTTTTTTCATGCTTTTATTTCTTTCACCTAAGGACCTTGCTGTTAACACACTTCTTGTCATAGAATGACCATGCCAACTCACTGTTCTGTATCTATGGTGGAGCTAGTTGTCACCATAAGCTGCTCACTCCAGATTTATACTACAAAACACCTCCCCCTTATATCAGTAACAGAGGTGTTCCACCCCATCCTTAGCCTTAGTGTTATTTTCGACTTTTTAATTAACGTCGCACGACCGCTCAATTGTAAGT
Source organism: Lithobates sylvaticus (assembly GCA_028564925.1). Lineage (NCBI taxonomy): Eukaryota > Metazoa > Chordata > Amphibia > Anura > Ranidae > Lithobates > Lithobates sylvaticus. The sequence goes on along the minus strand of CM053027.1, from coordinate 349,422,725 downwards.
TAAAGCGACGCAGTGCCGTATCGCAAAAAATGGCCGGGTCATTAAGGGGGCAAATCCTTCCAGGGCTGAAGTGGTTACTATCAATGTAAATTAATATGAATTTTTTGTTGCCCATTATTGGCACCTTTAATGCAAGAAAAGCTCAAGAAAAATGCAGTCTGTAGTCTCTGACAGTCTCTTGTAACATGTCCTCAGTCTCTAACCATTTATTGTATCATGTCTGCAATTTCTTACTTAAACTTAAACTTTCAGTTCGGTGCACCTCTAGCAGACATGATACAGGAGATGGACCGAGACTGCAGACATGGCACAGGAAATGGTCAGACATGATACAAGACATCAATGCAGTCTACCAGTGCCCATCAAATGGAGCCTTGCCAGTGGCCGTCGGATGCAGCCTTGCCAGTGGCCGTCGGATGCAGCCTTGCCAGAGCCCGGATCACACAGAGTGGCGATATCTCAATTGGCCGGGCGGCCGCTGTAACCAAGTCCTAAAATAGACGTCACACTGATTCAATTTCCCGGCATTGGATCAGTGTGCTGTCTATCACAGGAGGCGGGAATTTGTTACAGCGGCTGATGAACAATTTAGCTCCGTGACACAGAGGGAGATTACCGCTCTGCGTGACGAGGAGGGAGGGGCAGACTGGGGCACGCCAGGATGACTCCCCCACAATGTGCAGAACCCAGGGCGGACCGCCCCCTTTTCAGTGCCGGCACCTTTTTTTCTTTCGGCCGAATGCAAAAAAACACAATTTTCAGCCGATATGTTTCGGTGCACCTCTAACATACAGTATATAAATATCCAGGAGCCAGTTATGTTATTTGCAAGCTGTGTTACTGATTACACTAATGGCATTAAAGATGGAAACTTACAGTATATGCAACACGTGCACCACCTCTTGAACCGCTGCCATGTGTAATGCCTTTGTTTTTTTTGCAGTCATGCAACTTACTCTTTTGTTTGCATTTTTTACTATGGTATTTTATAAAAAAAAAATCTTTGGGTAGCTCTAGCTCTGAAGATTTTGCTTAAGAGATTTTCAACTTGTGGAGCAGATTGGACCAGAAAGTAATGTATTTTATTTCCATCTGCTTCTTGGCCTCTGGTCTAACCCTTAAATGTAACCTTTTATGCTAATAACACTGTGGATGTCATTGCTGAACTTCTAGTTCAGGGACTGTCAAGATGACCCGGTTTATTACTTTGCATTGCTGACCCAAAATGAACATACAGATACAAAGTTCTGGCTTTTCTCAGAGATTGCTGAGCTGCCTACTTTTTCATGGGGGGGGGGGGGGGGGGGGGGGGGGGGGGGGGACTCCATTGAATTATTGAAGATGGCTCGTCGGTCGAGCATCTAGAATTTTCAATAGGAGGTCAGCACTGGCCCGCACCATATTTCTCCCATGACAGATGTACTTTACAGCAACATTGATGAGGTCTTAAGCCTAACTGTAGAACCAAACTTTCTAATGAAACTAGCAATTTACCTTTCAACGGCATTACAACAGACACTAGAGGTAACCTTCTAATATTCTTTCTGCCAGTCAAAGATTACATAGTTACTACTTTCTCAGCGATTAAGTCGTTTTTAGCGCCTACTTTCTTTTCCTCTTTCCATCTGTGAGCAAATGATCTTACACCGATCGACAGATTGGCATTACCTTAGTATAAGAGGGGTGGTACAGATCATCTGAAAATACACCAAGTTGAGTATGACCTCTACCTGCCAGTTTTAAAGTTCATGAAAGGAAGGAACAAGATAAAGAGTGTGCAAACAGGATCTTGCGTCTCATACTCTACTCATAACCTGATCACTCCTTTCATTTATCTGCCTATCACTTTACTTTATTAATGGTACATTTGGAAAAGAAAAGCAACATCACAGAAGTGCCCTAGTTGGCCTCCTGGTACTTGTGGAACTTGGAACCACCACCCTTTCCACTCCTTGGATAGTCACCCAATCTGATAGTCCCCGCTAAAGCAGGAAGCTACATTTGTAGAGACAAATTGCAATCAGCAGGTAGCAATTGCAGTTGCTGACTTCTTGTTATACATGTTAGTTCTATCCATTTGAAAACTATCTGGAATGCACCCAAGCAAAACACAAGGGGGAGATCGTTTGAGGTCTGATGAGAGAATGTATTCTGACACGGACAAAACAGCCACAGAAAAGTTCTGCTTTCCCTTAATGGATTTTCATGCTGCTTCTTCTGTAAGCAGTAGAAAATGATGATAAACTGAATCTTAGCTACACCGCTATTTTCCAACCGCTTTGTTCAGTAAAAAAAAAAAAAAGAAAGCATTTTGGTATTAAGAAAACTGGAAAGGAAAGTGACATAAATTGTGGTATTGTAATTACTGACACTGTAAATAATCTCTCTGTGCTGCAGAGGCCTGAAATTATTTACTGTTAATGTTATCTTGCTTCATCGCTTCTTGTAAGTAAGTGACTGACTGATGAACATTTACATTTAGATTTGTTATGTTTACACCTATAATGGGGACAATTGCCTCTTTGCCTCTTTGGTTGGTCAGGAAGCACTTTTACGTTTTTCTCGCAATGCAGTGTTTATTTAAATCTTTATCAATTACCAGCCTCACAGACTTATAACAGAACTAAACCCTCCTATCCTTTTCAGCTGAGGAAACTGCCATTTTAGCCTCTGTTTGATCTGCAACTGCCATTGTGCTGCACATGTGATCAGTTATGACACCAGCCATTTCATGGTTTGACAGTTTGGTCAAGAGCACAAGCAAATGTGACAGCTATCATTCCTAGCATGCCAGGAATGTAACAGTTTTTTTGAAACTATTAGGCCACTTTCACACTGGGGCGTTTTTTCAAGCGCTTTTGGCCTTAAAATATCGCCTATAAAGCGCCTGAACCCCCCCCCCCCCCCCCACGCAGCCCCAGTGTGAGAGACCGAGTGCTTTCACACTGGAGCGGTGCTCTTTCAGGATGAGAAAAAAAGTCCTGCAAGCTGCATCTTTGGGGCATTGCGGGAGCGGTGAATACACCACTCCTAAAATGCCCCTGCCAATGAAATCAATGACCAGCGTTGCCGAAGCGCCTGCAAAGCTCTTTGGCAGCAACGCTTTGCGGGCTCTTTTAACACTTTTTCGGCCACTAGCGGGGGTTAAAGGCGCCCCGCTAGCAGCCAAAAAAGTGCTAAAACTAGCGGCGCTTTACTGCCGGCGCCTAACCACCTCCTCCCTGCCCCCGCCCCAGTGTGAAAGTGCCCTTAAACTGATGGGTTTAGTTCTGATTTAAAGCCCTCATATCCTTTCAACCAAAAGCAACACCTTAGCCTCTCTTTGATCTGCAACTGTCATGGTGTTGCGCAAGTGATCAGTTATGACTCCAGCTATTTGATGGTTTGAAAGTATAGTTAAGAGCACAAGCAGATGTGACAGCATGCCAAGAATGTAACTGTTTTTTAGAACGTTAAATCTATGGGCTTAGTACCAATTTAACAGTACCCTACTGCCATTTGTCCACATAATCAACGTCCATTCAAGACAGATGAGCCCCAGTGGTCTGTGGGAAAAAATAACATGTTCCCTTCAGTACCTAGAAACTATCACTAGAGTAAATATATTTTCCAGTGGTAGTTCTGTATACAGCTGTGGCCAAAGGTTTTCAGAATGACACAAATATTATTTTTCACAAAGTCTGCTGCTTTAGTGTTTTTAGATCTTTTTGTCAGATATTACTATGGTATACTGAAGTATTATTACAGGCATTTCATAAGTGTCTAAGGCTTTTATTGACAATTACAATAACTTTATGTATGCAAAGAGTCAATATTTGCAGTGTTGACCCTTCATTTTCAAAACCTCTGCAATTCGCCCTGGCATGCTGTCAATCAAATTCTTGGTCACATCCTGACTGATGGCAGCCCAGTCTTGCATAATCAATGCTTGGAGTTTGTCAGAATTTGTAGGGTTTTTTGTTCACCCGCCTCTTTAGGATTGACCACAAGTTCTTAATGGGATTAAGGTCTGGGGAGTTTCCTGGCCATGGACCCAAAATTACGATGTTTTGTTCTCCAAGCCACTTAGTTATCACTTTAGTTTTATAGTCACTGCATACATTTTCATTTTATAACATCAACATTGTATTAAAAATACAAACAATAGTTATCATCTAATATAAGCTTACTTTTAAAAATCTTTTTGTGTATTGTGAGTTTTGCCTATCTACTGGCCATCTCTTTCCACAACTTTCTGGATTCCCTGCATGCTTTGCAGCTTTTCCTCTGCTGTTTACTTTCAATTTCTAAGGACTACATATAACATGGTACCTTGCTGCCTGCTAGCAGTGATCCCGTACTGACTCCACCTCCTGAAACTCCTCTTCTCAGCACCTCTGTAGTTCAGAAGGCAGGCTCTGTGAAATGTGTGACACAGCAGTGCCCACCCTCAGGGCATAGTGACTACATGTCACAGAATTCAAGGAAGTAAATGGGGGGGGAATCTTCATAAAGTTTACAAACTTCAAGACTGTTCAGAGTAATAAGAGGGAAGGGGGAGAGAGGCACCAAGCAACTACTTGGTGTAGCACAGTTTTATTGTAAGCAAATAAATTGCATAAAAAAATTACTCACAAAGGTGTCAGATGTGCGAGGTAACAACTGGAGAGAGCTCTATGCAATCATCCTGCCTGTGGCTGGGCTATCAGTCCACTGCTGCGGCTCCAGTGGTGGAAGAATGTCGGAGTGAGCTGTCAAACCTTGGAAGAAAACAGCCAGTCAAAACACATTTCAGAGGCAAGACACGCCTCCTTCCTCTGCCAAATTCTTTAGAGTAATAAGAGCAGGCTAGAAATAATTGAAATACAATGAATATATGATTTTTACTTTTTGACCACAGATACGCTTTAAAAGAGAACTATAGTTTTTTTTGTTTGTTTTTTTTTTCCCCCTTTTATACTTACCTAGGTGGATGTAGCATGGGTCCGATGCTGCATCTGTCCCCCGGCGACTCTGCACTGAGACTGAGCAATCAAACACCGCCGATGGCTCGGTTCTCATAGATTCCAGAGAGGAGAGCTGCTGACTGTCAATCAGCAGCTTTCCTCTTTTCCTCCACGCTCACTGGAGCGCTGAGCTGTGAAGGGGCGGGGAGCGGCCGTCTCAGCCTCTCAGTGGTTGGCTGAGACTGCCATGAAGTCCAGGCACCTGGCGGATCCAGACTTTGCCATGATGACGCTGTGCCTGGACTGATCTGTGTGATGTCAGCAGAGAGTTGACTTCAGACCGCTCTCCGCTGAAAACGGGTCACAGGAGTGCAAAACTAATTGCACTCCTGTGACCCTTAGGAGAAGCCCAGCCAAACGAGCTCAGGCTGGACTTCTCCTTTAACTCTAAATTGTTGAGCTTTAAAATGTTGCTTATGAATGATTTTGGGCACCATCATTTTTCACTTTGCCATGATCACATAAAATTACGAGGTTTGACATATTTGATATCTACTTACTCAATGCAAAATCATCTTTTTTTAACAAAGAATTGGTATTTTATGTAGTTTGTTGCTCTAACATTCATTTGAGGGTTTTTTTTTTTTTTTTTGCTGAAAATCATGGATTTGATAAATAGTAGTGCAATTATTGTATGACATAAAAAAAAAAATTGTATCTGCCACCATTTTATTCTCCAGAGTCTCTGCTTTCAGAAAATATATAATGTTTTGGGGGGGTTTAAGTAATTATCAGGCCTAAAATAGACAACCCTTTCCAATGGAGCTCCAGATGGCAGTGAAAACCTGACAAGGAATTTAATCCTGCCCCGCTCTCTCTAAAACACAGAAGAAAAGTTTTGGGTGGACATACACTTTAACGAATCCCTGTAACCAGACCATTCATTGCAAAAGCAATTTTCTCATAAGATTATATGTGCATTTAACATATTTTAGGCATGCTATTTATCTGTAAAAAAAAAAAAAAAAACAACCCCTTGTGTACAGATCCAAAAACCCAGACTGCTGCTGGGTGCCACCATCTTTAATGTGATATTGGCATTTCGGGCAAACTCAAGTGACACTGTATAGCAGCCTTTGTCAACAATTTTACCCTGGAGGAACCCTGGAAATAATTTTCAGGTCTTGGAAAACCCCACGCTGAAAATGATTATGCCTACAGCACATGGTATATTGGCATAATTAGTTGTAGATAGTTTTATATTACAGAATTAGGATTGTGGCATCCCTAGAGTATTTGATATCCAGGGCAGATCATTTTTTAACACTCAGGACAGACAGTAATGCCACGTACACACACCCGTTTTTTCTGTTGGAATAAACTGACGGTTTTTCCGATCACACCAAAGTCCGATCGTCTAGAATGCGTTGACGTACAACACGTACGACGGGACTAGAAAAAGGAAGTTCAATAGCCAGTAGCCAATATAAACTCCTAGAAGAGGAGAGGACTGTGACATGCAAGGAGAATAGGGGCTGTGCTGGAGAAAGTCAACTTTCTGAAGTGTCCATTCCTAAGCAAGTTCAGAGGCATATTGTACGTCAATACAAAAAAAAAAATGTTCATGGGAAGAAAAAATGCTGCAAGTTCGTGATTGCAAACCTAGGTTTTTCTGTGCTTTTAGCAGCATCTAATTTAGTTAGAGGATCCCTTTAGCCTCCTAGCATTTTCATTGCCTTTTCGCCTTTCTTATCACTTCTTATCCCTACTTTCCCTACTCTGTTGATTTGTTTTTGTTTATGATGAAAGCCATTTCAGAAATGTGTTGACAAGAATAATATGCTTTACTGAACCTCTTTTGTGGCAAGTCATTTAATGTTTTTTCCCACTACTGTTTCTTTTCTTTAATGCTTTGTCCGGTTTTCATGTTTAACTACATCCTTTAATTGTTGGCTCTTGCATTCAATTTACTGGTAATAATCTGTTGTTTGCATTCATTTATAGATGCAGTGGCAGAACGTGGAACATGTTGGGGATCAAAGCCCATATGTTACATCGATCATTCTACACATCAAGCAGAATGTTCCCATTATTCGAGATAACCTAGCATCTACCAGAAAGTACTTCACACAGTTCTGTATCAAGTTTGCTAAGTAAGTATCCACACTTTCACTTAAAGGAAATCCCATTATTTTAACCCTTTTTTACATCCTTTTCTTCTTCGTGACCCTTAATTAGCATATTTTTTGTCATTTACAAAGATCCACATTTTTTTTATTTATTATAGCCCATGGCTATGTTGTTTATTTGAAAAGGTGACATGATATAGGAGATCACTGCATGAGATCCCATAATGCCTCATGTTTTAAAGACACACAGTCATTCATTCATATACAGGGGGTCCCCTAGTTACAAACATCCGACTTACAAACGTCTCCTACTTGCAAACGGAGGGAGACAACAGGAAGTGAGAAGAAATCTAACCCTGGGAAGGGAAATTCTATCCTGTAAGAGTTTTTATGGGAAAGAGGTACCTCCACTGATGCTTTGTCACCAAAGCTTGTTTCCACAACAACCCAAAATTTTCAAAATCCAGTTTTCATTGGGACAAAAAATTTGGTGAAATCTTCTGAACAGGGGCACAGACAGCAAAACAAACATTACAGAGGTGATAACCGTTGCCTATGCTAGCCAAAACGCTTAAAAATCTTTTTTTTGGCTGGAGCTACACTTAAAAAATTGACCTGTTCCGACTTGCAAACAGATTCAACTTAAGAAAAAAAACTACAGACCCTATCAATTACCGCCTGTAATTAGGTCCCACGTATGAAGTATCTGACTAAAAAACTCCACCACCTACACAGCCTGTCTTCTTCTCCATTACTTTTCACTTTCTCACATTTGCCAGTCCTAGCAAAAGGAAACAGAAAAACTAACTTGCTGCTAGGAGAAAATGTGTACAGCTCTTTAGTCGGTGTCGTGGTATCTAGTATAATTAAAGATGAACTCCAAGCCAGCTGCTAGATACACAGATGAAAGTCTTAGTCCGTAGGCATTAATATTGAGTTGGCCCACCCTTTGCAGCTATAACAGCTTCAACCCTTCTGGGAAGGCTGTCCACAAGGTTTAGGAGTGTGTCTATGGGAATGTTTGACCATTCTTCCAGAAGCGCATTTGTGAGGTCAGGCACTGATGTGGACGCAAAGGCCTTGCACGCAATCTCTGCTCTAATTCATCCCAACGGAGTTCTATCGGGTTAAGGTCAGGACTCTGTGCAGGCCAGTCAAGTTCCACCACCCCAAACTCACTCATCCATGTCTTTATGGACCTTGTTTGTGCATTGGTGCGCAGTCATGTTGGAACAGGAAGGGGCCATCCCTAAATTGTTACCACAAAGTTGGGAGCATGACATTTTCCAAAATGTCTTGGTATGCTGATGCCTTAAGAGTTCCCTTCTCTAGAACTAAGGGGCCAAGGCCAACCCCACACCATTATCCCCCCTCCACCAAATGATTTGGACCAGTGCACAAAGCAAGGTCCATAAAAACATGGATGAATGGTCTGGAAGAATGGTCGAACATTCCCATACACACTCCTAAACCTTGTGGACAGCCTTCCCAGAAGAGCTGAAGCTGCCATAGCTGCAATGGGTGAGCCAACTGAATATTGAACCCTACGGACGAAGACTGAGATGGCATTAAGGTTCATGCATGTGTAAAGGCAGGCGTCCCAAAATACTTTTGACAATATATAGTGTATATGGGAGCTATTTATTCTGTCTATGGGTTTGTTTTTCTGTCCATTCCTGAGATTTACACAGCTCTGTTGCACAGCAGCTCTCTAGCAGTATTTTTCTTTGCTGTAGTTTATAAAACACAGGTCTTGAGTCTCCCCTGACATATGACTGGATAGTAAAAGTAGAAACAAGACACCAATAAGCTTCCCTCTCTCACTCTGATCTCTTCTTCTATCAGTACGTTCTGTTTTAACGTGTACTGCAGCACAAATGATTGGCTTCTTGTGCTGAATCTACATATCTTCAAGAAGCTGATAGCAGGCCCATGTCAGGTACTTGCACTGCTTGCATTTTATAAAATAAACTTAATACTTTATTAATGAATTCATAGCTGCATAAGAGCCCACTTATACCAGAAGTGCAGCACACGTGTTTTTGTACATTGAAGCGATTTGCCTTAAACAGCTTGTTATAAATGAATGGGCTTTAGCACATCTCAAGCTGTGGCATTCAGCTGTGCGCTGCAATGCAGCTGCATCCTAGAGGCGTGTAGGGCGCCATTCAAAATGAACAACACCACAATAAACTAACGTGCGCATGGTACAGTAATGTTGGTCTTTTACACTATTTTAGTGTGAGCAGACCCTTTCTTCATTTCCTATCGGCAATACGAACAGTCACTGTCCTTCCAGGTACATCTGTCTTTACAAAGTAAAGGCAAAGTGATAAAAATGCTTCACAACTTTTTATGCACTTAAAGGGAAAGTGCCCTTGTGTGTAAGTGTGTGGTCAAATGGCTTATAGTCATATTGAGATATCGTTGGTAGCGATGTCTTTATGTACAGTTGACTCAAAATTTGCAGAACATTTGCCACTTGACACTGATACGGGTAGACTCTGCAAACATATCATGGAAAATCACTTAAATACTCTTAAAAATAGGTGAAAAAATGTATATTAACAGTGCGCTCAAAGTAAGAATTGTGCTTGCTCCAAACTTTGTTGTGTCCGTTACTTACAATTTTGTGGGTTTCATGGAATAAACAACCAAGTAATTTTATTTTTGCCCTCTAGCAAATTCACTTAAAGTGATTTCTCTGTGGTCTGTAGCATTTTTTTACAGTAGAAAAAAAATCTTTAGTAACATAGAGTGCTGGCATGTAGACTTAAGTGTTCCCATGAATTGCTTTTGTACACAGCATCAATGAATAACATAAGTGGTTCAAGTGTAATGCCAAAAAAAAACCTTTGGTATTTTAAATATATGTAGATAGTTACTCTTTTGGAAGCTGTTATAATAGAAATGAGAGATTTTTGTTTCTCTCCGTTATTATGTTTATATATGTTGTTACAACTTTAGTTTCCTGGCAGTCTACTTTTGATGCAGTTTGAAGTGGTTTACATTACTCTCCAGGAAAAGTTACTTCAAAAACAGAACTATTAAAAGTCACTTAAGAGCCTTTTTAACCCCTTATTTTTTATGCCATGGTGGGTCTAAACTATCATGGATTACGGAATGTTCTGACATACAGTGGCAGGCTGCTTTTAAGCTCTTTTAGAACTTTTTCAAGACCCAAGATAAAAGGTGTTTGTTTTTTTCATTTGCGCTGCACCTAGTCAATGTATATTAACATTTTACATATTCCCAATAAGCAGAAAGTAAGCCCTCAATGACCACTCTAGATGCAGGATTCGTGAAGTAATTCATCCTCAGAGATCATAACAGAGACCATTTCCAGTTGCGTAGAAACACCTTCTATAAGAAAGGAGGTGTGATTTCAGTGCCTTTGTTGTCATTTTGATAGATAAATTTATCTACAATTCCTATAGCTAAATAGGTGAAAATGCTTTAATTGCTTAGAATACATAAATATGCATAGTTATGGGCACAGGTCCACGTCAACTTATACAGTACTGTGAAAAAATAAGTATGGAAATCGATGACTTTTTAAAAACCTAAATGAACAGGCAGACGTTGGATCTTCATTTAACCACTTCCCGACCGCCCCCTGTATATTTACGTCGGCAGAATGGCACGTACAGGCAGAATCACGTACCTGTACGTGACATTCTTCCGGCGGTTGGGGGGTCCGATCGGACCCCCCTCCGCCGGCGGGGGACGGTCGGGATCGCTTCAGGAGCGATCCGGGACGAGGGGACGGCCAGTGGTTTCTGGCCACCCCCTCGCGATCGCTCCTGGCCAATGAGAAACTTCCCCTTCCTGTCTATTGTATAGACAGGAAGGCGGAAGTGATGTCACGCTCGGTGCGCCGGTCTATGTGACCGGAGACGCCGAGCGGCGAACATGTACAGGTTAGTGCACAACACTACACTGACACCAGTACAGTTAGGCACATATTCCACCCCCCTGTCACCCCCTGATCACCCCCCAGATCACCCCCTCCCCCCCAGTCACAGTGTCACTAATTGCAGTGATCATTTATTTACTGATCACTGCATTTAGTGTCAGTGTGACTGTAATAACTGTCAGGGCAGTTAGTTTTAGGTCCAAGGTAGCCCCCTACCCCCCCCTAATAAAGGTTTAACCCCTTGATTGCCCCCCAGGTAACCCTTTCACCCCCTTTTGCCAGTGTCACTAAGCGATCGTTTTTCTGATCGCTGTATTAGTGTCACTGCTGTCGCTAGGTAACCATTTTTTTTTTTAGGTAACCGCCATGTTTATATAGGTTCATAAATAGGTTTATAGGTCAGGTACCCCCATATTACAACCTAAATAAAGGTTTTAACCCCCTGATTGCCCCTAGAGTTAACCCTTTCACCAGTGATCACTGTATAACTGTCACTGGTGACGCTGGTTAGCCAGTTAGTTATTTTGTTATTTAGGTTCCCCGTCAGGTTTTTATATAGCGTCAGGTACCCCCATATATTACCTAATAAAGGTTTTAACCCCCTGATTGCCCCTAGTTAACCCTTTCACCCCCTTTTGCCAGTGTCACTAAGCGATCGTTTTTCTGATCGCTGCATTAGTGTCGCTAGGTAACCATTTTTTTTTTTTAGGTAACCGCCATGTTTATATAGGTTCATAAATAGGTTTATAGGTCAGGTACCCCCATATTACAACCTAAATAAAGGTTTTAACCCCCTGATTGCCCCTAGAGTTAACCCTTTCACCAGTGATCACTGTATAACTGTCACTGGTGACGCTGGTTAGCCAGTTAGTTATTTCGTTATTTAGGTTCCCCGTCAGGTTTTTATATAGCGTCAGGTACCCCCATATATTACCTAATAAAGGTTTAACCCCCTGATTGCCCCTAGTTAACCCTTTCACCCCCTTTTGCCAGTGTCACTAAGCGATCGTTTTTCTGATCGCTGCATTAGTGTCGCTAGGTAACCAGTTTTTTTTTGTATTACTGTTACGGGTGACGCTGGTTAGTTAGCTTGTTTTTTATACTGTCAGGGCACCCGCCATTTATTACCCAATAACGGTTTAACCCCCTGATCGCCCGGCGGGTGATATCAATTAGGTTTTAGGGTCAAATAAGGTCTGCGTCGCCCCAGGTTAGTGCCAGTACCGCAAACACCCACGCGCAAAGCATACACCTCCCTTAGTGGCACAGTATCTGAACAGATCGATATCTGATCTGATCAGATCTATACTAGCGTCCCAGCAGTTTAGGGTTCCAAAAAAAAACGCATTGTTAGCGGGATCAGCCCAGATACCTGCTAGCACCTGCGTTTTCCCCCTCCGCCCAGCCCAGCCCACCCAAGTGCAGTATCGATCGATCGCTGTCACTTACAAAACACTAAGCACACATAACTGCAGCGTTCGCAGAGTCAGGCCTGATCCCTGCGATCGCTAACAGTTTTTTTTGTGGTAGCGTTTTGATTCAGTCGCTTCAGTCAGGAGCTTTTTTACCTGTGAATCTCAAAAAAATAAAAAAAAATAAAATAGTTGTCGTTTTATTGTTCTCTCTCTCACTCTATTCTCTCTCTATTGTTGCTTTTTTTTTACTCCATTCTATTCTGCAATGTTTTATTATGTTTTATCATGTTTTATCACGCTTGCTTTTCAGGTATGTAATTTTGTTTACTGTGTTTTAGTGTTGAGCATTTTTTTGTTTTCAGGTGCGCCATTCAGTTGCAACGCGGATTTATTTATCTTGACAGCAACAGCGTTTGCTCCCACGATACATAAAGCCGCGACTCCAACGCTGTAGGAGGTGATTTCACCACCACAGTTAAAAAAAAGAGCATATATGCCGAAGCATGGGGGCAGCAGGGGGGGGGGAGGAGCGATTGGCTCCTAATGCCACGTACATACGGTCGAAATTCCGACCGTGTGTACACGGCATAACTTTTGCGGGAGGATGCCCCCATGCATCGGCATATATAAATGGTGCATGTATGCCCATCATTAGAAGTGGGTGGATGAAGGGAGGTATTCTAATGGTGGGCATACCCACCAATCAATCTCTTTTTTTCGTTCAGCCAAGAGGCTGCATGAAAAAAAAAAGATTACAATATATGTCCAGTATGTTGCTGGACTTTGAATGGTTATACCAGAATGATGCCTGCAGGTTTAGGTATCATCTTGGTATCATTCTTTTCAGCCAGTGATCGGCTTTCATGTAAAAGCAATTCTAGCGGGTAATTAGCCTCTAGACTGCTTTTACAAGCAGTGGGAGGGAATGTCCCCCCTCCCGGATATAAACCGCGCCATTGGGAAATTGGGAAAGCATTTTATCACACCAATCTTGGTGTGGTCAGATGCTTTGAGGGCAGAGGAAAGATCTAGGGTCTAATAGACCCCAATTTTTTCAAAAAAAGAGTACCTGTCACTGCCTATTGCTATCATAGGGGATATTTACATTCCCTGAGATAACAATAAAAATCATAACAAAGAAAAAAAATGGAAGGAACAGTTTAAAAATAAAATAAAAAAGCTAAATAAATAAAAAAAAAAACAAAAAAAAAAAAAAAAAGCACCCCTGCCCCCCCTTCTCTTGCGCAAAGGCGTACACAAGCGTTGGTCTGGCGTCATATGTAAACAGCAATTGCACCATGCATGTGAGGTATCACCGCGAAGGTCAGATCGAGGGCAGTAATTTTAGCAGTAGACCTCCTCCGTGAATCTAATGTGGTATCATGTAAAGGCTTTTAAAGGCTTTTAAAAATGTATGTAGTTTGTCGCCACTGCGTGTTTGTGCGCAATTTTAAAGCATGTCGTGTTTGGTATCCATGTACTCGGCCTAAGATCATATTTTTTATTTCATCAAAAATTTGAGCAATATAGTGTGTTTTAGTGCATTAAAATAAAAAAAAGTGTATTTTTTCCACAAAAAATGCGTTTGAAAAATCGCTGCGCAAATACTGTGTGGAAAAAAAAAAATGCAACACCCACCATTTTAATCTGTAGGGCCTTTGCTTTAACAATATATATAGTGTTTGGGGGTTCAACGTAATTTTCTTGCAAAAAAAAAATATGTTTTCATGTAAACAAAAAGTGTCAGAAAGGGCTTTGTCTACAAGTGGTTAGAAGAGTGGGTGACGTGTGACATAGGCTTCTAAATGTTGTGCATAAAATGCCAGGACAGTTCAAACCCCCCCCAAATGACCCCATTTTGGAAAGTAGACACCCCAAGCTATTTGATGAGAGCAATGTTGAGCCCATTAAATATTTTTTTTTTTTGTCCCAAGAGATTGAATAATGAAAAAAAAAAAATATATATATTTTTTTTACAAAAAGTTGTCACTAAATGATATATTGCTCAAACATGTCATGGGCATATGTGGAAATACACCCCAAAATACATTCTGTTGCTTCTCCTGAGTACGGGGATACCACATGTGTGGGACTTTTTGGGAGCCTAGCTGCGTACGGAACCCCAAAAACCAATCACCGCCTTCAGGCTTTCTAAGGGTGTAATTTTTTTATTTCACTTCTCACTGCCAATCACAGTTTCGGAGGCCATGGAATGCCCAGATGGCATAAAACCCCCCAAAATGACCCCATTTTGGAAAGTAGACACCCCAAGCTATTTGCTGAGAGGTATTGTGAGTATTTTGCAGATGTCGCTTTTTGTCACAAAGTTTTGAAAATTGAAAAAAAAAAAAAAAAATTTTTTTTTTCTTTACTTTCTTCATTTTCAAAAACAAATGAGAGCTTTAAAATACTCACCATGCCTCTCAACAAATAGCTTGGGGTGTCTACTTTCCAAAATGGGGTCATTTGGGGGGGTTTTGTGCTATTTTGGCATTTTATGGCCTTCGAAACGGTGATAGGTAGTGAGGAGTGAAATCAAAAATTTGCACCCTTAGAAATCCTGAAGGCGGTGCTTGGGTTTCGGGGCCCCGTACGCGGCTAGGCTCCCAAAAAGTCCCACACATGTGGTATCCCCATACTCAGGAGAAGCAGCAAAATGTATTTTGGGGTGCAATTCCACATATAACTATGGCATGTGTGAGCAATATATCATTTAGTGACAACTTTTTGAAAAAAAAAAAAAAATCTTTTTTATTTTTGTCTTTATTCAATCACTTGGGACTAAAAAAAAAAAAAATATTCAATGGGCTCAACATGCCTCTCAGCAAATAGCTTGGGGTGTCTACTTTCCAAAATGGGGTCATTTGGGGGGGTTTTGTACTTCTCTGCCATTTTAGCACCTCAAGAAATGAAATAGGCAGTCATAAATTAAAAGCGGTGTAAATTCCAGAAAATGTACTCTAGTTTGTAGACGCTATAACTTTTGCGCAAACCAATAAATATACGCTTATTGGCATTTTTTTTACTAAAGACATGTGGCTGAATACATTTTGGCCCAAATGTTTGACTAAAATTGAGTTTATTAGATTTTTTTTATAACAAAAAGTAGAAAATCTCTTTTTTTTTCAAAATTTTCGCTCTTTTTCCGTTTATATCTCAAAAAATAAAAATCACAGAGGCAATCAAATACCATCAAAAGAAAGCTCTATTTGTGGGAAGAAAAGGACGCAAATTTCGTTTGGTTACAAAATTGCATGACCGCGCAATTACCAGTTAAAGTAGTGCAGTGCGAAATTGAAAAAAGACCTCTGGTCCTTTGGCTGCCAAATGGTCCGGGGCTGAAGTGGTTAAACAGCAGTAAGATGTAAAGGTAATATACTTAAACACAAGGAAAATTCATATTTTACACGATTTATTCAACAAAAATATCAATACATGTAGTGTATTGTAGATTAATTTATATACACCCTTTACATGTAGTGTATTGTAGATTAATTTATATACACCCTTGGCCTCAGAAGCTGGTGTTGGCTCTTTAGCAGAAGTTTCTTGTCAGTTTTGCATAGCTGCCTACCAGTCTGTTATGGACAACTCTTCCATGCAAAATTCCTTTAGCTGCAAGATGTTTGTTGGTTTCCTTGGAGAAAATGCCCATTTTTAAATCTCCCCACAACATTTCAGTGGGTTTAAAATAAGATAAGGGGATTTGACTAGGCCAGTCATAATCCACCACTTTTCTTTTTTTCTTTTGAGCCATTCCTTCATGGACTTGCTAATATGCATCTGATTTTATCATTGTTTCTTATTCAGCCTTATTTTTTGGAAGATAACCCCTCATTCTCACCAAGCACAGTTAGATATGATGCAGAATTCATAGTTGACTGCAAGCTGCCCAGGACCAGAAAGAAGCCTGAAACTATAATATCACAAGCACCATGCTTTGCAGTTGGTATGAGGTTCTTCTCCTGAAATGCTGTCTTTGGTTTGCCCCAACATTTACGCTGGCCATAGCACATTGTTCCAGAAGTCTTTTTGTCTTTATATGCTCAATAGAAAACTATAGTCTTGCACAGCAAATGTTTTTTGTGATCTTGGCATGATGATTCCACATATGTCAGTAGCAAAGAGAACACCAAACCCTGGATGTCTGAGGTTTAAATAAGACAGGTTCTACTTGCATATTCCCTAAGGAGGTTCTAATCATAGACACTTATTTTAGAACACCTGATTTATTTTTATTTTTTTACTTTGTTACTCCGTAGGACATGCGGTGGGGTTAAAAAGATGCACATAGCACACTAGTGGTTGCAGAATGCTCTAATGATTGTGGCACAGCACAGAGATAGTCAATACAAGATGTATCACTGATTCACAGTGCAATGACACTCACCAACTTCAGCAGAAACACTCCGTCTTGGCTCCTCCACTGGACACTGCTTGTAACTAAAAGAGCAATTATATACTAAAGTCAGTTAAACTATCCAGTCTACCCAACAATGAAGAGTACGGACCTAGGAAGCAGAGTGCCTGTCCCATGATGCTTCCCACTTGTACTTTGAGCAGAAGTTGCCTTCTGTAACGAGAGGTGAAGGGCATATTAATCTGCCGGCGGGAGTGACTGAGTTGCAGGCAAGAAATATAGATAGAGCCTTGACAAACGCGGCTGCCAGATTCTCCACCAGCTCAACCACTGCAAATTAGTTCCTTACACCCCACTTTCGAAGTCTGAATGCCATTTCTTATTTAGTCTGTACCCACTTACACCATTTCTATATCACAGCCTGAAAATCCATAAGGACGATACCAACCCCCCTGGTCGGCTCATCATTTCGGGCATAGACAGCCTCACTAGCCCTATGGGAAGCTATATTGATAATCTTCTCCAAGATTTGGTGGTCCAGCTTCCATCGTATGTTCGCGATTCAGGGCATATGTTGGATGTTTTGGCCCACTATCCCTGGCAAACAGGTTATCGTTGGCTGTCACTGGACATGGCCTCCTTGTACATGTCTATACAGCACCAATTTGGACTGCAGGCTGTACAATATTTTTTGGCTCGTGAAAATCTACATCCCAGGCAAGCTTCCTTCATTGTGCGTTCCATCGAATACACCCTAACTCACAATTACTTTGTGTTTTCAGGATCTGAATTACAGACAAACCAAGGGCACAGCTATTAAGTGGATCATAGAAAAATATTGGGGTATTCTCCACCGAGATCCTTGTTTCCAGAACGCCCGAATGTCATTTTCCGTAGACCCAAGAACTTAAGGGGACATATTGCTCCAAGCAGTGTCTGTAAACCCAAAACTGTGGCCAACCAATGTTGGAGCAGTTTATTTGACCAAAAGAGAAACCTTAATTGTGGTGTCCCCAACTGTGGAGCATGCCAATACATGTGGCATAGGAAGAAGGAGGTTACAGGTAGTGATGGCCAAACCCATGCCATTCGGTAATTCATCAATTGTGGTTCACAATTTGCAGTAAATTGCCTGATATGCCCCTGTGGCCTTCTTTACGTGGGCCGCACAATCTGGGCTTTACGCACACAGTTTAGGGAGCATAAAAGTGCAGCACAGTTTTACCACTGCACTGGTTTTGACACTTTATTGTGCTTTTGGCATAAACCAGACCTTAAATCTGAACCCCCAAGCAAATGGCTACATGTACATTTATGTGAATGGTTTTACCTTGCAAAGAATTTGTAATCATTACTAGCCACTTTTGTAATCCAGGCACAACAGTCAGAAAGCAATACAGCTTGGTCACTGAGCTGACTCCAGCCTGCTGTTTGGACAGTGATGACGTTTTACCACAATAAATAGACAATTGCAAAGCTCCCTCTGTCAACAAGTTCTCCGTGTGACAGTGCAGTAGAGTCAGATCAGTTCACAGTTCTTGTTATACAGGGTTAAGTTCACTTTTTTTTCCTTTTATAAAGTACAGCTTTCCAATGCACCAATATACCATTAATGTGTTCTGGAGCAGGCCTCACCTCAGCCTCTGCTTTCGTCTATAGAACACTCCTCCATTACTTCCTGGTATCTGTCCTAAAGGACAGCAGAGCTGTTAGTGGCATTAGGTAGTCCTTCAGCTGCTGACCTCATTAAAATACACCCTGCTCTTGCCCCCCTCCTCTAGGAGATTGGTTCCCCCCACTTCTTCACTACCTTAGTTCAGCCTAGTGCTACAGTGCTTTCTAAAACAAAAATTGAGGGAGGTGAGGTCCAGAGAGGTAAGACACACCCTATTCTGTGACGCAGTAAAGTCCGCAAGATGGGATATAAAGTTTCCTGGCTGTTCACATGATGCTACCGGAAGTCAGGACTCAGAATGCATCTTTTAACATTTTGAAAAAAGAGGGTGCAGATTGAATGCTGCCATGGACTAGGTCAGTGAGAGATATGCACAATGGAAATAGGAATGGGAATAGGCAGAACAGACATTAGAAAAGTTCTAAATAACAACGGCCTCTTATAACATAGCAAAAAGTCCCTCCTAATGGTATTAATCACTCTCAGGGTGCGCCTGCCCACACACCAAGAAACCTAGGGACGATGCCTAAAAATGATTAGTACTTTATTAAAGTAGATTTGTTTGTGTGTTCTGAGAGATGCCTCTCTACCTCAATTTACCATTGAACTCTATCTCCTCTTAGTGCCTCTGTCTATACTGCAGTAAATAACTAAAGGAAGCATAGGTATTCTAATCAACTGATAGAAATCACCCTACTCTATGCTCCTAAATTTAAGTCTATTACTTCCATTCTTCCAGGACTTAAAAAGCGCCCTGACTGCAATAAAATACCGACTCCTGGCCACTGATAACTAAGCAATACGAGAGCAGCTTGGAAATAAATCCCCTCCCCACAAACCAAAATGCCATAGCTAAACGTGATTGTGCACCCAAATTCACTAAAAAAAAGCAAAATACCCTACATGTTTTAATTTAAGAAAGGGCTTGGGAGTGTACAAAATAAACTAAGTGCTCAAAATGAAAAGTGCTGTAACCACCAAACGGCAAATGGCAAGTCAATTATTGCAGTCAGGACGTTTAAGTCCAGGAAGAATGGAAGTAATAGATTGAATTTAGGAGCATACAATAGGGTTATTTCGATCAGTTGATTAGAACCCCTAGGCTTCCTTTTTGTACTTCCTTTAGTTGTTGACTACAACACACACAGAGCCACTAAGAGGAGATGGAGTTCAATGGTAAATTGAGGTATCTTTGTTTACCCCTTCCTATAAGTAAAAAAACACACATCAGTAATTAGAAAAAGCTTCTGTTTATTATGAAAAGTGAAATTCTTCCTGAGGAGAACTTGCCTTCATAGTCAGATACTAACTGTAGGAATAACTAGATTACAAACTGGTGTTTTTAAATCTGCCTGTTCAGCAGCAAAGATTTCTCTTACAATATGTTTATATACATAAGAAAAATGCAAGATTCTCTTCTAAATGAATAAAATGATTGTTTACTTTTATACGTAGCTATATCGGCTAATGGACTACAATTTACAGATACACTACTGTTACGGTGTTTATTCAGCTTAGATGTCATAGACACCCATCAAGACTTTCAAAGCCTTACTTGTATGGTTCTCATCTGTAACTTCTGTAACTGTAAATATTCTGCAGATGTTAATGTGGTATTTATTTGCAAAGTTTGACATGGGCTTTCTTCTTCTTTTAGATGTTAATTTTATTACATTTTTGTTTTAGCTCTCTACACATTTGGTGCATTATTGTCTTGTTTTACTCTTTTTAATTTTTTTAAATATGATTCTCTTTTTCTTTCAGCTCTTTCATACCAAAATTCATCAACCACCTTTTTAAATGTAAACCTATCAGTATGCTGGGAGCTGAACAGGTAAGCAGACCTAATAAATTACTGAAATATATTACTTCTTTAAGGACGCCCATGCTTTGGGATTGGGTTACAAAATATAAGGGAGTGAGGTTACCAGAGTGTTGGCTCTGGCTCATAAAAAAGAATGGCTGATGTTATTCACTTGATGGTAAAGCAGAGTTCCAGACTGCTAATGCAGTCACCCTTTCTGGTGCTTGAAGAAGGTGATGACAGAAATGACCTAAACCAATTAGGAGGTCTGAAGAGAGGCCAAGAGAATGTCAAAATGTTTATGATCATGTAGCTGCCATTCCTACAGATAGTCTCAATGTATTAATATTTTGTGTACCACGTCATGATCTGGTAACGCACATTATTGCAATGGATGTTCCATAGAGTCTAAATCTTGTATACCACAAATAGCCAAGTCACACAGGCGGTGAAATTCATCCACTCTGCCTCCTGTATATGATACCCTAGCTGTGTTTAACCCTAAACCATTCAGCATTTTTTTCCATGTTCAGATATACGTGGTATAATCATTACTAGCTTTATATATACGTTGTATAATCGTTACTAGCTTTATCATATCTGATTTTATGAATTGTGTGTAGATTTTGAATTTGTGAATTTAGAGGATCCTCTTACAGGTCAAGGCATGTTCAGCTCAAGTTCAACCAAAAGACGATTGTGAATTAAAAACCTGTATTCATAACTCTTCCAATTTTGCTCCCAAAGGGACATATTTTTTCTTGATCCTCTAAGGCCCCTTTCACACTGGGACGTTTTTCAGGCGGTACAGCGCTAAAAATAGCGCCTGTACACCGCCTGAAAAAAACCGGCCCCATTCACTCCAGTGTGAAAGCCGGCGTGCTTTCACACTGGAGCGGTGCGCTAGCAGGACGGTAAAAAAAGTCCTGCTAGCAGCATCTTTGGAGCGGTATAGGAGCGGTGTATTCACCGCTCCTATACCGCTCCTACCTACGGCGGCGCTTTGTGGGGATTTTAACCCTTTTTCGCCCATTCGCGGGGGGTAAAACCGCACCGCGAGCGGCCGAATACCGTGGCTAAAACGACGGTAAAGCAGCGCTAAATATAGCGCTGCTTTACCGTCGCCGCGACTCTCGCCCCAGTGTGAAAGGGGCCTTAGACCCTCATATACTACCTGGATCAAGGAACTACAGGGTTCTTATAAATGTACTGGAAATTCACTGGAATGTTTAGTCAAAGGTTACCTAGATCTACCTAAATATTACAGATCTTTGACTCAGACGGCATTCCTTTTAATTGTTACCCCTTAAATACGAAATTTGTGGGTAAAGCCAAAACTTTTTTTGTTTTGGATAGAGCAGTGATGGTGAACCTTGGCACCTCATATGTTTTGGAACTACAATTCCCATGATGCTCATGCACTCTGCAGTTTAGTTAAGCATCATGTAGTTCCAATCTGGGATGCCAAGGTTCGCCATCACTGGGATACAGTATGGAAGAGTAAAGCTACTGATGCATTTTTTGCTGTATCCAGTTGAAGAGATTTCCATTCACTTTCTGCCCTGGAGACAAAACTGGAAATTAGAGGAAATTTCTCCCCAGTGAAAACAATTCCCATCTTAGAGAGCTGTCACAGGAATTAGTATCCCTATTGGAGGATTTTCCCCCATTTATTGCTCTAATTTCCCTCACTTTCTGTCCCAGTTATAATAGTCACCAGGAAAAATAGAGGAGGGAATCTCGCCATTGGAGAGGCAGACTACAATATAAATTTTGACATGGGGTCTAACCCTTCAAGAACATTTTTTAAAAAGCACCTTTAACAGGAGCCATCAAATTTTAGCAGTGTTTATCACAGAGAAATGCTCCAAAAGTCTATTTATTTCACTTATTTACACATACACATGTTCATGTTTGTTCATACAGAGAATCCAGTAATAGTTATATTTTCTTGCTTTCTATGTACAGTATGGCCTAAAGGCACACATACAGAAATCTCCTTAAAGTAAAGCTACACCTGAGCACCACAAACCAAAAACGCCATTTAATTAATTTCTAATATTCAAAGCAAACTCAACCATCTATCCATGTCTCAATGCTTTATGTTGCTAAGAAATCACTTTGAAAAACACCCCCTAGCATTTCTGGCTGTATCTATCTTGAATAAGGGCAGATGATACATGCAGCATTTACTTCTCAAAATGCATCTGCCCTTAGCTCAGGCCTGCAGACAGGAGGGTATGTTTAGCTGAGAAACCGCCTCCTCGCCTCCTCTAGGCTACTGGGATGTATGACATCATTTGCCTAAACCTGGAAACCAGGAAGTAGTGGAAGATTAAAGCAAGTAAATATAATATACTTTCCAATCTATTCACTAATGCTAGCAGCGCAAGGATTAAATGTAGCCAATGTTGATTAAGAGCGTGAAATTCTGCTTTAACCACCAGACTGCAGAAGGCTCTGTTTCAGTTTTGATGTGCTGTGACACGAGAGTCTGGTATCTGTGCCTCTACTACTTTCAGTTTAGAGTGCATTACTGCTTTCAACTTTTGTTCGGTTTGATTTACCTAGTACGAATGCGTCATGAGTTAAAAAAAAATTTAATATAAAGATGAGATGTGCATATGTTAAAGCCGTAACATCCTAGCCTAGAAATGTTTTGAATGACATGTAAATATCTTTGAGTGCATGAAAGAAAAGCTCAAAGTGGTGAAGTTGCAGGGAGATGGAAAACTTACTCAAATGTTTATGCCAGCTTTGTTTTGTTATTAACATGGTCTTTAAGTTTCGCATAAAATATAAAAGATGAGACTGTGTTCGCAAAATGGCAAATAACAACATACAATACCCGTTTTATGAATTGTATTGGAATTGACCATTAGTATCATTATTACTATGTATTATCATTTTACATTCAAACATACAATAAATGTGACACTTTTATTCAACTGCGTGCTTCATTCACGTCCCACCCCCCTTTTCATATAGACAGGGATGGATCAAATAAAGTCCCAAATCCCTTATTTTCAATGATGTAGAAGAAAATGAGTCATCAGACCAGGCCACCGTCTTCCATTGCCCCGTGGTCCAGTTCTGATGCTCATGTGCCCATTGTTGGTGCTTTTGGCTGTGGACAGGAGTCAGCATGGGCACCCTGACTATGCAGCCTCATATACAACTAGCTGTGATGCCCAGTTTTATGGCTTTCAATACAACACCTTCATGGCCAACTAAAAAAAACAAAAAAAAAAATACAAAAACATGTATAAATAAAATTATAAAAATGGACAGACTTGACGGACCACTTTGTCTTTTGTCTGCCATCTCTTTTCTATGTTTCTAACATGTTCACTTGTTGCCTAATATATCCCACCAACTTTCAGATGCCACTGTGTTGAGATAATCAATGTTATTCACTTTACCCATCGGTGATCTTAATGTTCTGGCTGATCAGTATACTTATGTGAATGTATGTTCTTTGAGTCACGACCACCAGTTTTTTTTTTATTTTTTTATTACTGATTTAGCTTTTTAATGTAGCATAAAATGTAAGTGCCTTTAGACAGGAAAAGTCTTTTTTTTTATATTTGATCTCATGTTTCAGGTTTATAACTTGCGATAGATGTAAGTGAACTTCTGAAGGCTTATCATAAAATATGTCTGGAGTCGTTATGTCAAAGCTGTCTCTGGTTAATAAACCATTTCTAATGCTGCTTTTGCTGCTATTTCAGCATCTGCAATCTAATTAAAGTTGTAAAGATTTTATATATATATATATATATATATATATATATATAGTGACAAGTGAGGGAATTTGTAGCTTATTGGTAGCGCCAAACATTGAGTTTACTCCACCCCAGAAGTAAGTTTCAGGACTATTTCTGCCCACGTACTTGTATTTAAAACAAAGCAAAACGTTCACCCTTGAATTGTTTCCTACGAAGGGAGTTCTCACCATCAATGCAACAAAATATAAAATTCAGCCTCGTTTCTCTATTTATGCAACTTCACTGCTCAGGTCTCATGCCTTGGTCCTCCAGACCCTCAAACACACAGTCCCAGTGCTCATGCACAAACCGCTGTGCCTCTTTCAGCTTGATTTTTTTTTC